>CM033476.1:11615016-11953502 GCA_019447015.1 Hymenochirus boettgeri | reverse complement strand
CCACAGTAACTGGCACATACAGGTTTTCCCTCAGTGACTGGTATACAGGTTGCCCACAGTAACTGGTGTAACACAGTGAACTTTATGAACATGTTTGACCAAATATCCAGTCTGCAGGTTTGTAGAATAGGGTCATACCAATATGCAGGAGCAGCAGAAATTGTTATAGTGGAAGATATTGAAAAGCTTTAGGCAGAGTGTTAGGACATGTTAGGACATATAAAATAAACCACTTGAAATGTGTCATTAGATAGAACTGAGGGAAGTTTTACCAGACAAGCTTAGCAATGGACTCTTCTAGAGATCCCCCTGTGTATTGTGCCTGTTGGTTTGGTCTCCTCAGTGTGAAGATTGACTGTGGGAGAGGTAAGATGTCTGTCTGTGTTCTCTAAGGATAAAGTTCATTTATCTGTTGTATAAGGTTCTGATCTACGTCCATCATAGTTCAGTAGGATGTAAAGAGGTGACCATATGCTTGTAGTAACCTGTAGACCCTGCAGTACATGCTTATCTGTGTAAATATGTAAAGTTAGCAGAGCCATGTGCTCCTCCTGGAATGGCTGCTATATGGGAGACATGCTGTATCATTGTACATAGCTGTCTGTATTGCTTACAATTACAAGTTCCCCACAGTAACTGGCACATATAGATTTTCCCTCAGTGACTGGTATACAAGTTGCCCACAGTAACTGGCACATATAGATTTTCCCTCAGTGACTGGTATACAAGTTGCCCACAGTAATTGGCACATACAGGTTTTCCCTCAGTGACTGGTATACAAGTTGCCCACAGTAAATGGCAGATACAGGTTTTTCCTTGGTGACTGGTATACAAGTTCCCCACTGTAACTGGCACATGAAAGTTTTCCCTTGGTGACTGGTATACAAATTGCCCAGAAAAACTGCCACATACAGGTTTTCCCTCAGTAAACTGTATACAGTTGCCCACATTACTGGGCACAGGTTTCTTTTTGTGCCTTTGTTCTCCCCGTTGCCCCCTTCCCTGTCCCATCCCGGTTTTCCCTCACTTGCCTGGTCTCCCGCCGTGATTCCCCTCGCCCTGCCCCTCCCGTTTTTTTCCTCCGTGCCTGGTCCTCCTCACGTTTCCCCCCGTCCCTGGCCCCTCCCGTTTTCGCGCCTCCCTGCCTGGTCCACCCCTGGCCCCCCGTCCCTGGCCCCTTCCCCTGTTTTTCCCAATCCTTGCTGGTCCCCCGTTTCCCCTCGCCCCTGGCCCCTCCCGGTTTTTTTCCTCCGTGCCTGGTCTCCCCCCTTTCCCCCGTCCTGGCCCTCCAGGTTTTCGCTCCCTTCCTGGTCTCCCCCTTGCCCCCGTCCCCTGGCCCCTCCGGTTTTTCCTCCGTTGCCTGGTACTCGCACGTCGCCCCCGTTACTGGCCTCTCCCGGTTTTTTTGCTCCGTGCCTGGTGTCCCCGGTGCCCCCCGTCCCTCCCCCCCGCCCCTCTCTCGCTTTTCCCTTGTGCCTGGTTACACGTGCCCCCCTCACTGGCCCTCCCGGTGTTTCCCTCCCGTGACCGGATAACAAGTTGCCCCACAGTAACTGCCGCACATAGTTTTCCTCAGTGACTGTATAACAAGTGGCCCCACAGTAACTGGCACATCAGGTTTCCTTCAGTACCGGTATACAAGGTTTGCCCACAATTAACCTGCCGCACATGGTTTTCCCCAGTGGACTGGTATACAAGTTTGCCCACAGTACTGTCGATACAGGTTTTCCTTGTGACTGGTATCCCGTTCCCCCCTGTAACTGGCACATGCAAGTTTTTCCCTTGATGACTGGTATACAAGGTTTCCCACATAAACTGGCCGATACCAGGTTTTTTTTTCCTCCCAGGACTGTATACAAGTGCCTACCATACTGGCACTTTCCGGTTTTCCTCCTGTAGTGAACTGGTAATAACAAGTTGCCCACATACTATCTCAACAGGTTTTCCCTCGTTACTGGTATCACAGTTGCCCACAAACGGGCACATACATGTTTTCCCTCAGTGACTGGTATACAATTTTTCCCATAGCAACTGCACATACCGGTTTTTCCTCAGTGACTGGTATACAAAGTTCCCACATAACTGGCACTACAGGGGTTTTCGCTCAAGACTGGTATAAAAATTGCCACACATTAACTGCACATACAGGTTTTCCCTCAGTGACTGGTATACAAGTTTCCATAAGCCACTGGCACATCAATGTTTTTCCTTTCCTCATGACTGTAGACCAAGTTCCCCACATAACTGGCACATACAGTTTTCGGCTCAATGACTGGTATAAAAATTGCCCACAGTAACTGGCACATACAGGTTTTTCCTCAGTGACTGGTATACAAGTTTCCTACAGGTTTTCTCTCATGAGCTGTATACAAGTACCCAAAGTGTCTGGCATCAGTTACAGGTTTTTTGCCTGCATGACTGTGTACAAGTTGCCCACAGTAACTAGCACATATAATTTTTCCTCTTAGTGATCATGGTATTACCAAGTTGCCCACAGTAAACGGCACATCAGCGTTTCCCTCAGTGACCGTGTATAACGCGTTGCCCACAGTAATCTGCCGCACATCGGTTTTTCTCCTCAGTGACTGAGTATACAGTTGGCCCCACAGTAACTGGCACATACGAGTTTCCTGTCAGTGACCGGTATTACATTGCCCACTAGTAACTGCCGCACATAGGGTTTCCCTCAGTGACTGGTATACAGTTCCCACATACTGGCAGATACGTTTTCCCTTGGTTACTGGTATCAAGTTCCCCACTGTACTGCACTGCAAGGTTTTCCCTTGTGACTGGTATAACAATTCCCACAGTATGGCACATACAGGTTTTTCCTCAGTGACTGGTATACAAGTTTCCCACAGTAACTGGCACATACAGGTTTTCGCTCAATGACTGGTATAAAAATTGCCCACAGTAACTGGCACATACAGGTTTTCCCTCAGTGACTGGTATACAAGTTTCCCATAGCAACTGGCACATACAGGTTTTTCCTCAGTGACTGGTACAAGTTGCCCACAGTAACTGGCAGCATACAGGTTTTCGCTCAATGACTGGTATAACAATTGCCCACAAACTGGCACATACAGGTTTTTCCTCAGTGACTGGTATACAAGTTGCCCACAGTATCTGGCACATACAGGTTTTCGCTCAATGAATGGTATACAAGTTGCCCACAGTAACTGGCACATACAGGTTTTTCCTCAGTGACTGGTATACAAGTATCCCAAAGTTACTGGCATATACAGGGTTTTGCTCAGTGACTGGTATACAAGTATCACACAGTAAATGGCACATATAGGTTTTCCCTCCTGTGACTGGTGTACAAGTTGCCCACAGTAACTAGCACATATAGATTTTCCCTTAGTGACTGGTGTACAAGTTGCCCACAGTAACTGGCACATATAGGTTTTCCCTCAGTGACTGGTGTACAAGTTGCCCACAGTAACTAGCACATATAGATTTTCCCTTAGTGACTGGTATACAAGTTGCCCACAGTAACTGGCACATATAGGTTTTCCCTCAGTGACTGGTATACAAGTTGCCCACAGTAACTGGCACATACAGGTTTTCCCTCAGTGACTGGTATACAAGTTGCCCACAGTAAATGGCAGATACAGGTTTTTGCTCAGTGACTGGTATACAAGTATCACACAGTAACTGGCACATATAGGTTTTCCCTCAGTGACTGTTATACAAGTTGCCCACAGTAATTGGCACATACAGGTTTTCCCTCAGTGACTGGTATACAAGTTGCCCACAGTAAATGGCAGATACAGGTTTTCCCTCAGTGACTGGTATACAAGTTGCCCACAGTAACTGGTACATACAGGTTTTCACTTAGTGACTGGTATACAAGTTGCCCACAGTAACTGGCACATACAGGTTTTCACTTAGTGACTGGTATACAAGTTGCCCACAGTAACTGGTACATACAGGTTTTCACTTAGTGACTGGTATACAAGTTCCCCACAGTAACTGGCAGATACAGGTTGTCCCTCAGTGACCGGTGTACAAGTTCCCCACAGTAACTGGCACATACAGGTTTTCCCTCAGTGACTGGTATACAAGTTGCCCACAGTAACTGGTACTTACAGGTTTTCACTTAGTGACTGGTATACAAGTTGCCCACAGTAACTGGCACATACAAGTTTTCCCTTGGTGACTGGTATACAAGTTGCCCACAGTAAATGGCACATACACATTTTCCCTCGGTGACTGGTATACAAGTGGCCCGAGTAATACAGGTTTGTATCCAGCACTTACAGGTTGGTCACTTATTTGCTGGTAGCATGGTGTATGTGATGTTAACAGGTCGGGCACTTTTTTGCTGGTAGTATGGTGTATGTGATGCTGGTAACAGAGGTCAGGCACTTGTTTGCTGGTAGTATGGTATATGTGATGTTGGTGGTAATTGATTACCAGCAAGTGTAACCATTACTATAGTTTTGGTAGTTTGCTGGCCTGGGGCATTGAGATGTAAGGAATCTTACGTTGCAATCTTATAGAAGTGATTGTTGCTCCCCAGCAATTTGGTTATTAAGTCGCTTTCACCAAATATTGTATGGTGAAATTATTCAGAAGGGAGAAGCATTTAAAGTTATCAATCTCGTAAGGAGTAAAAGTCCCAGCAAATTCACCCAAGGTAAAGCTGGCCATACACATACAATCCCACAGCATGTGTGCTGATCGGTCAGGAACAGCCCCTACACACTGATGAGATTTACTCTTTATCGTTCGTGTGTATGGCAACCTTTATACAGGATCCCATTGTGTATAGGAATACAGACAGCTATATACATCTTCAACTCTTGTAGTGCCCGGGTAGGTATTACAGAGATCACTGGGTAATGTAGTTAGAATGTTATACAGGATGCATGTGGGTAGGAATGACAGACAGCTTGTACCACTTTAACCTCTTGTAGTGCCTGGGTAGTATTTACAAGATAACTGGGTATGTAGTTGAGAATGTTTATACAGGATGGCATTGTGGGTAGGAATACAGACAGCTATGTACAACTTTAACTCTTGTAGTGCCTGGGTAGGTGTTACAGAGATCACTGGGTAATGTAGTTAGAATGTTATACAGGATGGCATTGTGGGTAGGAATACAGACAGCTATGTACAACTTTAACTCTTGTAGTGCCTGGGTAGGTTTACAGATATCCTGGGTAAATGTAGTTAGAATGTTATACAGGATGGCATTGTGGGTAGGAATACAGACAGCTATGTACAACTTTAACTCTTGTAGTGCAATGGTCATATCTAAGATAGGGGACTGACATGCTAATAGAATATCTTTTAATGAGATTTTGATGTTTAGAATTATATTTTAAAGTATTTTTGGGCTCATGATACTCATCATAACTTTATTTAAATAAGTCGTTTTAATAGCACTAGCACTTTACTACTAGATACTTTATTAGGGTCACTTTAAAGAGGAACATACACCAACTAATTCATGTGACAGCCATATTTAAAGGGTAAGTATAAAATGACAATGTCCTCATCATTGGCATTATTGAGTTTTAAAATCTGCAGCACAAACACATTCCCTTCCAAAATTCCAAAGTTCTTACTTAAACTTTCCTTTCTAGTTATTGTTATTATTGTTTTTTATTATTATTATTTTCCTAATCCTCTTCATTATCCCCTTCCCTTTTAGGATAAAAACATTTCATTTTGGAAAAGGAAGGAATTAAAGGAGCTGGTAAGTTGTGTGATTGTTGGGCTGTGGGTCTTTATTAAAGGACATGTCCACCCCCAAAACTAAAATTGAACCCACTACTGGCCCCACTGTGTAGTTAAAAACATCCTTACCTTACATCTCTCTCCATATGGTTCTCCTGTAGAGTCTGTTCAAAGTTGAAAAAACTGAAGAGTAGGAGCTGTCTGTGTGTCATTCAGATGGCTACTTCTTCCTTAACCTCAATAAGGACAGTGACATGCACAGGGGAGATACCCCTTCTCTCCCTCCCTCCGGACCCCTTCTACATCTCCCTAGCATTAAAACCTTTTTGCTATGTTCAGTCCATCCCACCCCCAACCACTGAGCTACATTTACAATAAAAGCCACAGAAAATGACTTACAAACCTTCGTTCCCCCAGTGCTCTGAATAGCCGGCAGCCGCGTCTGTGATTGGCTGCCGGCTAGCCAATCATTAGCTCCAATGAAATGCATCAACTCCTCCTTATCTGCATCATACCTGTCAATCAGTGATTGTACCGGACGGGGGGGAGACACTGTTCAGTTGTCCCTTCACTTTGAGAAACTGTTATTAAGCCTTTACTTAGTCTCCACACAAGGGCTTTTTATTAAAAAACACCTCTCATATACCTGTCAAACAAGCCCAGGACAATGTCTGTAGCTTCTCTGAACCTTAAAGGGACAGTTCAGTGCATAATATAATAATTCAATACATATCTAGATATTCAACAGATTTTCTTGTATTTGAAATATCAATCGAGTTCATATACTTTGCTGTGGGCAGTAATGATCTGCATTTTCAGGTTCGGTAATGGTCCTTACCCAGGATGCATCAGTTCCTTGGAATATTCAGTAATGTCTACTGATTGGCTGTTTGATGGGCCAATCATACCCAGATGTGTACTGAGCATCTGAATCAATCCAGGGAGTGAGTCAAGGTCAAAACTACAATAGATACTATTAGGGGTCCCACAAAAACATTTACTTCTACACAGACAAAATTCTTGATGGGCAGATTATAGTAATTGGAATGTGAGAATTCTCCTTTTTTTCTTAATAAGAATCTGCACTGAACTTTGTTTCTAAAGTTCCACTCTCTAGAGTCACTGTCACTGTTTTTCTGAAGCTAGTTGCAGACTTACAAACACTCCTCTACCTATGGGCACCTTATGGAGAGAGACAAATATATATTCAGGCCTATGGCTAGCTTTATAAATGATTTAGATGTTTGGGGGTGGGACATATGATAATGCTGATGATGCTCTATCCCAGCAGTGGGCATGCTTAAACCCTACACTTGGGGGTAGACCCCAAATGCTGGTGATGTCGTGGCTCACAGTACTCGATGGAAAAACAAAACCCTTTATATTGCTGTAGCTTTAGATAGACTGAAGCTAGAAGCATGATCCTGGAGCCATTTTAAATATAGGAGTGTGCTCTGTTATTTAGCAAACCAAGTAAATATTGTTACAATTCCCTAACAGGTGCAACCAGAGCCTCTTACCCTGGAAAAAATAAACACATACCTGTCCCACCACAAGAAATAGAACAGATAGCAACCTGTAAATAAAACCCACCAGAATATCCACACACGGGAGATAATAATAGGAATCTATCTATCGCTATATACAGTAATCAATCAGATATAATAAATAGCTGGCCAGCTACACAAATCTACCAACAAATACAATAATATATATAAAAGGGGCGATATGACCCAATAAATATACAGGAATAAAGAGAGACCAGGCTCAAAGTGTATATATAAAGAATCCGCTAGTCCAGAAAAATATCTAAATCCAAGGAGGACAAATAATATGTATAATAGTGTGCACACCAGAAGTCACAAGTCATATACTGATGTATACATCACCACATCCACAAGGCAGCCGGAACGGACGGATCTGCGTCTCCCCCAGACCTCATGCAATTTCACGGTCTTTGGCCGCAGCTCTTGGCTAGAGGATAGGGTAGTCCAAGCAAATAACCCACGCTCCGTCTCTAAGTTCCGCTATACAGTGCAAGCACGTGGTCCGTATCTGGCTTCCAAACACACTTCTGGGTGCCGAATGATGATGTCACAATGTTATATATGTTATATACTAACACCATAATTGTTTATTATTATTTCTAATAATTCACATTGTCTCTTCCCCATTAGATTGTAGAAGACATGGAAAAGTGGATGAGAAGAGACAGAGCCGAAATGGTAAGAAGGTAAGTCCCATAACTTTATTAGTCATTCAAAAGTACAAAACTTTATAGGACTGAAGCGGAAACACTACTGAGCCATATAATAAACTAGCCTGGTACACCAATATAAGCCGGTTCCGTTTTATTTGTTATTTTAACACATAGGGGAGGATAAACATAAAAAACATAAATAGATAATGAATCCATCCCTTAGGGTCATATACTTAATATATAAAAAATGGTTTCATACAATTAGAAAAGTTTGATAAGGAACTTTTGAAATTAGAACAGAAATGAATCCTTTATTTTTTGTGACTGTAGTATCTTTGTAATTGATAAAAATCCTATTGTATGAGATTTGGGCATATCACATACACAAGGGAACTGGTAACAGGTATTGACATTCCTGTGTGACACAATGGGATCTCCAGTAGGCCTGGCTGGATCCTGACATTTGTTTAATATCATAGAAGACATTCCTGTTACCATTCCTGCTTTTCATTGTGAAAAAGCAAATAGCAAGGTCTTGGATACAGGCCTCACCCCCACTCTACAAAGTTAGAAATCAGCAGTTAACTCAATATTGCTCTATAAAGAATGAATATATGGTCATAGAAAATATCCTCTCAAGTATGAGAAAGTCTGGAGTTGGTGGGAGATCTCCCCAACCACTTGTAATGTCTGGTTTATAAAAGGGAAAAGAAACTCACCCCTTACACTCTGATTACGGTTATTTAGTTATTGTATAGCTATCTAATATATATACACACTTATCAATGTATAATTGCTGAGGTAAATGTATAAGTTACAATATTCATTAAATTGTGTAACCACTGTACACCAGAAACATATGTATGTACGATCCATCATTGTCTCAATAAAGGGGATTAAACATTTCTTTAATAAAGCCGACACAGTTCCCTTTAAACACTCTGTGTGGTCACATGACCCAGTACCCAACCGGACCCGACCCAAACCGACCCGACCAAATCTTAAATTAAAAATATTTAACTTTATTTATCCTAAATTAAAATAATTTTTTCATTATCTGCAAATAATCCGCTGGTCTCATCTTTCAATAATCATTTAAACTACTTGTGGAATCATGGGGCATCTTCACATTGTCTCTTCCCCATTAGATTGTACAGGACATGGGAAAGTGGGTGAAAAGGGACAGGGCCAAAATGGTAAGTTGATATCAATATCAATATGATGAGTGTTTATAGTGGATTAATATCTGTGGTATCCGGTGTCTCAATAAAGGGGATTAAACATTTCTTTAATAAAGGCTACTTGTATGGAGACACAGTTCCCGTTAAACACACTGTGTGGTCACATGACCCAGTACCCTGCACTGATATTTATTATCTATTTGTTATTAGAAAAAAAGATATGAAGATTCAGAAAAAGAGATACCGGATGTAAGTTTCTTACTTCCCTCTGTTAATAACACAATGTTATATATGTTATATAGTAACACCATCATTGTTTATTATTATTTCTAATAATTCACATTGTCTCTTCCCCATTAGATTGTAGAAGACATGGGCAAATGGGCAAGAAGGGACGGGGCCAAAATGTTGAAAGTTGATATCAATATCAATATGATGAGTGTTTATAGTGGATTAATATCTTGTGGTATCCGGTGTCTCAATAAAGGGGATTAAACATTTTTTTAATAAAGGCTACTTGTATGGAGAGACAGTTCCCTTTAAACACTCTGTGTGCTCACATGACCCAGTACCCAACCGGACCCAACCCAAACCAACAAAATCTTAAATTAAAAATATTTAATTTACTGTGTTTTTCCCTTTAATAATTGTATTTATTCTGTATCTGATATTAGAGAACAATCAGAAAAATTTTTAAAAAAGAAAAAAAAGAACGAGAAAATGTAAGTAATGGGATCTACCACCGCCCTTCCCTCTGTTAATAACACAATGTAATATATGTTATATTATACTCTGTACAATTGTACCAGGTGGATTTGTATGCTGTTTTATGCTGTACCAGTTACTCTTTTTATACAATTGTACCAGGTGGATTATTATCTTATATTATCTTACACTGTTTTAGGATTTTACTTCGGTCATCTACACTATATATTAATGGATACGTGGTACTTATAGTAATGTATTTTATGTTTTATACCTTACACTATATTTTATATATTTTACACTATATGTATATCATATTTAGCACTTGACACTTTTATATGCACTTTATGCTTGGCACTTTATATCATGCATTTTTAACTTTGACCTCTAGGTGGCCATCTTGTACTGTGTGAGACTCTATATATTGCACTATCCACTTGTATTTTTTCAGTTTTGTTTGGTCTGAAGAAGGAACCGCACAGGCTCCGAAACGTCACCATTAAAGGATTATTTGATTCACTAAGACTGGTGTGCCCAGCATATCTTATCCGTACATACAGAACAGTACATACATATGGTACAGTACATACATAACAGTACATACATATGGTACAGTACATACAGAACAGTACATACATATGGTACAGTACATACAGAACAGTACATACATATGGTACAGTACATACATAGATGGTACAGTACATATGGTACATACAGTTCATATATACGGTACAGTACATACATATTGTACATCCAGTACATACATACGGTACAGTACATACAGTACATACATATGGTACATACAGTACATGGATACAGTACAGTACATTTGGTACACACAGTACATACAGTACATACATAAGGTAATATAATAGTAGTGGTATAGAGCTCCTCCCTTATTAGTTTTGTGCTTTAGTGGAACCTTTAAAATATAGGGTGCCTACAGGGAAAAGTACCTATAAAAACAAAAATTCCCATCATCCCCTACAGGACAGGCGATAGGAAGGGAAAAAAGTCCCTGCAAAAAGGCACAATCACATATACTGTAAATATACACACGTCGAGGACAGGCGATAGGAAGGGAAAAAAGTCCCTGCAAAAAGGCACAACCACATATACTGTAAATATACACACGTCGATCAAGGCGCCTTTGGATTCACTTTGAACCTTGTCTGACGTGTGTATATTTATATGTGGTTGTGCCTTTTTGTCCCTTCCTATCTCCTGTCCTGTAGGGGATGATGGGAACTTTTGTTGTTAACAGTACATACATATGGTACATACATACATACAGTACATATAGTACATACAGGACACGGTACATACAGTACATAGATATAGTACATATGGTACATACGATACATACAGTACATACGGTACATACAATACATACGGTACATACAGTATACAATACATACATACAGTACATACAGTAAATACATACAGTACATACCGTATGGAGATCCCTACACCTCTTTATTGGGATCAGTCACATCCAGACGGAGAGATTTTGTGAAAAATAAAATTAGATTATTCAAAGGTTGAAATCCTACCTAAACCCCCTTGGCAAGTAAAAAAACCTGCATGCAAAAGTGCAATTAAAAAAAAATCAAAGTGTTCTGTAATTTGAACAGCCTATTCAACTTGGAAATACCCCCCACAAACTATTAAAATTTTTGGAATCAACACACCTTCAGCTACGTAACGGTGTCATGCTTTCGTACATACATGAAGAATTCCAGCTTTTAGGAGATTTTGTGAAAAAATAAAATAAGAGGACTGAAAGGTTGAAATCCTACCTAAACCCACTTGGCAAGTAAAAAACCTACTAAATGCCAATCTCCCACATGTCCTGAATCAAACGGTATGCCATATAGGGGGGTGCAAATAGAGACGGGGCCACCAACTAGCTCAAATGGGACCCATGCGCCATAACCCACCCCACACACACTCCCCCCATTAGTGGTATTTTAGTGAAAACCAGTAAGTACGGAGCGTCACACAAGTTTTTGCACACTTTACTGATCCTAAAAATTCAATCCGGTCTTTTTTTGGTACCTCTGCAAAATTTCCTACTAAAATAGTGCCCGTTTTCCAATTCGAAATCCGATTTGAAAAACCACTTCCCGGAAATCATTTTCTAGGAAGTGATTTTTCATTCATTGGCAAAGATCAGAAGTGATCACCAAATTTTTGTGAATGAAGCTCTGAGTTCCATTTACAAAAAGTATAGTAAAGCTGTCACACTGATAGCTTTACTATACCAGATACTGTACTTTGATCTGAATGAAGATCGCAGTGCAGTACCTCCACTACACCACCAGGGGCAGACCGGGGGAAGCCTAAGGGAAGACCCCGGTGATGCAGGGAATCCTGTGATCTCACCAGGGTCTCCCTTATCGCACGGACTTCCTCCTGCTCCCGACTGCTGCTCCTGGCTCTGCATTCAAGGTAGGATATCTCCCGACTCCCCCCCTCAGATTAGGACTGAACCGAGGGGGGATCGAGGGGGCTAAGGGGACACTTGAATGCTGCCCCCCAATCGCCCCTAGCATGGCCCGATTTTTTTTTTAAAGGGCCAGAAACAGAACATATATATACGATCTGTGGCACTTAAAGTGTTAAGCAAGACAGACTGTGTAAAGGGAATGGGAGGTGCAGTAAAAATAAATAATAACAACAAAAAACACCTTATGTATTCAAAGAAATATGTCCCTTCAGTTTAATATATAAGGATAATGTTCCCCTTACAGTGTAATATATAAGGATAATGTTCCCCTTACAGTGTAATATATAAGGGATAATGTTCCCCTTACAGTGTAATATATAAGTTCTAATGTTCCCCATATAGTGTAATATATAAGGGCTAATGTTCCCCTTACAGTGTAATATATAGGGATAATATGTTACCCTTACAGTGTAATATATAAGGATAATGTTCCCCTTACAGTGTAATATATAATGGATAATGTTCCCCTTACAGTGTAATATATAATGGATAATGTTCCCCTTACTGTGTAATATATAAGGATAATGTTCCCCTTACAGTGTAATATATAAGGATAATGTTCCCCTTACAGTGTAATATAAAAGGGATAATGTTCCCCTTACAGTGTAATATATAAGGGATAATGTTCCCCTTACAGTGTAATATATAAGGATAATGCTCCCCTTACAGTGTAATATATAAGGATAATGCTCCCCTTACAGTGTAATATATAAGGGATAATGTTCCCCTTACAGTGTAATATATAGGGATAATGTTCCCCTTACAGTGTAATATATAGGGATAATGTTCCCCTTACAGTGTAATATATAGGGATAATATGTTCCCCTTACAGTGTAATATATAGGGATAATGTTCCTATTACAGTGTAATATATAAGGATACTGTTCCTATTACAGTGTAATATATAAGGGCTAATGTACCCCTTACAGTGTAATATAAAAGGATAATGTTCCCCTTACATTGTAATATATAAGGATAATGTTCCCCTTACGGTGTATTATATAAGGGATAATGTTCCCCTTACGGTGTAATATATAAGGGATAATGTTCCCCTTACGGTGTAATATATAAGGATAATGTTCCCCTTACGGTGTAATATATAAGGATAATGTTCCCCTTACAGTGTAATATATAAGGATAATGTTCCCCTTACAGTGTAATATATAAGGATAATGTTCCCCTTACAGTGTAATATATAAGGGATAATGTTCCCCTTACAGTGTAATATATAAGGGATAATGTTCCCCTTACAGTGTAATATATAAGGGATAATGTTCCCCTTACGGTGTAATATATAAGGATAATGTTCCCCTTACAGTGTAATATATAAGGATAATGTTCCCCTTACAGTGTAATATATAAGGATAATGTTCCCCTTACAGTGTAATATATAAGGGATAATGTTCCCCTTACAGTGTAATATATAAGGGATAATGTTCCCCTTACAGTGTAATACCGTATATACTCGAGTATAAACCGAGGTTTTCAGGCTTTAAAAAAAGCCTGAAAATCTTACCTCGGTTTATACTCGAGTCAGCCTATCTCTTACCTTGTCCGCCGGCCGCGCGATCCGCATCCTCGCTCCACAGCTTCTGCGCATCCGGATGATGTCACTACCCGGCGCCGCAAAGTGAGAGTTTTCCTACTTGTGCCCCCTAAAACTAGGTACCCTCGGTTTATAATCGCGGGAACGGTTTTTATACTCGAGTTCGATGAGGCGTTGGAATATGGCCGACAGGTCTATAAGGGGATAATGTTCCCCTTACAGTGTAATTATATAAGGATTAATGTTCCCCCTTACAGTGTAATATATAAGGGATAAGTTCCCTTACAGTGAATAATAAGTAATGTTCCCTTACAGTTGTAATATATAAGGGAATGTTCCCCTTACAGTGTAATATATAAGGGATAATGTTCCCCTACAGTGTAATATATAAGGGATAATGTTCCCTTACAGTGTAATATATAAGGGATAAGTTCCCCTTACAGTGTATATATAAGGATAATGTTCCCCTTACAGTGTAATATATAAGGGATAATGTTCCCCTTACAGTGTAATATATAAGGATAATGTTCCCCTTACAGTGTATATATAAGGATAAGTTCCGTAAGTGTAATATATAAGGATAATGTTCCCCTTACAGTGTAATATAAGGGATAATGTTCCCCTTACAGTGTAATATATAGGATAATGTTCCCCTTACAGTGTAATTATAAGGGATAATGTTCCCCTTACAGTGTAATATATAAGGATAATGTTCCCCTACAGTGTAATATATAAGGGATATGTCCCTTACAGTGTAATATATAAGGATAATGTTCCCATTACAGTGTTGTAATATATAAGGATAATGTTCCCCTTACAGTGTAATATAAGGATAATGTTCCCCTTACAGTGTAATATATAAGGATAATGTTCCTTCCAAGTGAATATATAAGGGAAAGTTCCCCTACAGTGTAATATAAAGGATAATGTTTCCTACAGTGTAATATATAAGGAGTAATGTTCCCTACAGTGTTAATATATAAGGATAAGTTCCCTTACAGTGTAATATATAAGGATAATGTTCCCCTTACAGTGGTAATAATAGGATAATGTTCCCTTACGTTGTAATATATAAGGATAATGTTCCCCTTACAGTGTAAATATAAGGATAATGTTTCCCCTTACAGTGTAATATATAAGGTAATGTTCCCCTTACAGTGGTACTATATAAGGGATAATGTTCCCCTTACAAGTGTAATATATAAGGGATAATGTTCCCCTTCAGTGGAATATATAAGGGATAATGTTCCCCTTACAGTGTAATATAAGGGATAATGTTCCCTTACAGTGTAATATATAAGGGATAATGTTCCCCTTACAGTGTAATATATAAGGGATAATGTTCACTTACGTGTATATATAATGGATAATGTTCCCTTACGTGTAAATATAAGGGATAGTTCCCCTTACAGTGTTAATATATAAGGGAAACGTTCCCCTTACAGTGTATATATATAGGGGATAATGTTCCCATTAGAGTGTAATATTAAGGGATAATGTTTCCCCTTACAGTGTAATATATAAGGGATAATGTTCCCCTTACAGTGTAATATATAAGGGATAATGTTCCCCTTACAGTGTAATATATAAGGATAATGTTCCCCTTACAGTGTAATATATAAGGGATAATGTTCCCCTTACAGTGTAATATATAAGGGATAATGTTCCCCTTACAGTGTAATATATAAGGATAATGTTCCCCTTACAGTGTAATATATAAGGGCTAATGTTCCCCTTACAGTGTAATATATAAGGGATAATGTTCTCCTTACAGTGTAATATATAAGGGATAATAATTATCCCTTAGAGAATTACACGCTGTGATAATATACATATATCATCACACAACCTGTCTTCTGCATCTTAGTCATTTTATATAAAGTTCCAGGATGATCTTGTAAGGTTGGGTACACAGCCGAGTTTTTATCCCGGCCAAGCGCTCGCTACTAGCAAGTTCTCGGTTGGGACAAACGTCTGTCATTCGCGGCAAAAGTGACCACTGCTAACAGTTCATGTGACTGATCGTGTGGTCCCATGATGGTGTACCCAGCCTAATTTACTGTGTTTTTCCCTTTAATAATTGTATTTATTCTGTATCTGATATTAGAGAAGAATCAGAAAAAGATTCAAAAAGGAAAAAAAAGAAAGGGAAAATGTAACTAATGGGATCTACCACCGCAATTCCCTCTTGGAGACATAAAACCCCTGTGAGTAAACACTATCCAATACAAACACCAAGTAACCCTAATCAAATGGGCTGTCAAAGTAAAATCCAGAGGAGGAAAATGTTTTTATTAAACTGGGATTGATCAGCTGCACACGCTGAATCCGTGGGATATGAATGAAGATTAAGGACTGAATAGTCTCTGATATAAACAGATCTAATTAAAAAACAATAGTTGGTAAAATGTAAACTTGTCAAACTAAATTTTACACTCCAAAAAAAGGAGACAGTTGTCAGTGACCACACTGAAATGCTGAAATACTGGAAACAGAAACCCCAAGGTAAATTTCTCACCAACCATATCATAATAGGGTGAGACACAAATGACTGATTTTATATCAAGGAGATCTAAATTCTGATTAAATGATGTTTGTGAGGCTTTAGTTGTCCTTTAATCTAGTGAAATGTTTCTAATTTCACTTGATAGAAAACCCCTTAATGGTAGCTATACTCTCAACAAGATAATTTGTATTCAAATATTTTATTACTTTTACAATTATGCCTATTATATGTAAATGGTTTTAATCACTATCGTGTTTTTATTATTGCCATGTTTTATTGATGACACCATGGTATTTATTATGCACTGAAAGCACCTGATGAATATGGACTAAACTTCATCATTTTGTGCTTTACTTGCGAGATTGGAAGGACTAGAGTTTGGGCAGTTAGAAGGAAAGTCGTAGAGGTAAGTGATGTCATGCATGACATCATTGCATTCACATTCTTTATAATCTGGGGTTCCTCTCTTGGCTGAACTTCAGAGAAAAACATGGACTGGATTAACAGACACCTAGAGAGAGGAGTACAGCCAAGAGAGGAAACCTAGATTATAAAGGATGCAAGTGAGATGACATCACGTGTGTTCACAAGCTTCTGTCAGCATCTCTGACTTCTCTTACTGCCCCAACTCTCATCCTTCAAATCTCGTGACTCCTATGCCTGGAATGAGAACAGTGAAGCCCAAAGGGACAACGCAAATAGGACACAAAATTAGTACACACACTCCTACTTTTAAAGGTAGTCTTTTGTTTTTCACACAACTTACTGTCAGACTGTACTTACCCTTTAATCATATACACTACTGACTCTTTATTACAGGTTGGTTACATTTTGGGGTAAATCTCACATCCCTTTGTTGGGTGATTTCATTTTCCCTCTTACACCACTGCAGTTATTACACTAAAGAAATGGGAAAGCTCCATATTTGGGCCACCTAAAACCTTTTGTTAACCTACCTGTTTTCCTTTCTGCTAGGCCTAGTTTATCTTTTAGAGTAGGGCCCCTTCTGTAGCTAAACCAGGTGGTTCCTATTACACCATTTACATAGATGTTTATCAGTTTACACAATTCATCAGTGTTTTTTAATAACATGTTCTGTTTTTTTACTTCATTGAGATACCATAAGGATATCACTGACTTTGTTTTTTTTCTCTGCAGGAAAAATAACCCAACTGGATCCGACCAGACCCCACCTGATCCCACCCAACCCGACCCCACCCACCCTGACCCCACCCAACCCATTTTTTTATAACATTAATGTTTAAATAAAAAAATAAGAATTATTTATTAAATAAGAATTATATTACATTTTATTTATTTTTATTTACATTTATTTATTTTAAATAAGATTTATCATAATAATTATATATTAAATATATTAGTATTAACATTCACTAATATTGTTTTTTTTTTCATAACTTGTACAATGTTTAAAACAAAAAATAAGAATAAATAAATAATAAGTATAAAATAAGATTGACATGTACTATCTGTTGTATTCAATTAGATCAACTTAAATTTAGTTCTTGAAGACGTTTCGCTAGTCATCCGACTGGCTTCTCAATCAGAATGACTTGTACAAAAATCTATGGCAATTATTTACCCTGGAAAATCCCAATAGCATATCACAGCCAGGTGTTAAGGGTGTGATTAGATAGTGGCTAAGGTGTTATAGAACGCCCGAGTAAGGTGTCAAACACATTGTACATGGCAGACAGTTGGTGTCGAACCCCCCCCCCCCCCCCCCCCCTCTATTTAGGCTATCCTACCCGCCCTTAACACTTGGCTGTGATATGCTAATTGGGATTTTCATTTCATTACATTTCATTATAACACCTTAACTTATACGTTTTATACATAGTTTTATTTGGATTGTTCAATCTCTCCTCACCCAACTGTACCTGACCCGACCCCACCTGATCCCACCCAACCCGACCCCACCCAACCTGATCCCAACCGACCGACCACCGCGACCCCGACCCACAAACAGACGCGACCGGACCCGACCCAAACCGACGCGACCCGACAATCTTAAATTAAAAATATTTTACTTTATTTATCCTAAATTTAAATATATTTTTTTCATTATCTGCAAATAATCTGCTGGTCTCATCTTTCAAAAATTATTTAAATATTTTTTTTAAAATCCCCTCCCTTGGATTGTAATTAATAATAATAATAATAATAAACACATTTATTAAAGAAAAAACAGTTTTTGGTTTTGTGTCGTCATTTTCAGTTGAAGCTTAGATCAACATACAATGACTGTTGTATTGTAACATAGCGTCACAGTTCAACATATGTAATTTACACTTGTAATGGAAGGGTATATACATTTTAAAAAAAAAAAATACTTTAACAGATAACATTCTATGGTTCATTATTCTCCTAAACCACGTAATATTCTGATTGGGTTGTTCTTTCTCTCTCGTTCTCTCTTTTTCTCTGCTCCCCTCCCCCATTCTCTACAGTACCTCTTATTTAGTTATTTATTTATTATGTCCCAAATATCCCTATCGGGGAGGAGAAGAGAAAAAAAAAAGGGGGGGGGGGCGGCACTTGCGTAATTGGATTTATTCAGTTTACATTTAGTTTGTGAAATCGTTACATGTTATCGGAGACGTACACCATTTATCCCAGATTTTGTTGAATTTTGTAGAGCAACCCCTGTTCAAATATACCATTTTTATGTGGGGTATGAGATTGTTTATGGCTGATTTGCATTGGGAAAATAGGGATAGGGATCTCCATCTGGATGTGACTGATCCCAATAAAGAGGTGTAGGGATCTCCGTCTGGATGTGACTGATCCCAATAAAGAGGTGTAGTGATCTCCGTCTGGATGTGACTGATCCCAATAAAGAGGTGTAGGGATCTCCGTCTGGATGTGACTGATAACCTCCCAAGTTTTAAACTCTGCAAACCAAGATGGGGGTGGAGCCTCAAATTGCCACTGAACGACTTGGCCACTCCCCTGAACATCATTACCCTATGCCCCGAACGTCACTGACACACCCACATTGCCGTTAAGCCCTGCACACACCGGGACCCTTCAAGCAGTGATTATCCCGGAGGGGAAACGGGATGGATGTGAGGTAATCGTGTGATAATGTAACCAGATATCCCATCCTGGCAAATGTGCTATCTGGTCAGGGATGTCAGATTTTAGCCGCCCCCAAGTGGGACGTCGACCAGAGACAGTATTAGGGGCATAATGGGACAAAGAGTGGGTGTTCCGGGAGTGGTGTCTGTTCCCTTTGTTGGGCAGATTTGAGCCCTGATTGATGGACTCAGGATTTTGTGCCTGCAGTCGGGGCAGTCCCATCCAAATAGGGTCGTCTGGCAACCCTGTATCTGGTACAGAAACCCGGGACCCTCCTGGCTCCTATTATATTAATTCTAATACCATTTATTGTGTCCCTACTAGTCCAAATGATGGAAACCCAGTTGTCACTTTGTAATCTGTTTCTATTATTCACAGGGAGGTGAGAAGGCTCATTACTATCTCCCCGTGAATAATAGAACACCCGGGGAACACTGCAACACTTACCTTACCGGTGCTCCACTCGCGGTTCCTTATCAGCTGTCAGGCGCGCTGTACCGACCCAGCGCCTATCTTCGACACATGTGCACCAATACAAAAGATAGGCGCGTGATCGGGACAGCGCGCCTGACAGCTGATAAGGGGCCGGTAAGGTAAGTGTTGCAGTGTCCCCAGGTGTTCTATTATTTACAGGGAGATGGGGATAAATGTTCTCACCCCCTGTGAATAATAGACACAGATTTACTTACAAAGCACAGTTTAATGTCCCTTTAAATTGAGGAAGTCACCTTGGATAAGTGGTTAAGTTATCAATACCACCTGACAGTTAAAATGGAATTGATTCTAAATGACATGGTTAAATCTTGCACAGATTGGTAGGAGAAGTGAAACTAGACAGAAATCTCCTTTCCGACCACTAGAGGTCCCCAAAAACCATTTTATTTTAAAATAAATCCATTAACTGGGGGGAATTTCCATATTTTCCGTGAATGGTACAGTGATAGTTGGGCAGAGTTATGTTTCTCCATAATGGGAATTTTTTTTAAAAATTGTGTGGGTGGGCCCTAGTTATAAAAGATTGTATTGTTATCGAAATAATAACGATCGTTATCGTAAAATAGAGATCGTTATCGGAAAATACAGATCGTTATTTTTTCGATAACGATATCGATATTTTATAAATAGGGGCCCATTTTCTATAGAATGTTAAAAGGGGACAGCTAACCTCATTTTCAATACAGAAACCTGTATCTATTATTCACGGGAGGTGAGAACGCTTATTCCCACCTTCCTGTAACTAATGGACACCAGGAACATTGCAAGACTTACCTTAACCGGCGTTCTACTCGCGGCTGAAGGTGACCTTGGTCGGGACAGCGTGTCTGACAGCTGTAGTGGAGTGCCGGTAGTAAGTGTTGCAGTGTCCCCGGGGCGTTCATTAGTTACAGGGAGTGTGGGAATAAGCGTCTATTATACATACTACCCTTTAAATGTAACTTTCCAATAGCCGTTATTTATAAAGTTTCCCAGCGCAGTTGTGGCGAACAATTCAAGTATGAAGAAGTCAGACTGTGTTTTAAGCACTTGCCTAAGTGAATATCAGGTGGTGGATCATTCGGTGTCCGCCTGCTCCTTCCATTTAATGGACGCCCTATTACTTTTGCAGCTGGTTAAGGATGGCACAAACACATTCTGTGCCTCTTCTTCCTACGCTGGTATCTAATCCATCACAGCTGCTATAAACAAGTCTTGTTTTTCCCCTGAGCTGAACTTTTTTTGTTTTTTTAAATAGTCGAGTCCAGTTTGCATAATATTCATACATCTATTGTAAGGGAGAAGGTCAGTCTGGGTGTGGGCCAGACAAGGTTAGTAGAATTTTGGTTGATCAGGGAATTGACTCTTTGTCCATTGGGGCCTCGTTGGCTTTGTGGAATTTAGACCTGTCTGTAGGGTGGGCTGATGTTGGGCGCAAAAGTGTTGCTTATATAGTGTTGCGTCTGTTAGAGGTTCCGTTATTGCCAAAAAGTCAAAGTAGAAGCTCTGGATTAAAAGGGCTGACATAAGGGTGAAGGCATCTTTATTTTCAGTAGATCATGTAGCGGTTACCTTCTTTACTGAGTCAATGCCATCAGCATTGGTGCCGTAATAAATAGCACAGGCAACTTTTGCAACCATTTTTTCATCACCCCTCTGTGTTCATCCATATATAGCCAATGAAAGGACAGGATTAGGAAGGTAAACATTTTATACCGATTAAATGGCTTTTTTTTTCTGAATGGAATCAGAACTAAAATACATTTTATTTTGTCCACTGAACTTTTTAAGGTAAACTTCTAAATCTTTGAACTTAAGCTTCGCTCATCGTCTGGCTCTCTCCCTGTACTTGGCCTGGCATTTGGGTAGATGTCGTTCTTGTACAGTGAGTTTTCTCATTTCCCAGGGTCCCTTTAAATATTACCAGCGATCTAATCTACTCCTATGAGAGTGAGGTCCTAGTGTTTACTTGGTCTCGCCCTGGGCGGTATGTCACATAGCAAGGGGGGGGGGGGTTTAAACTGCTTTGCAATAAAGATAATACAAACCACCATCCTGCAAAGATAAGCAAACAGAAAGTTCTAAAATGTTGAAATGGGTCTTAGCCCAGCAACACCCTCGAAATGTTTGGACATGCTGGGTTACCTTCTGAGCGTTGCCACATTAATCACACCATCCAGTATTATTTTGTAGGGAAAGGAGTGCTTGTCCGGGTGTGGGTGATCCGTCAGCACTGGGTCGTGAGGGGCAAGAACATAGATTGGCACCACCCATGTCCGCCTGCACTGTGGGGGTGGTAGTATGGGATCGCAGGTTCCCACCCCTCCCGATCCTCTGGGTGAGTCTCCCTCGAATTGGGGTGGTCTCCTCCTTCACTCCTTGAGCCACCCCAATCTCCCTGACAGAGAGGAGTCCTGAATCTCCTTCCCGTCATGCCCTTTTTGGACACCACGCCCCCGACCGCCCACATCATGTCCACAAAACCCGCCTCGCCCAGCTCGATCCCGCTCGGTCGCCCGCCCCCTGGCGGTCGTATACGATCATCCGCGCGCGCGGGGGCTGCCTCGCTCTACCACACGGCGCGCCATAATCCGTCCTCAGGATGGGGGGGGGGCTCTCGAGCGGTGAGGGACACGTTGTTGGGTGCCAGCCCAGCGCCCTCGGCGCTCGCCCGCGCGCCGCCGGGTGGGGGGGGGGCTCAGTTGCCCGGCCCCCTACCTCCTCTCCCGCTCCGCCCCGCCATGCGTACGAAAGATCCGCCAGCCCTCACTCCCCCATAGCGCCGAGGGGGGTGTAGGGTATGGTGGGGGTGGAACTTTACGTGGTAGTAAACAGCAAGCCACCTCTCCACCCGCCAGTACATAGTGGATGATGGGTAGACAGGAGTTAACAGAGAATTTCTGTGTAATTTCCATGATTCCATGGCAGCTCTGAAGCGAGCTACCTTTTACTTGGCTATCAGCAAATCACAGCTAAATCGAAACCAGAACTAGATGTCAACTCCAGTTTTCGGTCTTATTGAGCCATCATCGGTGAGTGCAGGCTTCTTGTGGTGGTTTGGCAGTGGGACGCGGGATTATACGACCCGACGTCACCTAATAAATGTAATAATATAGGGAGAGAAGAGGCGGGTGGTCGGCATCTCCCTTCAGAATAATGCGACATAGGAACGAGACGTCTGGGTTAGCAAGGGAATGTATAAATAGGCTGCAAGGTGGAGAAATCTTTTGGTAGCTATTGGATCATGTGGTGACACCGTAACGTGTTCTTCCCGGTATCGTGATACATTAACTAAAAAGTTAGATGATTTTTGTATTTTTAGAAACGTACAAATTCCCATGCATGCCTTGGTGGCAGAAAGTAATTATTCGAACTACATTTTTAAAGTTTTAAAAATGAAATAAATAAATGAGTTGAGAATCAAAGGAACACACATGGTATGAAATGTTGACTTTAATAACTGGCAAATTGAATGATTTCGGGGTCATACGAGGGAGTGTTATTATAGCAGAAGGTAATAAGTGTTAGTAATCCCAATCCGTCAGTGTAATGTTCCCATCTGGGTACAGAACACTGTGCATCTTATAAGGCTGCAGACTCAGGACTAAGTAGCAGCTGTCCCGTCGTGTATCCCACTCGCATTACCGCTAATACATAAAACAACCGTATCTGCCATTTACATTTCTCACATAGAACGGAATCTGCGCTCTATGGAGACTTCCACCCCAGTGGTAGTGCGTCTGTATTACTCTAATGACAATGTACAGATGGTTCCTCTTACACCCGGAGAGGATGAATGGTTTGAATTATAATATGACATAATACGGTGCTGTATTTTTGCCCCAACCAGCAGATTGTTAGCTCTTCAAATGTTAAATAACATCGATTGGTGGGTGAGGCAAATTAGCACCATTTTTAAACGGATAAAGAACTTTATTGAATCTCCCTGTTGTCATTTTCTGCTGCCCGGGGGGGCCAGGCAAGAACCGGGGTGTCGTGGTTTGTTTGTATTGTCCAATAATACAAATGTAGCGAGAACAGACTGTAACAAGAGATGGCAACCCGCAGATTACCACCTAAGGGTCGCTACCTGTTTAATAAATACTGGGCGCGAATTAAGGAATTGAAGTGTTTCATATTGCGCCCTAAGCGGAATCTGTGGTACTCCTTACGCAAACGCGTATCCTGCAGGCCTACTGTGTTTCCGTGCCCTCCTGGCTCCCCCGTGCCTCCCCCTTCTCCTCCCCTCCCCCTCCTGTGCACGCATATACTATGTTACACACTAGGTGCGAGTCTGAAGATTGGTTGGGCAAAAATTAGCACCATTAATTTACTATAGGAAACTTTTATAACATCTCTCTAAAAGTCTTTAGAAATTGGAAAAGCAGCGATGTTTGTGTGGGATGATGTATGATGTTGGGTGTGTCTCTGCATAGGACAGTACTGGCTGCTTGTGTTACTGTGTCGTAACCTCGAATCGTCATAACTCTCAGGGAGGCTTTCTCGGATCGCTCTCAGGGTGCATCTCTAGAATGGCAGTTCTTGTGGAAGGGTTGTAAACATTGTGGGACCGGAGAGGGGCGGCAGTGGACCAGCAAAAAAACTTTTAAATGGGGGGGGGACAAGGACGTGTGGGCAGCAGGAAGGAAGGCCTCCTCCTCTTGGTAGAATGGTCTGGGTGGTTGGGCGTTAAGAAATGCGTACAGGTGTTGGGGGTGGTTCCACGGCGAGTGCGGGGGGAGTGGGTGATCGGGAACAGGCGCGCAGTACTAGGAGCTAAGGGGCGTTTTGTGGCGTTTGTGATGGAAGGCGGGAAGTGAGCTAAGGATGACTCTCAGTGAGGAGCAGGCGAAGATCGACGGGGTGGGGAACTGGTGGGTGGTGGCGGTGCATGTTGGTCGGGGGGGTGGTGCCGTGGCTGCAATATACAAAGCATGGTGGAAAAATTGGTGGACAGGGGTGGCGAGGATAATTTTCGTGGTGTGCCGCAAGACGGGGAGGAACTAGGGAGGAGGGCCCAGCGCGGTCAACGGACCTACATCTGCGGTGAGGCTGCCCCCTAGGGCTGGATAGAGGTATCCATGTCGTGAAGCGAGTCTCCCGATTTGAGCGGGGCAATCAAGGCCGGGTGTATTAGCAGAAGCTTCGCGCGGTCTCAGGCTTGGGACACCGGGGGGAGGGAAGGGGCCCGGGTCCTCCCCAAGACTGGAGGGGCCGGGCTCGTGACACAATCCCTGCTCACCCTCCCTTTCTGCTGGGATTCCGATGTTGGAGGTTTGCACGGTAGGTGTGGGAAGTGTCCCTCCTCTCCCTTTCTCGGTGTCCGGGTGTAGGCTGGTTTCATTTGGGACTGAGCCGTAATAAAAGCTTGCCCGGCACTGTGGGAGGGTTATTCAGATTGTGGTCGGGTTGGAGTTGACTCTGGAGCCGCAGCGGAAACGGGGGGTATGGTACTGTAGACGATGCAGCAACACTTCAGGTTTAGAAAGATTGGGTATGGAGAATATTTTGTCAAAATAGGGAGCATAGGTTCTCTGTAAATCAACCCATATTAGTGCACTGGTTCACAGAAAAAAGAACCTCATTGAAAACTATCATGTAGATAGTTGTAGAACAGCGTCTGGCGTTCGGTGTGGCGTGCATTAATGCTCCAGTTGTCTCGCAAGAAAGTAAAATAAACGCAAAACCCAGTTTTTCGTTGTATGATCTATCGCTGAATAATATATTTGCGTTGACACTACAGTGAGGACATGAGCGCCAAAGGTGGTAAAGGATAGTGTGCGGACGGGATAGCGACCGTTGGGGACAGTTCGGCTTTCCACAAACGTTTCTACAGACAGGCAATGGGGGCGAATGTTGAACCAATACCGGGCGAATTTCCCATGAAGTCAACTTGTCTGAATCCCCGTGTATCACTATCGGATCCGAATGCTTTAGAGTTTTATGCTAAGGTGCTATTCGATGTTTACGGGGATGGGCATGGCACTAGTGTTGGTTAAGACTTACTGTTTTGTAGAATCAAAAAATATTTTCTTAACTACCCAACTATCTATCCACCATCTACCTATAGCTGTCCCCACCTAACATCAATCTTTTTCCTGGTTTCTTTGATGTCTCTCCTGCACTAGCAGTGGTGCAACCTAGATTAGAAGGGAGGAACTATTTGTTGACCGCAGATTCGCAACCTACACCCCCGCCCTAACTTTCTGATCAGGACTTTCTATGCCCATATCTGGGTTGCATCAACGTAGAGAGGTGGTTTGGCGGCTCATTTAAAGGTAGGAACCCATGGCACCATTTTTCATTAAACATCAAGTTTTAAAGGTTTGTTAAGGCGATTCAGCGTTAGATCCAATAATCCAATTTAACATGGAAGGAAAGCGTCCTGTTCCTAAGGTGGATACATATATATGTTGACATTGTTTTTTCTATATGGAGTAACAACTTTATTCCCTTGGTCACCTGTCTCTTGCTACATTGTGCATGGAACACAGAAGGGGACAATACTGCAGCTGCATCGTTGCGCGTGTCAGCCATCACTGATGGCGGCGGTGAGTCAGCAGGAAGGGAAGGCACGAGGGAAGGAGGTCGGGGTAAGTACAGTTTCTGGCTTTTCGAGTTTAAAGTTTTAACCTAAGCGTTAAGGGTGTGTGTGGGGGGGGTTTCCATACATTGTGTGAGTTGCTGTACCAGGCCTTACACAGAACATACAAACACACGACCACACGGTCTAACCTTATACAATCACTTTCACACAGAAGAGACCGGTCACTACAAAACCCCGTATCTCAGCACCAGTCCCACGTATTGCAGGTGTCGTCAATGCTTAGACAATCCTAGAATAAATTATGTTGTCCCCTATATCTAATCCGAACCATTTTACATTGAAGCTGCCAATTAAGTGCCCTCTTGCTTTTACTGGAATGGTGACAAGTGGTATGTGTGAATTGCATGGTGGGAAATCTCCTTTCCATGTGCTGGTTCATAGTGATTACTGAGCATGCTTGACTACACAGAAAGTCATTTTATATGGCTGGCTGCCCCACACCATCAGATACTTCCAGCTGACCGACCAATCCACGGCACTATTTACCAAAGGACTCGATCCCCTGTTTGTCCGGTTCGGACGAACAGGGGACCAGGTTCGGTCGCGGCCAGCTGGCTGCCCCACACCATCAGATATTTCTGTCCGACTGACCGATCCACGGCACTATTGGTTGGTTGGCTGGAAATGTCTGCTGCTGTGTACCCAAAGTTTGCCGAGTACTCCTGCACTCATTCCAGGTGCCTCCAGGTGTCACAGTTCCATTAGCTCGGTGATCCTCAAACTGCGGCTCTCCAGATGTTTGAAAACTACAACTCCCAGCATTCCTCAACTACAGAGGGAAGCATAGGAATGCTGGGAGTTGTAGTCTTGAAACATCTGGAGAGCCGCAGTTTGCACATCAGTGCTAGCTGTATATATAAATCAATAAAAATCAAAAAATCAATCAAAAAAAGATAACCAAACTGGTTTTTATTTCAACGTTTCGACGCCATTCAAGACATCTTCATCAGAATAAAGATGTATATTTGGATCCTCACTAAACCTTTAATTCCTTTAGTAGGAAGAATTGTCTTTCACGTGGATTTAGCTGAAATGTGACGATTAGACTTAGACGCTACAAGATGAATAATAAGAATGACACTGTAGGGAAGTCATTTTAACTGAAAAGGATGTTAGAGGAAATTTTAAATAGTGATATCTGATTGTTAGGGAAAATTAGCACCATTTTTTAAACAAATTTTTTTGAATAACCCTAAAAGTCTAGATTGTTAAGCTAGGTACACACAGTAATGATAAAGCCCCAATATTTATCTGCCTTGCGTTCGTTGGGGTATAGACCCAAATTTCCCGTGTGCGTAGCCTCCCGTAGGGAAGTCAGCCGCGGGAAACTGCGTCCCGAACATTCTCCCTATTCTGTGTATACCGCTGTTGCATAGGGTCTGTGCTGTGTATACCTGTGCATAGGTTCTGTGCTGTGTATGACGCTGGCATAGGGTCTGTGCTGTGTATACGCTGTGCAAGGGTCTGTGCGTGTATACGCTGTGATAGGGTCCTGTGCGGGTATACGCTGTGCATAGGGTCTGTGCTGTGTATACGCTGTGCATAGGTGTGTGTGTGTGTATACGCTGTGCATAGGGCTGTGCTGTCTTATACGCTGTGTATACGCTGTGCATAGGGTCTGTGCTGTGTATACGCTGTGTATACGCTGTGATGGGTCTGTGCTTGTGTATCGCGGTGTATACGCTGTGCATAGGGTCTGTGCTGTGTATACGCTGTGATAGGTCTGTGCTGTTGATACGCTGTTATACGCGGTGCATAGGGCGGTGCTGTGTTCTGTGTATACGCTGAGGGCTTGCTGATGATACGCTGTGTATACGCTGTGCATAGGTCTGTGCTGTGTGTATACGCTGTGTATACGCTTGCATGGCTGTGCTGTTTCGTGGTATACGCTGTGCATGGGTCTGTGCTGTGTATACGCTGTGTATACGACTGTGCATAGGGTCTGTGCTGTGTATACGCTGTGTATACGCTGTGCATAGGGTCTGTGCTGTGTATACGCTGTTGTATACGCTGTGCATAGGGTCTGTGCTGTGTATACGCTGTGTATACGCTGTGCATAGGGTCTGTGCTGTGTATACGCTGTGTATACGCGTGCATAGGGTCTGTGCTGTGTATACGCTGTGTATACGCTGTGCATAGGGTCTGTGCTGTGTATACGTGCTGTGTATAACGCTGTGCATAGGGTCCTGTGCTGTGATACGCTGTGTATTACGCGGTGCTATGGGGTCTGTGCTGTTACGCTGTATACGCTGTGCATAGGTCTGTGCTGTGTATACGCTGTGTATACGCTGTGCATAGGGTCGTGCGTGTATACGCTGTGTATACGCTGTGCATAGGGTCTGTGCTGTGTATACGCTGTGTTACGCGTGCTAGGGTTGTGCTGTGTATACGTGTTATACTGTGCATAGGGTCTGTGCTGTGTATACGCTGTGTATACGCTGGATTAGGTCTGTGCTGTGTATACGCGGTGTACGCTGTGATAGGTCTGTGCTGTTGTATACGCTGTGGATACGGCTGTGCATAGCGTCTGTGCTGTGTATACGCTGTGTTATACGCTGTGCATAGGGTCTGTGCGTGTATACGCTGTGTATGCTGCATAGCGAGTGCTGTGTTTCGGTATACGGTGGCATAGGGTCTGTGCTGTGTATACGCTGGGTATACGCTGTGCATAGGGTCTGTGCTGTGTATACGCGGGTATACGCTGTGCATAGGGTCTGTGCTGTGTATACGCTGGGTATACGCTGTGCATAGGGTCTGTGCTGTGTATACGCTGGGTATACGCTGTGCATAGGTCTGTGCTTGTGTAACGCGGTATACGCGTGCATAGGGTCGTGCTGTGTATACGTGGGTATACGCGGGTAGGGTGTGCTGTGTTATACGATGGTATCGCTGTGCATAGGGTCGTGCTGTGTATAGCTGGGTATACGCTGGTGCATAGGTTCTGTGCTGGTATACGCTGGGTATACGTGTGATAGGGTCTGTGCTGTGTATACGCGGGATACGCTGTGCATAGGGTCTGTGCTGTGTATACGCTGGGTATACGCTGTGCATAGGGTCTGTGCTGTGTATACGCTGGGTATACGCTGTGCATAGGGTCTGTGCTGTGTATACGCTGGGTATACGCTGTGCATAGGGTCTGTGCTGTGTTACGCTGGGTATACGTGTGCATAGGGTCTGTGCTGTGTATACGCTGGGATACGCGTGCTAGTTGTGCTGTACGCTGGTGGGATACGCTGTGCAGGGTGCTGTGTATACGCGGGTATACGCTGTGCATAGGGTCTGTGCTGTATACGCTGGGTATACGCTGTTCATAGGGTCGTTGTGTGTATACGCTGGGTATACGCTGTGCATAGGTCTGTGCTGTGGTATCGTGGTATACGTGGCATGGGTATGTGTGTGTATACGCGGTATACGCTGTGCATAGGGTCTGGGGTGATACGCTGGGTATAGTGTCATAGGGCTGTGTGTGTATGGGGATACGCTGTGCATAGGGTCTGTGCTGTGTCTACGCGGGGTATACGCTGTGTGCATAGGGTCTGTGCTGTGTATACGCTGGTGATACGCTGTGCATAGGGTCGGTTGCTGTGTATACGCTGGGTAACGTGTGCATAGGGTGCTGTGCTGTGTATACGCCTGGGTATACGCTGGTGCATAGGGTCTGTGCTGTGTATACGCTGGTATACTGTGCATAGGGTCTGTGCGGTTCTGTGGGTATACGCGTGCATAGGGTCTGTTGCTGTCTTGCTGGGTATACGCTGTGATAGGGTCTGTGCTGGTCGGTGGGTATACGCTGTGCATAGGGTCTGTGCTGGGTCTGTGCTGGGTATACGCTGTGCATAGGGTCTGTGCTGGGTCTGTGCTGGGTATACGCTGTGCATAGGGTCTGTGCTGGGTCTGTGCTGGGTATACGCTGTGCATAGGGTCTGTGCGGGTATACGATGTGTGCATAGGGTCTGTGCATAGGGTCTGTGCTGGGTATACGCTGTGCATAGGGTCTGTGCATAGGGTCTGTGCTGGGTATACGCTGTGCATAGGGTCTGTGCATAGGGTCTGTGCTGGGTATACGCTGGATACGTGTGCATAGGGTCTGTGCTGGGTAGTACGCTGTGCTAGGGTTGTGCATAGGGCTGTGCTGCAGGTATACGTGTGATAGGGTCTGTGCATAGGGTCTGTGCTGGGTATACGCTGTTGCAAGCTGTGCTGGGTCGCTGTGCATGGGTCGTGCGGGTATACGCTGTGCATGGGGTCTGTGCTGGGTAACGCTGTGCAGGGTCTGGGCTGGGTATAACGCTGTGCATGCGGGTACGTGTGCTGGGTATACGCTGTGCATGGTGGTGCTGTGCTGGGTATACGCTGTGCATGGGTGTGCTGTATCGCTGGGTATACGCTGTGCATAGGGGTCTGTGCTGGGGTATACGTGTGCATGGGGGTCTGTGCGTGGGTATACGCTGTGCATGGGGTCTGTGATGTGTATACGCTGGCATGGGTCTGGTGGTGGGTAGGGTCGCTGTGTGGGGTCTGTTGGTGTAAGTGTAGGTGGGGTCGATGGGTCTGGGGGTTCGCGGGGTACGTGTGGCGGGTCGTGCGGGTGTGGGTGTAGTGGTGGGTGTAGGGGTACGGGGGGCTGTGTGGTGGGGGGGGGGGGTGCGGGATCGTGGGTGTGTGGGTTGGTGTGTGGGGTTGGGTGCGGGTCGGGGGCTCTGGGTGGTCTGTGTGGGTTTACGCTGTGCTAGGGGTCTGTTGCTGTGGGTATACGCTGTGCATGGGGTCTGTTGCTGGGTATACGCTGTGCATGGGGTCTGTGCTGGGTATACGCTGTGCATTGGGGTCTGTGCTGGGTATAGCTTGTGCATGGGGTTGTGATGGGTATACGCTGGCATGGGGTCTGTTGCTGGGTATACGCTGTGATGGGTCTGTGCTGGGTATGATGTGATGGGTCTTGCTGTGGGTACGGTGCAGGGGTCTGTGCTGGGATACGCTGTGCATGGGGTCCTGGGCTGGGTATACGGCTGTGTGCATGGGGTCTGTGCTGGGTATACGCTGTGCTAGTGTGGGGTCTGTGCTGGGTGTACGCTGTGCATGGGTTCGTGCTGGTATGGGCATGGGGTCTGCGGTATAGCTGTGCATGGGTCTGTGCTGGGTATACGCTGTGCAGGGGTCTGTGTGCTGGGTATTACGTGTGCAGGGGTCTGTGCTGGGTATACGCTGTGACATGGGGTCGTCTGTGCTGGGTATACGCTGTGCATGGGGTCTGTGCTGGTATACGCTGTGCATGGGGTCTGTGCTGGGTAACGCTGTGCATGGGGTCTGTGCTGGGTATACGTGTGCATGGGGTCTGTGCTGGGTATACGCGGGTGCATGGGGTTTCTGTGCGGGTATACGCTGTGCATGGGGTCTGTTGCTGGGTATACGCTGTGCATGGGGTCTGTGCTGGGTATACGCGTGCATGGGGTCTGTGCTGGGTATACCTGTGCATGGGGTCTGTGTGGGTATACGCTGTGCATTGGGGTCTGTGCTGGGTATACGCTGTGCATGGGGTCTGTGCTGGGTATAAGCTGTGCATGTGGGGTCGTGGGGTATACGCTGTGCATGGGGTCTGTGCTGGGTATACGCTGTGATGGGGTCTGTGCTGGGTACGCTGTGCATGGGGTCTGTGCTGGGTATACGCTGTGCATGGGGTCTGTGCTGGGTATACGGTGCATGGGGTCTGTGCTGGGTATACGCTGTGCATGGGGTCTGTGCTGGGTATACGCTGTGCATGGGTCTGTGCTGGGTATACGCTGTGCATGGGGTCTGTGCTGGGTACGCTGTGCATGGGTCTGTGGGTACTGTGCATGGGTGTGCTGGGTATACCTGTGCATGGGGTCTGTGCTGGGTATACGCTGTGCATTGGGGTCTGTGTGGGTATACGCTGTGCATGGGGTCTGTGCTGGGTATACGCTGTGCATGGGGTCTGTGCTGGGTATACGCTGTGCATGGGGTCTGTGCTGGGTATACGCTGTGCATGGGGTCTGTGCTGGGTATACGCTGTGATGGGGTCTGTGCTGGGTATACGCTGTGCATGGGGTCTGTGCTGGGTATACGCTGTGCATGGGGTCTGTGCTGGGTATACGCTGTGCATGGGTGTCGTGTGGGTATACGCTGTGCATGGGGTCTGTGTGGGTATACGCTGTGCATGGGGTCTGTGCTGGGTATACGCGGTGCATGGGGTGCTGTGCTGGGTATACGATGTGCATGGGTCTGTGCTGGGTATACGCGTGCATGGGTCTGTGCTGTGTGTATACGCTGTGCATGGGGTCTGTGCTGGTATACGCTGTGCATGGGGTCTGTGCTGGTATACGCTGTGCATGGGGTCTGTGCTGGGTATACGCTGTGCATGGGGTCTGTGCTGTGTATACGGTGCATGGGGTCGTGCGTGTATACGGCTGTGCCATGGGGTCTGTGCTGTGTATACGCTGTGCAGGGGTCTGGTGCTGTGTATACGCTGTGCATGGGGTCTGTGCGGTGTATACGCTGTGCATGGGGTTGTGCTGTGTTACGCTGTGCATGGGGTCTGTGCTGTGTATACGCTGTGCATGGGGTCTGTGCGTGTAAGCTGTGATGGGTCTGTGCGTGTATACGCTGTGCATGGGGTCTGTGCTGTGTATACGCTGTGCATGGGGTTGTGCTGGGTATACGTGTGCATGGGGTCTGTGCTGTGTATACGCTGTGCATGGGGTCTGTGCTGGTATACGCTGTGCATGGGGTCTGTGCTGTGTATACGTGTGCATGGGGTCTGTGGTGTATACGCTGTGCATGGGTCTGTGCTGGGTATACGCTGTGCAGGGGTCTGTGCTGGGTATAACGCTGTGCATGGGGTCTGTGCTGGTTAGCTGTGGCATGGGTTGTGTGGTATACGCTGTGCATGGGGTCTGTGCTGTGTATACGCTGTGCATGGGGTCTGTGGTGTGAGACGCTGTGCATGGGGTTGTGTGGGTTACGCTGTGCATGGGTCTGTGCTGTGTAACGCTGTGCATGGGGTCTGTGCTGTGTATACGCTGTGCAGGGCGTCTGTGTGTTGTATACGCTGTGCATGGGGTCTGTGCGTGTAACGCTGTGCAGGGGTCTGTGCGTGTATACACTGTGCATGGGGTCTGTGCTGTGTATACACTGTGCATGGGGTCTGTGCTGTGTATACGCTTGTGCTGGGGTCTGTGCTGTGTATACGCTGTGCATGGGGTCTGTGCTGTGTATACGTGTGCATGGGGTCTGTGGCTGTGTATACGCTGTGCATGGGGTCTGTGCTGGGTATACGCTGTGCATGGGGTCTGTGCTGGGTATACGCTGTGCATGGGGTCTGTGCTGTGTATACGCTGTGCATGGGGTCTGTGCTGTGTATACGCTGTGCATGGGGTCTGTGCTGTGTATACGCTGTGCATGGGGTCTGTGCTGTGTATACGCTGTGCATGGGGTCTGTTGCGTGTATACGCTGTGCAGGGGTCTGTGCTGTGTATACGCTGTGCATGGGGTTTGTGCTGTGTATACGCTGTGCATGGGTCTGTGCTGTGTATACGCTGTGATGGGGTCTGTGCTGTGTATACGCTGTGCATGGGGCTCTCTGCTGTGTATACGCTGTGCAGGGGTCTGTGCTGTGTATAGATGTGCATGGGGTCTAGGTGTGTAACGTGTGATGGGTCTGTGCTGTGTATACGCGTGCATGGGGTCTGGCTGTGTATACGACTGTGCATGGGGTCTGCTGTGTACGCTGTGCATGGGGTCTGTGTGTGTATACGCTGTGCATGGGGTCTGTGCTGGTATACGCTGTGCATGGGGTGTGGGTATACGCTGTCATGGGGTCTGTGCTGTGTATACGCTGTGCATGGGTCTGTGGTGTATACGCTGTGCATGTGGGTGTGCTGCTTGCTGTGTATACGCTGTGCATGGGGTCTGTGCTGTGTATACGCGTGCATGGTCTGGCTTGTATACGCGGTGACTGGGTGCTGTGCTGTGATACGCTGTGCATGGGGTCTGTGCTGTGTATACGCTGTGCATGGGGTCTGTGCTGTGTATACGCTGTGCATGGGGTCTGTGCTGGGTATACGCTGTGCATGGGGTCTGTGCTGGGTATACGCTGTGCATGGGGTCTGTGCTGTGTATACGCTGTGCATGGGGTCTGTGCTGTTGTTATACGCTGTGCATGGGGTCTGTTGCTGTGATACGCTGTGCATGGGGGGTCTGTGCTGTGTATACGCTGGCATGGGTCTGTGTGGTATACGTTGTGCATGGGGGTCTGTGCTGTGTATACGCTGTTGCATGGGTGGTCTGTGTGTGTATACGCTGTGCATGATGGGTCTGTGCTGTTGTATACGCTGTGCATGGGGTCTGTGCTGTGTATACGCTGTGCAGGGGTCTGTGCTGTGTATACGCTGTGCAGGGGTCTGTGCTGTGTATACGCGTGCATGGGTCTGTGCGTGTATACGCTGTGCATGGGGCTGTCGGTGTATACGTGTGCATGGGGTCTGGTGCTGTGTGTATACAGCTGTGGCATGGGGTCTGTGCGTGTGATACGCGTGCATGGGGTCTGTGCTGTGTATAAGCTGTGCATGGGGGTGCTGTGCTGATGTGTATACGCTGTGCATGGGGTCTGTGGTGTATACGCTGTGCATGTGGGTCTGTGCTGGTAACGCTGTGCATGGGGTCTGTGCTGTGTATACGCTGTGCATGGGGTCTGTGCTGTGTATCCGCTGTGCATGGGGTCTGTGCTGTGTATACGCTGTGCATGGGGTCGGTTGCTGTGTATACGCTGTGCATGGGGTCTGTGCTGTGTATACGCTGTGCATGGGGTCTGTGCTGTGTATACGCTGTGCATGGGGTCTGTGCTGTGTATCGTGTGCATGGGGTCTGTGCTGTGTATACGCTGTGCATGGGGTCTGTGCTGTGTATACTCGCTGTGCATGGGGTCTGTTGGTGTATACGCTGTGCATGGGGTCTGTGCTGTGTATACAGCTGTGCAGGGGTCGTGCTGTGTATACGCTGTGGCATGGGGTCTGTGCTGTGTATACGCTGTGCATGGGGTCTGTGCTGTGTATACGCGTGCTGGGGTCGTGCTGTGTATACGCTGTGCATGGGGTCTGTGCTGTGTATACGGCTGTGCATGGGGTCTGTGCTGTGTATACGCTGTGCATGGGGTCTGTCTGTGTATACGCTGTGCATGGGGTCTGTGTGTGTATCGCTGGTGCATGGTGGGTCTGTGCTGTGTATACGCTGTGCATGGGGTCTGTGCTGGTATACGCGTGCATGGGGTCTGTGCGTGTATACGTGTGCATGGGGTCTGGGCTGTGTATAACGCTGTGCATGGGGTCTGTGCTGTGTGGATACGCTGTGCATGGGGTCTGTGTGTGTATACGCTGTGCATGGGGTCTGTGCTGTGTATACGGCTGTGCATGGGGTCTGTGCTGTGTAAGCTGTGCATGGGTCTGTGCTGTGTATACGCTGTGCATGGGGTCTGTTTGCTGTGTATACGCTGTGCATGGGGTCTGTGCGTGTATTACGCTGTGCATGGGGTCTGTGCTGTGTATACGCTGTGCATGGGGTCTTGTGTGTATAAGCTGTGCATGGGGTCGGTGCTGGTATACGCTGGCATGGGAGTCGTGACTGTGTTCCTGTGTTCTGTGCTGTGTTACGTGGCATGGGGTCTGTGCTGTGTATACGCTGGTCATGGGGCTGTGCTGTGTATACGTGTGCATGGGGTCTGTGCGGTATACGCTTGTGCATGGGGTCTGTGCTGTTGTATACGCTGTGCATGGGGTCTGTGGGGTATACGCTGTATGGGGGTCTGTGTGTGTATACGCTGTGCATGGGGTCGTGCTGTGTATACGCTGTGCATGGGGTCTGTGCTGTGTATACGCTGTGATGGGGTCTGTGCTGTGTATACGCTGTGCATGGGTCTGTGCTGTGTTACGCTGTGCATGGGGTTGTGCTGTGTATACGCTGTGCATGGGTCTGTGCTGTGTATACGCTGTGCAGGGGGTCTGTGCTGTGTATACGCTGTGCATGGGGTCTGTGCTGTGTAGACGCTGTGCATGGGTCTGTGTGGTATACGCTGTGCATGGGTTGTGCTGTGTATACGCTGCATGGGTCTGTGCTGTGTATACGCTGTGCATGGGTCTGTGCTGTGTATACGCTGTGCATGGGGTCGGTGCTGTGTATACGCTGTGCATGGGGTCTGTGCTGTGTATACGCTGTGCATGGGGTCTGTGCTGTGTATACGCTGTGCATGGGGTCTGTGCTGTGTATACGCTGTGCATGGGGTCTGTGCTGTGTATACGCTGTGCATGGGTTGATGTGTATACCGTGCATGGGTCTGTGCTGTGTATACGCTGTGCATAGGGTATGTGCTGTGTATACGCTGTGCATGGGTATGTGCTGGTGATACGCTGTGCATGAGGGTCTGTGCTGTGTATACGCTGTGCATGGGTCTGTGCTGTATACGTGTGCATGGCGTGCGTGTATACGCTGGCATAGGGTCTGTGCTGTGGATACGTGTGCATAGGGTCTGTGCTGTGATACGCTGTGCATGGGGTCTGTGCTGTGTATACGCTGTGCATAGGGTCGTGCGTGTATACGCGTGTGCATAGGGTCTGTGCTGTGTATACGCTGTGCATAGGGTCTGTGCTGTGTATACGCTGTGCATTAGGGTCTGTGCTGTGTATACGCGTGCATAGGGTCTGTGCTGGTGTATACGCTTGTGCATAGGGTCTGTGCTGTGTAACGCTGTGCATAGGGTCTGTGCTGTGTATACGCTGTGCATTGGGTTGTGCTGTGTATACGCTGTGGCATAGGGTCTGTGCTGTGTATACGCTGTGCAAGGTCTGTGCTGTGTATACGCTGTGCATAGGGTCGTGCTGTGTCTACGCGTGCATAGGGTCTGTGCTGTGTATCGCTGTGCATGGGTCTGTGCTGTGTATACGCTGTGCATCTGGGTCTGTGCTGTGTATACGCTGTGCATAGGGTCTGTGCTGTGTATCGCGTTGCATAGGGTCTGTGGTGCTGTGTATACGTGGCATAGGGTGCGTGCTGTGTATACGCTGTGCATAGGGTCTGTGCTGGGATACGCTGTGCATAGGTCTGTGGTGTGTATACGCTGTGCATAGGGTCTGTGCTGTGTATACGCTGTGCATAGGGTCTGTGCTGTGTATACGCGTGCATAGGGTCTGTGCTGTGTATACGCTGTGCATAGGTCTGTGCTGTGTATACGCTGTGCATTAGGGTCTGTGCTGTGTATACGCTGGTGCATAGGGTCTGTGCTGTGTATACGCTGTGAATGGGTCTGTGCTGTGTATACGCTGTGCATAGGGTCTGTGCGTGTTAGCGGCATAGGGTCTTGTGCTGGTATACGCTGTGCATAGGGTCGTGCTGTGTATACGCTGTGCATAGGGTCTGTGCTGTGTATACGCTGTGCATAGGGTTCGTGCTGTGTATACGCTGTGCATAGGGTTGTGCTGTGTATACGCTGTGCATAGGGTCTGTGCTGTGTATACGCTGTGCATAGGGTCTGTGCTGTGTATACGCTGTGCATAGGGTCTGTGCTGTGTATACGTGTGCATAGGGTCTGTGCTGTGTATACGCTGTGCATAGGGTCTGTGCTGTGTATACGCTGTGCATAGGGTCTGTGCTGTGGATACGCTGTGCATGGGTCTGTGTGGTATACGCTGTGCATAGGTCTGTGCTGTGTATACGAGTGCATAGGGTCTGTGCTGTGGTATACGCTGCATAGGTGCTACGTGGCATAGGGTTCTGTGTGGGTATACGCTGTGCATAGGGTCGTGTGCGTGATACGCTGTGCATAGGGTCTTGTTGCTGTGTATACGCTGTGCATAGGGTTCTGCTGTGTATACGTGTGCATAGGGTCTGTGCTGTGTTACGCTGGGCATAGGGTCTGTGCTGTGTATACGCTGTGATAGGGTTCTGTGCGTTATACGTGTGCATAGGGTCGTGCGTGTGTATACGCTGTGCATAGGGTCTGTGCTGTGTATACAGCTGTGCATAGGGTCTGTGCTGTGTATACGCTGTGATAGGGTCGTGCTGTGTGTATACGCTGTGCATAGGGTCTGTGCTGTGTATACGCTGGCATAGGGTCTGTGCTGTGTTATACGCTGTGCATAGGGTCTGTGCTGTGTATACGCTGTGCATAGGGTCTGTGCTGTGTATACGCTGTGCATAGGTCTGTGCTGTGTTAGGGTGCAAGGGTTGGCTGTGTATACGGCTGTGCATAGGGTCTGTGCGTGTGTATACGCTGTGCATAGGGTCTGTGCTGTGTATACGCTGTGCATAGGGTCTGTGCTGTTGTATACGCTGTGCATAGGGTCTGTGCTGTGTATACGCCTGTGCATGGGTCTGTGCTGTGTATACGCTGTGCATAGGGTCTGTGCTGTGTATAAGCTGTGCATAGGGTCTGTGCTGTGTATACGCTGTGCATGGGTCTGTGCTGTGTATACGCTGTGCATAGGGTCTGTGCTGTGTATACGCTGTGCATAGGGTCTGTGCTGTGTATACGCTGTGCATAGGGTCTGTGCTGTGTATACGCTGTGCATAGGGTCTGTGCATAGGGTCTGTGCTGTGTATACGCTGTGCATAGGGTCTGTGCTGTGTATACGCTGTGCATAGGGTCTGTGCTGTGTATAACGCTGTGGCATAGGGTCTGTGCTGTGTATACGCTGTGCATAGGGTCTGTTGCTGTGTATACGACGTGCATAGGGTCTGTGCTGTGTATATTATTACTGTGCATAGGGTCTGTGCTGTGTATACACTGTGCAGGGGTCGTGCGGTGTATAATGTGCAGGGTCTGTGCTGTGTATTAATGTGCACAGGGTCTATGCTGTGATATCTGTGCACAGGTCTATGCTGTGATATACTGTGCAGGGGTCTGGCGTGTATATAATGTGCACAGGGTCTATGCTGTGATATACTGTGCACAGGGTTTGTGTGGATATCTGTGCAGGTATTGTTATACTGTGCAAGGGTCTATGCTGTTATATACATGTGCACAGGGTCTATGCTGTGTATATACTGCAGGGTCATGCTGTATATGGCACAGGGTCTATGCTGGTGTATATACTGTGACAGGGTCTATGCTGGTTATTATACTGTGCACAGGTCTATGCTGTGTATATACTGTGCACAGGGTCTATTGCTGTGTATAATACTGTGTAAGGGTCTATGCTGTGTATACTGGCAGGGTCTATGCTGTGTATATACTGTGCGAAGGGTCTATGCTGTGTATATACTGTGTGATAGGGTCGATGCTGTGTATATACTGACAGGTCTATGCTGTGTTTTATATGTGCAGGGTCTATGCTGTGTATTATACTGTGCACAGGGTCTATGCTGTGTATATACTGTGCACAGGGTATATGCTGGTGTATTATACTGTGCACAGGGTCTATTGCTGTGTATACTGTGAAGGGTCTATGCTGTGTATATACTGTGATAGGGTCTTCTGTGTGTCAGGGTCTATGCTGTGTATATACTGTGCAGAGGGTCTATGCTGTGTATATACTGTGCATAGGTCTATGCGGTGTATAACTGTGCATAGGGCTCTATGCTGTGTATAGTACTGTGGGCATAGGGTCTATGCTGTGTATATACTGTGCATAGGGTCTATGCTGTATATACTGTGCAAGGGTCTAGCTGTGTATATTACTGTGCATAGGGTCTTGCTGTTATATACTGTGCATAGGGTCTATGCTTGTGTATATATGTGCTAGGGTCTATGCTGTGTATATACTGTGCATAGGGTCTTATGCTGTGTATATACTGTGCATAGGGTCTATTGCTGGTATATACTGTGCATAGGGTCTATTGCGTGTATATACTGTGCATAGGCTATATGCGGTATTAGTGTAGGGTCTATGCTGTGTATATACTGTGCATAGGGTATGCTGTGTATACGTGCATAGGGCTTGCTGTGTATATACTGTGCATAGGGTCTATGCTGTGGGATATTACTGTGCACAGGGTCTATGCTGTGTATATACTGTGCATAGGGTCTGTGCTTTGTATTACTGGCACAGGGTTGTATGAGCTGTGTATATATACTGTGCAAGGGTCTATGCTGTGTATATACTGTGCACAGGGTCTATGCTGATGTGTATATACTGTGCATAGGGTCTATGCGTGTATTACTGTGCATAGGGTCTATGCTGTGTATTATACTGTGCATAGGGTCTATGCTGTGTATATACTGTGCATGGGTCTATGTGTGTATATACTGTGCATAGGGTCTATGCTGTTGTATATACTGTGCAATAGGGTCTATGTTGGGTATATACTGTGCATAGGGTCTATGCTGGTGTATATACTGTGCATAGGGTCTATGCTGTGTAATATACTGTGCATAGGGTCTATGCTGTGTATATACTGTGCATAGGGTCTATGCGTGTATATACTGTGCATAGGGTCTTAGCTGTGTATATTACTGGGCATAGGGTCATGCTGTGTATTAGTGCATAGGGTCATGCTGGATATACTGTGCATAGGGTCTATGCTGTGTATATACTGTGCATGGGCTATGCTGTGTATATATAGTGCAGGGGTCTATGCTGTGTATATACTGTGCATAGGGTCTATGCTGTGTATATACGTGCATAGGGTCTATGCTGTGTATATACTGTGCATAGGGTCTATGCTGTGTATATACTGTGCATAGGGTCTATGCTGTGTATATACTGTGCATAGGGTCTATGCTGTGTATATACTGTGCATAGGGTCTATGCTGTGTATATACTGTGCATAGGTGTTATGTGTTTGTTATACTGTGCATAGGGTCTATGCGTGTATATACTGTGACAGGGTCTATGCTGTGTATATTACTGTGTACAGGGTCTATCTGTGTATATAGTGTACAGGGTCTATGCTGTGTATATACGTGCACAGGGTCTATGTGTTATATACTGTGCACAGGGTCTATGCTGTGTATATACTGTGCACAGGGTCTATGCTGTGTATGTACTGTGTACAGGGTCTATGCTGTGTATATACTGTGCATAGGGTCTATGCTGTGTATATACTGTGCATAGGGTCTATGCTGTGTATATACTGTGCATAGGGTCTATGCTGTTGTATATACTGTGCACAGGGTCTATGCTGTGTATATAATTTGGCATAGGTCTATGCTGTGTATATACTGTGCATAGGGTCTATGCTGTGTATATACTGTGCATAGGGTCTATGCTGGTGTATATACTGTGTACAGGGTCTATGCTGTGTATATACTGTGTACAGGGTCTATGCTGTGTATATACTGTGTACAGGGTCTATGCTGTGTATATACTGTGTACAGGGTCCATGCTGTGTATATACTGTGTACAGGGTCTATGCTGTGTATATACTGTGTACAGGGTCTCTATGCTGTGTATCACTGTGTACAGGGTCTATGTGGTATATACTGTGTACAGGGTCTATGCTTGTGTTATACTGTTGTACAGGGTCTATGCTGTGTATATACTGTGTACAGGGTCTATGCTGTGTATATACTGTGTATAGGGTCTATGCTGTGTATATACTGTGTAAAGGGTCTATGCTGTGTATATGAAAGGGTGTGTGGGGTACACTGGGTAATTAGTTTCATTACAGACCACTAAGATCACAGGTGTGCTGTGGGAAAAAAATTGCATTGCCAAGTTTGCTGTGAAAATTTTTGAGAATCACTGACCTTATTGACCCACAATCAGCAAAAGAACAAAATGAAGTCTCATAGCACGCTCTAGTGGTAGCTGTGGAGAATTACATCCCAGGCACAAACCTTGAAGCAAGTGGTTTGTTCATATTGAAATGAAGGTGCACATCTGGGTCCCCTCACTGTAGCTGTACTAAAACATAACTAAAATGTATATAACATTTAAAAAAAAAACTGTGAAGTACATGGGACATGAAGTTTACAATTGATAACCCCTACCTCCTAATATTGTTTCTGTGAAGAGCACCAGCACGTAAACGGCTTCTGCCAGTCTTCCTCCTGGCTTCATGATTATCTTTAATACAGGAAGGTCCAGGACACTAAACTCTACATGCTGGTGCTTCTCAACAAAACAATATTGGGAGGTAGAAAAGTTCATCCCACTTCCCTGCCCCACTTACATTTCACTTTTATTTTTATGGCTGTAACTTCGGTCCCTCTGCCAGACTATCTGACTCTCTGTGAGGGCAAGCATGCTCAGTAATCCCTATGATGCAGCATTGGGAGAAGGGATTTCCCACCATGCAGTTCACGTACCAACTGTCACCATTCCAGCTACAGCAAAACTATACATAACAGAAGAGTTAATGATACTAAAGCACTTGATTGACAGCTAAAATGTAAGATGATTCACACAGTGATAGTTGGGAAGAATTATAGTTTCCAGTAATAGGCAATTTATAAAAAAAAAAAAAAAACTAATTTCCCAGTGTACATTTCCTTAACAGTTACTTTCTTTGTAAAGAAATCGGTTTAAGAAAATTTCCTTATTTCACTAGCAAAATGATCAGAACAAACGTATAATCATGTATATGTGGTCAAAAACGTATTTAGGTTTGGTGTTTGCACATTCTGAATATTTCAATCAGGCCACTAGTAGCCAAGAAAAATGGGAAAAAAGTAATTATTAAATAAGATTTTGTTCTTACCTGTAAAATCTTTTTCTCTGAAGCCACAGGGGGACCCAGGCACCTTAGGGGTTAAGTGCTCCACCTCCAAGATTTTACAGGTAAGAACAAAATCTCCTTTTCTCTTTCAGCCAAGGGGGACCCAGGCACCTTAGGGGACGTCCCAAAGTCCCACCAGTACAGGGAGGGCAGACACCAAATTAAACATCTGCCGCTTGCAGTACTAAACGGCCGAGAGCCGCGTCTGCTGATGCGAACACATCCAATCTATAAAATTTTATGAACGTGTTAATTGACGACCAAGTGGCGGCCTTGCAAATCTGATCAATGGAAGCCCCACGTCGAGCTGCCCAAGAAGCACCAAGCGCCCTTGTAGAATGAGCTGCAACCCGCAAGGGAGGAGCAGCCTTCGCTTCCGCATAACAGCGGAAAATTAGATTCCGTATCCATCTAGCCAGGGTCTGTGAAGATGCTCTGGATCCCCTGAGAGGACCCGCCAAGAGAATGAATAGGGCCCTAGTGGAACGAAAAGATTCCGTCCTTGACACGTAAATCCTAAGAGCCCGAACCACATCCAAGGAGTGCAGACGCCTTTCCTTGGGAGAAGATGGACGTGGAAACAACGCCGGAACGACAATGTCCTGATTGAGATGAAAAGAAGATACGACCTTCGGTAAGAAAGCCGGACGAGGTTGAAGAACTGCTTTATCTTTGTGAAACGACAACGAAGAAGGATCCACCGATAAAGCCGCTAATTCGGATGTCCTTCGAATAGAAGAAACGGCCAGCAAAAACAGAGTTTTCCATGACAGCAATGATAACGGTTCAAACGGAGGACCCTGCAGTACTCTGAGAACCTCCCAAGGCTGAACGGACTGTCTACGAGGGGGGCGCAGATGAGCCACCCCCTGCAAAAATTTCTGAACATCCTTACGCCCGGTAAGAACTCAATAAAGATTGAGTTCTTTCAAGTCCAACACCGGACGAAAAGAGCCGTCCTTTTTTGGGACCAGAAACAGGTTGGAGTAAAAACCCCGAAACCTGTGGCCGGGCTGAACTGGTACTATCACTTTGGTCCGAAGTAGGGATGTTGTGGTGTTTTTCAGGGTAGTCAGGAGGATTTGGGCTTGGTGCCCGCAGGGCGGAACGCGCCTCGTTTGGCAGGCCAGGAAGGCCGAGAGGAAGTACCTCGTCGAGGAGGGTTGGCTTGTTGGTTAGTCTCAAAGGAGGGTCTTGTGGAAGACCGAAAGGGACGAAAGGAGGGATTTCTGTGGAAAGATGGAAACCTACGAGGCCTGTTTTGAGGGAGAAAAGAACTCTTCCCTCCAGTAGCTTGAGAAATGATGTCTAATTCCGGACCGAATTGGCCCCCTGAAAAGGGGAGACTAGTGAGTGCCCTTTTCGAAGCATGGTCAGCCGCCCATGCTTTTAGCCACAGGATTCTACGTGTTACAGTTACTGACGCTGAAGCCCTGGCAATGAGTTTACTGGACTCCAGAGCCGCGTCACCAATGTACACTGCAGCGCCAGATAAATCCTGTATAGTTTCCAACAGGTGAGCTTTGGCCGGGTCAGCTCCGATTTCCTGGTATAGGTGACTAAGCCACACTTCCATGGCCTTAGCCACCCAGGCTGAAGCAAAAGTGGGACGCAGTGCGGCCCCCGAAGCTGCAAATGAAATTTTAAGAAAAGAATCAATACGGCGGTCGTTTTGATCCTTAAATGTTGCTGCTTCTGAGAGGGGGATGGTTGTGGCCCTAGAAAGCCGGGCTACCGGGGGATCGACCGTGGGGGGGTAGACCATCTGTCAACATCATTTTTGGGGAAGGGAAACAAAGTTAAATTGCCTGGAAAGGGAAAAACGGCATTCCGGACAAGACCATTCCTGGAGGACTATCTTGTCTAGTTGGTCATACGAAGGGAAGTGTGCTGAGGATTTTTTAACTCGTGAAAATAGGGCTTGTGATGGGTCTTCCTGAGACTCAGAATCCTGACTGTTTAAAGCAGACAGCACTGACCTTATTAGCGAATCTACAGCATCCGCTGTGAATGTAGTCTGAGACTCCTGTTCTGGAGTGTCGAACTCTATCTCACCGTCCTCTGGTACATCGTCATCCTCTAGCGTTGCGTCCTCGACCGAGAAGGTGGTGGTAGGTCCCAGTGAGGTAGTCGGTCTGCACTCCCTGTCTGAAGGTACTAGCTGTCCAGATTTAAAAACCTGCGAGATGGAAGCAGACAAAGAAGATACAGAGGAGGCTAGGGACCTAGCCCATGCCGGTTCACACTCTTGAGAGAGTCCCCGAGGGTTAGCGTCTGAAGCAGACCCTGCAGACGAATCGATCGTGCCCATGCGGGCTCCTGATCAACTGGGCTTGCGGATGCAGGTGCAACTGAACACAAATCACACCTGGGCCCTGACTGGCCTGAAGGCAATTTAGCCTGACATATATCACACACATGAGGTAGCTACAGTACCTTTTGTTCCCTTCTGGCAGGACGGGAGCACCCCCTTGCTGGTCATGACTATAATGGACAAGAATAACAGGCAGATATATGGAAAAAAACAAAGCAAACTGTCCCGAGGAGAGGCTATGCTAATAGGGGATAGAGCCAGAAACAACCAGTAAACAAAAACACAGCTGGTTACCAGAAGATGGCAGGCCTACCACTGGACCCCCCCTCAAAGGTGCCTGGGTACCTCCGAAATGCAGGCAGATTATCAGCCCAGCAACAGGAAACCTGCCTCGTAAAAAGCAGAGAGCCGCGAGGTCCGTGCAGTAGTGAAGAGAGAAGAGCAACCGGAAGTTCCGCCCCCTCATACGCGCGCCAAACTAACAGGGGAAGCTCCCACCCGAAAAGAAAGGACCCCGCCTTACCAGGATAGGCGTCCGTCGCAGTGCTGTAAAGGTACCTCTGTGGTGCTGCAAATGCTGGGGGGCTGTGTACTAGGTCTGTGACCTGTCCGCCCTTTTGTCCCATCCACCTGTCTCCTTGGCATTTCCCAGCCAATCTGGAGTGGGATCGCTAGGAGTGGGAAAGAGACCCACTGCTGCGCGTTGAGATCCTGGGAAATAGGTGGAAGGTAAGTGACCTCCAGCTAATCCCTGCAGAAAAAATTCACTTGCTTGAAGTAGTGGTCCAACTCCTGAGCGGACACCTGAAAAACTGAAAGCAGTCTCCTGGTGCAGTACTATATAAGGTAAGGGGAGGAGCACCAGAGCCTGTAAAAGTATCAAATTTCAAGTGTCCGCTCCTGGAGGTGGAGCAATTAACCCCTAAGGTGACTGGGTCCCCCTTGGCTGAAAGAGAAATTTGTATTTCTTTCTTAGAATTCTAGTGCCAAACAGCCTAAATATAGAAGTATAAATTTTAGCAATTACCATGTTGAGTTCCTGTAAAGCAATCAATGTCCGGTGACTTTTTGTTCTTCTTCATATGCAGGTCACGTTAGGACCACAAACTGTTCGCACTGAAATCAGATATATAAACAGTGTCAAAAATATCCAACCAGAGCAATAAATCAGAACTGAGCATTAAAGGACAACAACCCTTCCTTCCCTAACAGTACCCAGGATAAACCACTAGGTTCTCACCCCTGTGTATCCTTTAGTTTCCCTAAACAAAGCCTGGCTTTTAGAGCCGCCCCATTATAGGAGTCCTGGACTTCTCATGCAGTGTCCAATGGGAAGACACACTCCTTGCAGACATAATAGTCACTACTAGTCGGTGTTTGACAGTTAGAAACCCGGTGGTGAGAACCTGGCAGTTTAGTTTCTTACTCTGGGGTGCTAGCAACCTCATATACTATATTACACTATCCGGTAATAGGATCCCACTATCGCTTTCCTTTAAGGCATTCTGTATGACTATGTGACTAACACAGTAAAGGTGCCCATACATTAAAGCTCACCTGTGACCGATCCCACGACATTCGATCAATTCTGCAGGAACCACCTTTCCGGATATTCTTTTCGACTGACATACACCTTGACTGGACTCTCACATTTAATATCTGAATTTTGTCTGCTCACACTGGCCAGTGCACTTTAATGCAGTCTCGCAAACCATGCATTGTAGTGTGACTACAGCTTAAGACATTCTGGGCAGTTCTAGATCACTAGCATCACCTCAGCATTCATTAGACCAACCAGACTTTACCTACAGAAATGTAATGCTGAAACGTACCCAAAATAACGCACGTTTAAACTGTGTCTTAATTAAACACACTCATTTTTATAAATAATCAGAAGTCCCCTCTGGAACTGTAATGCTGGCATACACCATTGGGTTGTCCAACTGTCTAATGTCAGAGTGCTTGGCTGCCATCAGTTCTTACCATTCAACGTACCCGTCTGGCCCATTCATTTTGCAATTACAAAAAAGATCCATCCAGGTGGTCCTTCTGACGTCTTCCATCTATTAATATTCCCCTAAATCACTAGGTCCCCACCCCTGGGTACTTAATTGATCAGAAAGAATTCTTACATGAAGTTTCCCTCAACTCTGTTCCACTTCCTGCCTGCCTCTGCAGTGCGCAATGTAGCCAAAAGGAGACGCTCTGCAAAGAAGAATTTCGTCCCATTGGCTACATTGTGGACTGTCACTGACAGTAACAGCGGTTATAATAAAGGACACAAAAGTATCTTCCTCAGTGATACCCTCTCGCTTGTGGCAAACCAAGGTTAGTGAATATTAAAATGTACAAATTTTATTAGGTATACATTAAAATTTCGAGGTACATTAGGAGGTAGGTGCTCTCAGTTTCAGGGGTACATTAGGAGGTAGGTGCTCTCAGTTTCAGGGGTACATTAGGAGGTAGGTGCTCTCAGTTTCAGGGGTACATTAGGAGGTAGGTGCTCTCAGTTTCAGGGGTCATTAGGAGGTAGGTGCTCTCAGTTACAGGGGTACATTAGGAGGTAGGTGCTCTCTGTATCAGGGGTACATTAGGAGGTAGGTGCTCTCAGTTTCAGGGGTACATTAGGAGGTAGGTGCTCTCAGTTACAGGGGTACATTAGGAGGTAGGTGCTCTCATTTACAGGGGTACATTAGAAGGTAGGTTCTCTCAGTTACAGGGGTACATTAGAAGGTAGGTGCTCTCAGTTACAGGGGTACATTAGAAGGTAGGTGCACTCAGTTACAGGGGTACATTAGGAGGTAGGTGCTCTCAGTTACAGGGGTACATTGGTATGTATTTCTATGGTTACTGAGTTAACATCATTCCATTCAGACTCTCCATTTAAAGGCCACATCCTTCATTAACATCCTGTGCCCGCACACTGATAGTCCGGATTACCTCTAGAACTAAATGACATTTACATAGTTGCCAACATTCTCAAAAAAATTCTAGGGACACATTTTTAAAATTGTTGTGTGCCACCACAAGTTTTAGCCCCTCCCCAACTTTCAGTTCACGCTCACTTTTAATGGAAAGATAGACAGAAAGACAGTAATAGACAGACGCACAGAAATAGCTAGGGAGAGATAGACCAACAGAGAGAGACACATAGGGAGAAAGAGACTGCTAGAGGGACAGGCAGAGCGCTAGAAAGACAGATAATTAGAGAGAAAGACAGATAATTAGAGAGAATGACATCTATAGGAACAGACAGACAGAGCTAGAGAAACAGATAGATAGATATATACTGTAGATAGAGATAGATAAATAGAGATAGTTAGATAGCAGAGTTAGATAGATAGAAGATAGATAGAGATAGATAGACAGACATATATATACTGTAGATTGTTAGATAGAGATAGAGATTGTTAGATAGAGATAGAGATAGTTAGATAGAGATAGAGATAGTTAGATAGAGATAGAGATAGTTAGATAGAGATAGAGAGAGTTAGATAGAGATAGAGATAGTTAGATAGAGATAGAGATAGTTAGATAGAGATAGAGATAGTTAGATAGAGATAGAGATAGTTAGATAGAGATAGTTAGATAGATAGATAGATAGATAGATAGATAGAGATAGAGAGATAGAGAGATAGAGAGATAGAGAGATAGATACTGTAGATAGATAAAATATAGATAGATAGAAGATAAATAGAAGATAGATATATAGATAGATAGCATAGTTAGATAGATAGAAGATAGATAGAGATACAGAGAGAGAGAGAGAGATAGAGATAGATAGATAGAGATAGAGATAGTTAGATAGAGATAGTTAGATAGAGATAGAGATAGAGATAGTTAGATAGAGATAGAGATAGTTAGATAGAGATAGAGATAGTTAGATAGAGATAGAGATAGTTAGTCTGTGATTGGCTGCCGTCTCAGCCAATCACAGACGCGGCTGCCTGTCCCCGCCCCTCTGCTTGCATTTCCTTGGCAGCAGAGGGCCGGGAGCTCTGCGGCGGATCGAGGGAGGTAAGTTAAGTTTGGGGGGCTTTCTTAAAAAAAAAATTCTAGCGGTTGGGCTGGAGCCCCGGGGGGACCATATATTAAAAAAAAATTTTCATGTGGACATAGCCTTTAACATACTATGTGACAAGTGAATCGCACTTAAAGGGTACTGTGGTCTCGAATTATTCCAAACTAGTAAGATTCATAAAAGCCTTCCATCGTATCTTCAAAATAAAACCTAAATCACATCTCTAGAAAATTGTGAGAAGTTATTGCAGGAAGGATCATCAATATTACTTCCGCTTGAACAACTTCCCCGTTTCAGCCAGGTGACCATCTTGTAGTCATGTGGCCCCATCTTTTGCTCTAATAGGCTCTCCCCTTCTCAACTGTCAATTTTCCCTTAGGTACTTCTTGATTTCCCCAAGCATTACGCCTTAACTGGGCCTGCTTCTCCCCGGGGCGGAGAGTGCGGTGAGGCAGGTGATGTCACTCAACCTACTGGAAGGCAGGAAGTTTGAACATTCACCCCAAGGTTTTTTTCTCAAGGCTCTAGCCAGAGATGGATAAATCTGGCTCATTTTAAAGGAAATACTGCAGGCTTTCATTTACTAACCTTACTTGTTTTGAGCAACCGTTTGCCCCTTTTATCAGTAATAAGCCGGGGGCTCAGAAAGTGCATGTAAGGTAATAAATAGGACTGTGCATGTAGCGTTTAGGCAATAAATACGAAAGGGGCATGTAAAGGCACTCTAATAATTCACTATTGACCTTAAAATTGCCTAAAGAATTTCTGCAGCAATGTATGACCCTAGAGAATACAATCCACAATTATCATCTGTGTAAGTTTTCTGTAACGATAACATAAAGCATATTGGCAGTGACTGCAGTACCTACCATACTGTTTACCGTCGGGCTGTCTGGTTGTTATCTTGAAAATACTTTCACTCCACAGCTTTCTGGATTTTTGGCAATGCAGCCCAGGTATTCTTCTAGTCTTCCTGAAGGGCCTAAAAAAACGAAACAAACATGTGCAAGCCAACCCCATAAAGATACAGTAAGGCAATATTTCATACTAAACAATAGCAGAATTACTAACCCCAGCATCGCGTCTTACACTTAACTAATGAATGAACACATGGGTGATCCAACAGCCCTCACACACTAGCGGAGAGGGTCAGTTCCAATACAATCTCTTGCAGTAGATCTAACTGATACATACACTCTTGTCTTAACACAAGAAGTTAAAATAAAAACGGAGTCTGAAATATTTTATAGTTCTTAATTGTAACGGTATCTGGACTATTGAAGGGGAAGTCTGTATATTTAGTCAATTTCACCCATTCAAAGTAATAATGTTAATTATTGCATGATCGTCACATGGTTCCCGCTAACCCCATTATAATTATAATAGTCCTTACATGATGTTATGGGATTTGCTTCAGATTGAGCTGACCGGGACCACATTTACTATTACCCTTAATAATGGTTTTGTTATAAATGCAATTGCAATACTAGCTGACCCCTATACCCTTCTCTGATGACTTGACTCGGCTCAGTTCCCCGTATCACGGATATAGCTATGACAGGGTCTATGCGGAGAGGGTAACTTCACCTTCTCCTGAAGCCTCGGAAGGGTCTCTGGTTGTTTGGGCACTCGAATATTGAATTCTCTATTTTCATCAGAACGACTCTCAAAAGAGGAAGGATTTCACACCGGCGATTGGAGAAAAGGAGCAAATGTAGAAAGGGCTATAGGTAGTTATAATGGATTAAAATAACAAGAGGTGCCAATCAGAAATGATTAAAATTTTGTGTGGAAGGTAAAGAAATCTATAAATCAGTATAAACAGCCGGTCTGGAAGCGAGCTGTCTGATCTGTAACAAAAGGTCGACTTTAATAACAAAACATAAGATCGTACAATCACATTATTCACCTTGTGCAAACCTTCTTACTTGACCCCTCAGATGAAAAATGAAATAAAGTAAATCACCCCCCCCAAACCAGCAACAGAAATCTGAGAGATGTAAGACTACTTCCTGATGTTCTGTAAACTTCCAGAGAGGCAGAGGGAAGGGGGAGAAGAACATTTTTGCGGCTTAACTTAGTCCTACATCTGTCAACTTCTGTTTTTGGGAGGGGATACCTATAGACAACAGATCCTGCAGCCTAACTCATAATCCCAAACGTTATGGGGCATTATCAACTACAACACCCATTTGCTATCCCTATCACATAAACTCTTCACACATTTAAAGGGCATGTCCAACCAAAAATGGGGGACTAATCGGCCCCGCACCCAAACTTCTATTTTTCACCAGTTTATTACATGCCTTTGAACCAGATTTTTACTGATAAGTTATGTTCCTTTCTGGTAAAGGTTCTGCTTCCTCCCTCTGCTCAGTGAGCGTTAGGTAGCAGAGGTGAAACAAGCATTCTGCTCAAGGCTTTGTTGTCAGTTGCCACAGGCCTTGATTGGCTGAAGGAGGGAGGGGGTCCCAGCTTATTTCACCACCAGAATGGGGAACCATAATAATTCTTAAAGAATCTGTGTAATGCAGGCTGAATATATTGGTTTGGGGCAGTACTGGCAATTGACCAGTTTTTTTGTTTTAATGTACATTCCAGCTTTACCTCATCTCCCCTATAATCTTACCATATTGTTGGTCAGCTGGTCACTTTTGTCATACGTTCCCTATGAAGGTTAACGTTTTTCCTCCTGCATGATTAAAATAATCAAAAGGAAATAACCCCGTTTTATGTTAGATGATTTTTTCCATCAAAAAAAAAAAACACAGAGTATTTCTCTTTATGCAAGGCAAATGGTACTGTGCAGGTATGATTCACACAGTATATCAGGAACCGCCATGATGTCATTCCACATGCTGTCTTTTAGCTTCTGGCTCTGGTCTAGAGAAGTGGCCCCACTCTCTTGCTGAGGTAAGTACTCAAGGGGGGCCCATTTAAAAGAAAACGGTTTATTATTCTCCTTTAAATTTAGAGCCTGATGGCATGTGATGGTTATGGACGAACAACCAACCACTCAAGCCAAAAGTTTCTACAGGGACCGTCAAGTTCAGTACGATAACTGGGGCTCAGGCACAGAGGAGAAAGGTAAATCCTTTACTGGCAACAGTTCCCTGTGGTTTACACGCGGATTGACTGGTTAACCCCTTTTAACATTGATCACAGAGAAATAGAAAGAAGCTTATTGAACAGCGCCTCATTCTCTCTCTGGGTAAAGCACAATGAGCGGTTCGGTCCCACGGAGTGAAGGTGGGGTCAGGGTTCCAGATTTTTCTCACATCTATGCAGAAGGGTGTGTTGTAGACTTAGATGGGTGGAGGGATTGCGGGGTTATTCCTATGTTGAATTTTCACAGCCCTGACAGCAGAATTGGTATTTGGTCCCCTGCATTCGGGATAATCCCGTCCAAATAGGGATGCCTGGCAACCCTTAATGGGGGTTGTAAAGAATAAAGATCAAACCATTTTTTTTTTTATATAACTTCGAGTATGGATGTCAACTCTTCAGGCTCTTCATATGTTTGCAAACTACAACTCCCAGCATTCCCTGATGGCATATTGTAGTTTTGCAAACATCCTGAGGCAGCGGGTTTGACACCCATAAGGTTAAAAAGGTTACATCATTATAATCTTTGTTAAAATCCAAATTCCTAATTTAAACTGTCGAGGGGATGCAGGGAATGTAGTTTAAAACAAGAGCTGGATGGTCCAAATCCCTCTCTGCTTCTGGCTAACATGGCCATGGCACTGAGATATTTACCCCATCTCAATCTGGCAGTGGAACGGGATGCTGGGAGTTGTCTTCAGAAACGCTGTCGTGATAAATGACGACAGCCCTGCTCAATGTCTAAAAAACACATACAGTATCCCAAGATGTCTCTATAATACACACATACATATCCCAGAGTCCTCTATATACACATACATGTATCTCCAGATGTCTCTATATACACATACATGTATCCCAATATGTCTCCTCTATATACAGCACTACAGTTATCCCAATGTCTCTCTATCCACATACATGTAATCCCAATGTCTCTATATACACATAATATGTTCCAATATGTCTATATAACCACAAATGGATCCCAATGTTCCTCTATCTACAAATACATTACTCCCAATATGTCCTCTATAACACATACATGTACCCCAATATGATGTAGATACATTATGTCATCACTGGATCTGTGGTTAACAGAAAACATTTTACTGCGGACTTCTCCTCTATAACCCTCTTTTCTAACAGAACTTTCCTCTGAGGGATCATGGTTTACAAAAGTACAATGGTTCCTGTTCCATCACACGCAAATCCCCCGCCCTCCTCAAGTAGACAGACTAGCCTCAGATGTCAACATGCCCCACTTCCGCCTAGTCCTAACGGAAGAGGCGTGTCTACCGTCACGTGGGAGCTGACAGTTCGGGGCGCTCAATTCGAATGCCTGATTCCCCCTCCCCACTCCGCCTACTCAAAGGGAGAGGCGTGGCCAGCAGTCCCGTGGGACCGTAAATTCTAATGTCGGAGATACGATTTGGAGATAGTAATTCCAGATAAATGCAATAGTTGTGCCACAGTCCCGGATTTAAGAATGTAGCCCCCGATCTGCTGATGTCCCGGTAAAGTGTCCCGATCTGGAAGCAAGCAGCGGCATGTGTTTTAAAATTTAAAGCCTTCCCGGCAACTGTTATAACTTTCAGATCCACTCCTCCTGCAGGTGAAGAGCTCTCAATTACAGTCAGTCTCCCACTTCTGTGTGTCAGGTTAGAAGGGTGGGGGGGGAAGTGCAGTCCGCGAATACGATCTCTCTGCCGCCCTGAACCACAATTGGAGGTTTGTGATCTATCTCTGCCTGTCTGTTACTTTAACTTTATCTCTGTATCGCCTATCTAGTTCTAGTCTATCTATCATGCTATCTATCTATCTATTTATCTATCTAAGTATCTACTGCTAATCTAATCTCTATCTCTCTCCTCTCTCTCTCATATCTCTATCTATGCTATCTATCTACTATCTCTATCGTAGCTATCGATCTGAAACTCTCTATCTAACTATCTCATCTCTATCTACAAACTTCTATGCATCTCTATCTAACTATCTCTACCTCTACTATTCTATCTCTCTCTATCTCATCTCATAACTATCTTATCTCATCTACGTATCTCACTTATCTAATCTCCTATCTACTCTCTTCTCGATCTAACTCTCTACTATCTCTCTATCTAACTCTATCTCATCTCTATCTCTATCTATCTATCTCTATCTCTATCTAACATCTCTATCCTATCTAATATCTCAACCTATCTCATCTCTTCTCATCTAACTATCTCTATCTCTATCTCATCTATATCTCTATCTAACTTCTTCACTATCTTGTATCTCTATCTTCTCCTCCTGTTTCATCTACTTCTAATCTATGCTACTATTCTAGTATTATACTATCTTCTTTTATCTTCTATCTATCATAAATATTTATCTATCTACAGTATCTATCTTCTCTCATCTCTCTATCTCTCTATCTCTCTATCATCGGCTATCTATCATCTATCTATCTAGCTATCTAACTCTATCTAACTATCTCTATTCTTATCACTTCTTATCTACTAACTATCTCTAATCTTATACTATCTCTATCTCTATCTAACTCGATCAATCTCTATCTCTATCACTATCTCACACTATCTCTATAATCTCTATCCTACACTATCTCTATCTACTCTCTATCTCATCTACTATCTTATCTTATCTACTACTCAATCTCATCTAACTATCTTATTACTCATCTCTATCTCTCTATCTCTCACTATCTCTATCTCCAAATCTATCTCTATCTACTATCCTCTATCGCTATCACTATCTCTATCTCTATCAGGGGTACATTAGAAGGTAGGTGCACTCAGTTACAGGGGTACATTAGGAGGTAGGTGCTCTCAGTTACAGGGGTACATTGGTATGTATTTCTATGGTTACTGAGTTAACATCATTCCATTCAGACTCTCCATTTAAAGGCCACATCCTTCATTAACATCCTGTGCCTGCACAATGATAGTCCGGATTACCTCTAGAACTAAATGACATTTATCTGACTTCCTATCTCCAACTCGTCTCTCAGACATTAGAATTTAGCGGTCCCCACGTGACTGCTGGCCACGCCTCTTCCCTTATGAGTAGGCGGAAGTGGGGAATCAGGCATTCGAATTTAGCGCCCCGAACTGTCAGCTCCCACGTGACGGCTAGACACGCCTCTTCCGTTATTGCTAGGCGGAAGTGGGGCATGTTGACAGCTGAGGCTAGTCTGTTACCGTGAGGAGGGCGGTGTGAACAGGAACCATTGTACTTTTGTAAACCATGATCCCTCCAGAGGAAAGTTCTGTTAGAAAGAGGGTTATAGAGGAGAAGCTCAAGCAGGTAAAATGTTTTTCTTTTAACCCACAGATCCAGTGTGACATGAATGTATATACATATTGGGATACATGTATGTGTATATAGAGACATATTGGGATACATGTATTTGTATATAGAGACACATTGGGATACATGTATGTGTATATAGACATATTGGGATACATATATGTGTATATAGAGACATTGGGATACATGTATGTGTATATAGAGACATTGGGATACATGTATGTGTGTATATAGAGACATATTGGGATACATGTATGTGTGTATATAGAGACATCTTGGAGATACATGTATGTGTATATAGAGACATCTTGGAGATACATGTATGTGTGTATATAGAGACATCTTGGAGATACATGTATGTGTTTAGACATTGAGCAGGGCTGTCGTCATTTATCACTACAGCTGTTTCTGAACTACAACTCCCAGCACCCTTCACTGCAGATTGAGATGGTTAAAATAATCTCAGTGCCACTGGGCCATGTAGCCAGAGCAGAGAGGGATTTGGACCCTCCAGCTCTTTTTAAACTACATTTCCCTGCATCCCCTCTACAGTTTAAATTAGGAATTTGGATTTTAAACAACAGATTATAATGATGTAACCTTTTTTAACCTATGGGTGTCAAACCCGCTGCCCTCCAGATGTTTGCAAACTACAATATGCACTCAGGGAATGCTGGGAGTTGTAGTTTGCAAACATCTGAAGAGCTGCAGGTTTGACATCCCTACTCGAAGTTATATAAAAAAAAAATGGTTTGATCTTTACTTCTTTACAACCCCATTCAGGGTTGCCAGGCATCCCTATTTGGACGGGATTATCCCGACTGCAGGGACCAAATACCAAATTCTGCTGTCAGGGCTGAAATTCCAACATAGGAATAACCCCGCAATCCGCTCCACCCACTCTAACTTGCTCCACCCACGCTCACACTTGCTGCATTATGATGTGAGAAAATCTGGTAACCCTGACACCCACCCCACTATCACTCAGTGGGACAGACTCTCATTGTGCTTTCACCCGAGAGAGAAATGAGGAGCTGTTCAATAGCTTCTTTCTATTTCTCTGTGATAATGTTAAAAGGGTTAAAGTCATCATGTACCACAGGACTGTTGCAGTAAGGATTTACCTTTCTCCTTCGCTCTGTCTCCTGAGCCAGTTATCTTACCTTGAACTCTGACGGTCCCTGTAGAAACTTTTTGTCCTGATTGGTTTGGGTTGTTCAGTCATCATACCATCACATTGCATCATGGCTGGTCCTAAATTTAAAGGAGATAAGACTTTTTCTTTTAAATTGGGCCCCCCTGAGTCCTTACTCAGCAGAGTATGGGGCCACTTCTCCTAGACCAGAGCCAGAAGCTAAAAGACGGCATCGTGTGCATGACATCACTGGGTTCCTGATATTCCTGTGTGATATCATACCTGCACATGTACCATTTGGCATTGCATAAGAGAAATCTCTGTGTTTTTTTTTTTTGATGGAAAAAATCATCTAACATAAAACGGGGTTATTTTCTTTTGATTATTTTAATGCATTGCAGGAGAAGAAACGTTAACTCTCATTAGGGAACAGTCTGGGACAAAGTGACCAGCTGACCAACAATATGGTAAGATTTATGGGGATGAGGTAAAGTGAATGTAACCATTAAAACAAAAAACTGGTCAATTGCCAGTTACCTGCCCCAACCAATATATTCAGCCTGCATTACTACAGATATCTTTAAGAATTATTATTGTCGCCCCATTCTGGCTGAATAAGCTGGACCCCCTCCCCCATTCGCCAATCAAGGCTGTGGCAACTGACAACACAGCCATTGATAGACTGCTGTTTCACTCTGCTACCTAAAGCTCACTGAGCAGAGGGAGGAAGCAGATACCTTTACCAGAAAGGAACATAACTTATCATAAAAATTCTGGTTACAAATCATGTATATAACTGGTAAATATGCGTTTGGGTTGCGGGCCGATTATTCCAATTTTTTGTTTGGACATGCCCTTTAAATGTGTGAAGAGTTTATGTGATAGGGATAGCAATGGGTGTTGTAGTTGATAATGCCCCATAACCGTTTGGGATTATGATAGTATGCTGCAGGATCTTGTCTGTATATAGGTATCCCTCCCAAAAAACAGAAGTTGACAGATGTAGACTATTATAGTAAGCGGCAAAATGTTCTCTTCTCCCCCGCTTCCCTCTGGCCTCTCTGGAAGTTACAGAACATCAGGAAGTATAGTCTTACATCTCTCAGATTTCTGTTGCTGGTTTGGGGGGGTGATTTACTCTTATTCATTTTTCATCTGAGGGGTCAGTAAGAAGTGTGCACACGTGAATTAATGTGATTGTAGAGTCTTATGTTTGTTAAAGTAGAAAGTTTGTTACAATATCAGAACAGCTTCAGACGCTGTTTATACTGATTTTATATTTCTATACCTTCCACACAAAATGTTCATTCATTTCTGATTGGCACGCTTCTTGTATTTTAAGCCATTATAATACCTAGCCCTTTATACATTTGCTCTTTCTTCTCCAATCGCAGGTTGCAATCCTTTCCTCTTTTGAGAGTCGTCTGATGAAACTAGAGAATTCATATTCGGTGCACAACAACAGAGACCCTTCGAGGCTTCAGGAGATATGTAGACGCGTACCTCTCTCTGCCTAGCCATGTTCATGCTTATTATCTACGTTGGCTACGAAACTGAGCGAGTCACTCAGAGAAGGGTAAAAGGGTCTACCTAGTCTTGCAACTTGCTATATATAACAAAACCATTATTAAGGGTAATAGTAATGTGGTCCCGGTCAGCTTACAATGAAGCAAATCCCATAACATCATGTAGACTATTACTAATTATTACTGGGGTAGTCGTGGAATCAATGTGACGATCATGCAATAATTAACATTCATTTACTTTGAATTGGGTGATATTGCAAATATTACATACTTCCCTTCAATAGTCGCAGATACAGTTACAATTAAGAACTATAAAATATTTCAGACTCGTTTTATTTTAACTTAATGGTTTTTAAGACAGATGTGTATCAGTTAGTACTACTGCAAGAGATATGTATTGGAACTGACCCTCTCCCTGCTATGTGTGTGAGGGATGTTGGATCACCCAGTGTTCATTCATTAGTTAAGTGTGTAAGAGATGACTGTTGGGTTAGTAATTCTGCTATTGTTTAAGATATGAAATCATTGCCTTACTGTATCTTTATGTTGTTGCTGCAAATGTTTGTTTCGTTTTAGCCCTTCAGGAAGACTAGAAGAATACCTGGCTGCATTGGCCAAAATCCAGAAAGCTGTGGAGTATTTCAAGATAAATCCAGACAGCCCAGAGTAAAGCAGAGTGGTATGTACTGCAGTCACTGCAATTCTGCTTTATGGTATCGTACAGAACTTACACAGATGCAATTGTGGATTGTATTCTCTAGGTTCATACCTGCTGCAGGAAATCTTTAGGGCATTTTAAGGTCAATAGTGTTAATTCTGTAGAGTGCCTTACATGCCCATTCCTGATTTATTGCCTTACTACGGCATGCACAGTCCTATTTATTACCTTACATGCACTTCTGAGCCCCCGGCTTATTTACTGCTTAAAGGGCAACTGTGGTCTCAAAACAAGTAAGGGTTAAATGAAAGCCTGCAGTATTTCCTTTAAAATGAGCCGATTTATCCCATCTCTGGCTAGAGCCTTTGAGAAATAACATTGGGGTGAATGTTCAAACTTCCTGCTTCCAGTAGGTTGAGTGACATCACCTCCTCATACCTCGCACTCTCCGCCCGGGGGAGAAGGCACCAGTTAAGGCTAATGCGGGAAATCAAGAAGTACCTAAGGAAAATTGACAGTTGAAGGGGAGCCTATAGAGCAAAGACTGGTCACATGACTACAAGCTGGTCCCTGCTGAAACAGGAAGTGTTCACGCAGTAAGTAATATTGCTGATCCTTCTCAGCAATACTTCTCACAAATTTTATCTAGAGATGTGATTTAGGTTTTATTTTGAAGATACGATGGAAGGCTTTTTATATAATCCTTACTAGTTTGGAATAATTCGAGACCACAGTTACCCTTTAAAGTGGATTCACTTGTCACATAGTATGTTAAAGGCTATGTCCACCCTGAAATTTTTTTTAATATATGGTCCCCCCTGGCTCCCAGCCCAACCGGCTATATTTTTTTTTTGAAAGCCCCCAAACTTACTTACCTCCCTCGATCGCTCGCCGCGCTCCCGGCCGCTCTGCTTGCAAGAATGCAAGCGAGAGGGGCGGACGGCAGCCGCGTCTGTGATTGGCTGAGCGGCAGCCAAATACAGACTGGCTGCCGGCGCTCTATTCAAGCTCGGAGAAAGCAGGAGAGGTAAGTAAGAGTTTGGGAGCTTTGCTAAAAAAAAAAATATGCGGTTGGGCTGGGAGACAATGGGGGAGCACAATATTAAGGGATTTGAGTAGGTGGAGGGGAGGTAGACGGGGAGGGAGAGGGAAGGGTAGGGGAGGAGAGGAGGGGGGAGAAGGGCTGCTAGTACGCATGGCAAAAATCTACCTGAGGCCAGCTAGCAGGCAGTGTCCTATATGGACTCTGCTAGCCTCCTGGTAGTCATTTTTTGGGACTTTGGGGGGGGACTACAGGAGAACCCTATGGAGCTGGGATGTGAGGTAAGGATTAAACTACACTACATGGTGGGGCCAGTAGTTGGGGGGATTATAGTTTTGGGGGTGGACATGCCCTTTAATAGTTATAGGACGTATACGTTTCAGGTAACTTATTAGTTAAGTCATTTTTTTTACAGTTTGTTGGCTTTTCAGTGATAGGAGTTTGTTACATTCATGTTTGTAAAATGAAGGTTTTGTGTGTGATTCTTCTTACAGAAATCCCTATTTGAGAGGGGAAAGGAATCTTTGGATTCCGAGTTCCGCAGCCTCTTGCAGAGACACAGTAAGCCAGTGCCCCCCATCCTTATCCTGGACCTCATTGGCACAGAGGAGGAGATGGAAGGTCAGGAGGAAACCGTGTTAGAACATCTGCCTGAGGGTATCCTTCAGGATGTTATACGCATCTCCAACTGGCTGGTGGAGTATGGAAGGAACCAAGGTAAGGAGAAAGTACCATCACAGACAGAACAATATCTGAACCTTCCCCACATTCTGTTCTAGAAAACCCACCACCCTTCTATCTGGTAGAAACACAATACACTGTCAATGATACCATTAAAAACGGGAATATCAGAACTTAATGTCTTAATGGAAATCTGTGTCCCCAATATCTGTCCTGGTCAATTTAAAGCTGGTGAAACACATTCCAGCTTTATAGCAGATGGTAGGCTCAATTGGAAGCTGTCATCGGCTATAAAATGCCTACACGCAGGCCCGTACTTTGTATAGGGAGATCGTTCTGGTGGGCCATGTTGGTTGGTTGTCGGCCATGGCTTTGGCTGTTTTTTAGCCACACCCAACCTATGCTGTTTGGTTCTCTTTCCTGTAATCCTTGTTATCTCTTGGTACATAAGCCCCATGTCTCTCCTCCAGCTTCATTTTAGATACATTTCCCTCTTCACTAGCAAATTATTATTTCCTTAATCTTTTCTATCTTTGTTTCCCTTCGTAGACTTCATGAATGTTTACTACCAGATCCGCTCCAGCCAGTTAGACCGCTCCATTAAAGGGCTAAAGGATCACTTGCGCAAAAACAGCTCATCCTCTGGAATAACCTACTCTCCTGCGGTGCAGAACAAAAGAAAGGACACCCCTACCAAGAAAGCCCCCAAAAGGCCAGGTCAGAGTGGGGGTGGGGGGGCATATGGCTACTAGCTACTTGCACATCTTTTACTGATAGTCAATGCAAAATATCCTTGCTATTAGGGCAGAGAATGGATTATAATATTTATTTGCACTTAAAGGGCAATTACACTGTTTCCTCTACCCTCTCCCAATGAAAGTACCCAGGGTTCTTGCAGAGCACATCTTCTGATTGGCTAGAAGATGCACACAAGTGGTTAGCAGGGCCAACCAGGCCAGCAATTGTAACTTCTTGTAGACATATTGCAGTTAATCCCTGGGGGAGAACCTAGAGTTTTAAAGGTCATGTCCACCCCAAAATAAACCTTTTGCTGTAGTGTGGGTACCCCCTTCCAACCCTAATCGCCATGTTAAAATGGTCAGAAAGTCCCCAGAATCTTGCTTACCAAGAGACGTTCCCGCATCCGCTGCCTCTAATCATGCTTCCAGGAAACAAAGTATCATTAGGGGTCTGAATGGCAGCTGCATCTGTGATTGGCTGCGAGTCAGCCAATCACAGATGTAGCTGCCAGCTATTGATTTAGCTGAGGGAACGAAGGTTGGGAAGTATGTTTTTGGGAACGTTCTTTGCATGTTAGGGTTGGAAAGGGGGGTACCTACACTACAGCAAAAGGTTTATTTCCAAGTATAACGCTGCACCGAAGAGGGAGGGGGGGGGGTTGCTCACCTGCACATGCCAGAATCCACCAGGAGGACAGGGAAGGGGCACATACAGATTACACACAGGAATGCTCCAACTCTTCAATTTTATGGACTTTGGACAGGCACTGCAGGACAACCATATGGACTTTGGACAGGCACTGCAGGACAACCATATGGACTTTGGACAGGCACTGCAGGACAACCATATGGACTTTGGACAGGCACTGCAGGACAACCATAAGGGGCAGAGGAGAAAGGGAAGGATTTTTTAATGCTACACAGTGGGGCCAGTAGTGGGTTAAATTTTAGTTTTGGGAGTAGACAAAGTCCTCACACTGGGTAGATTTGTTGAGAAGGGGTTGGGGTTGCAAACAGCATAATTGCCCTTTTGAATTTCTAATTAATATTTACCTTGCACACATTCAGTGCAAGCAGTGAGTGCTGGCACCATACAGTGCAGGCAGTGGGCACGGACGCCATACAGTGCAGGCAGTGGGCATGCGGCTACGGACGCCATACAGTGCAGGCAGTGGGCACGGACGCCATACAGTGCAGGCAGTGGCACGGACGCCATACAGTGCAGGCAGTGGGCACGGAACGCCATACAGTGAGGCGTGGGCACGGACGCCATAAGTGCAGGCGTGGCATATGCATCGTGAGCACGGACGCCATACTAGCTGGCAGGCAGTGGGCACGGACGCCATACAGTGCAGGCAGTGGGCACGGACGCCATACAGTGCAGGCAGTGGGCACGGACGCCATACAGTGCAGGCAGTGGGCACGGACGCCATACAGTGCAGGCAGTGGGCACGGACGCCATACAGTGCAGCAGTGGCACGGACTCCATACAGTGGGCAGTGGGGCACTGACGCCATACTGTGGAAGCAGTGGGCACTGGCGCCATACTGTGGAAGCAGGGGCACGCACCGCCATTACAGTGCAGCAGGGGGCACCATCAGTTCATAATTTCCCTTTAAGTTTACAAGCTGATGGGCAGATTGGCTATTTCTTGTCTTCCTTGGGCAGTATTGCCGATATTGACAGATCTGTGTTTCCTTCTCTTATGTCTGATCGCAGTCTTCATACCAGGTAAACAAGAACTCCTGCAGTGTGCAGTCTCAGTCAAGCCTGGACCTTACACCTTGACTCTGACGATCAGTTGTGAATCGATACAGTTGTGTTGCCCCTAGTACATGCTTTTGAGGCTTGTAAAATCTGTTTCGACACTCTTATGTTTAATAATATGTCCTTTGTGTTATATGGGCCACTTATATGGATTCTACAAGTCTCCGCAACGCCATTCCCTAGAATCCCTAATTCTCACACCCCAGTCTATCATTCTATTTGCGATATTCTTTATAGTATTATTATTTTTTCTTAAATCGCATGTAACTGTAACCCTTGTTTTGCCAGCCTGCTATGTCCACCGATTCAGGCTCTTCCGTTGTCCAGGGCTAGTGGATGGAAAGGTGTTGTCCATTACTGTGGCTACAATATATACATTTACCAACATTTTCTTTTGTCTTTCTTACTGTCTGGCATGCTGGGATTTTTACTTCTAAACATTCTATATCCTTATGGCAAAATTGACCTTTGCATTTATTATCATCAATTAATTTAAACCCAATTTTTATCATTGATAAAACGATAACAAGACCATTTGCACACATCCAAAGCTGCTAAATTCTTGCACAACCTGTTTTTAATGATGAATCTGACAATTGGGCCTACTTGGATTTTTTCCCAGTATGTTTTAATGTCATTTGCTGGTGGTTGGTATCTGTGTCTCAGTTGTTTTCGGGTCCTAACACGTGTGTGTGTGTGACTGTTAGGGTGAATGGCTATAATTTCCAAGCTCCTGCTAAGTGCCTGTTTGGGGTCTTTCTGCTGACTTTCCAAGTTGTTGTCTCCCTCCCTCTTTTTTTTTTCTCTTTCCTGCTCTCCTCTTGGTGACAGGCACTATCCGCAAGGCTCAGAACCTCCTCAAACAATATCACAGCACGGGCTGGATGGGAAAAAAAGGGAGGGTCAGTCCGGAGTCCTGGAAGTAATTGCACGTTTCTCTATCGTGGTTGGGTACAGACATTTTGATTTTTTCCTACACTAGAGACTTGTTAATTCTGATCTTGTGGTGCAGAGATTAGAACGGCTGTGTCCTTCTATGAGGTGATTGAGTACATGGCATTGGATTCCAATCAATATTGGTTCTGATTTAAAAGGAAAATACGGAAGGTTTTTACAAATGTAGATGCTAAAAGGACCATTTAGATGGATCCAGCTTTTTATAAATGTAGATGCTAAAAGGACCATTTAGATGATCCAGCTTTTACAAAATGTAGTATGCTAAAAGACCATTTAGATGGATCCAGCTTTTTAACAAAATGTAGATGCTAAAGGACCATTTAGATGGATCCAGCTTTTTATAAATGTAGATTGCTAAAAAGGACCATTTAGTGGATCCAGCTTTTAAAATGTAGATGCTAAAAGGACCATTTAGATGGATCCACTTTTACAAATGTAGATGCTAAAGGACCATTTAGATGGTCCAGCTTTTTATAAAATGTAGATGCTAAAAGGCCCATTAGATGGATCCGCTTTTTCCAAAATGTAGATGCTAAAGGACCATTTAGATGGATCCAGCTTTTTACAAAATGTAGATGCTAAAAGGACCATTTGATGGATCCAGCTTTTTTAAAATGTAGATGCTAAAGGACATTTAGATGGATCCGCTTTACAAAAGTAGATGCATAAAGGACCATTAGATGGATCCAGCTTTTTACAAATGTAATATGCTAAAGGACCATTTAATGGATCCACTTTTTATAAATAGTAGTATGCTAAAAGGAACCAATTTAGATGGATCAGCTTTTACAAAAGGCTAGAATCTAAAAGGACCATTTAGAAGGATCCGCTTTTTATAAATGTAGATGCTAAAAGGACATTTAGAAGGATCCAGCTTTTTACAAAATGTAGATCTAAAAGGACCATTTAGAGGATCCAGCTTTTTTACAAGGTAGATGCTAAAGGGACCATTTAGAAGGATCCAGCTTTTTACAAAATGTAGATGCTAAAGGACCATTTAACGGATCCAGCTTTTTTATAAAATGTAGATGCTAAAAGGACCATTTAGAAGACCCAGCTTGTTGGTATGTGGAGATATCGTTGTGTGTTGGGTGTCAGTCAGTGATATTTCCCTCTGTTTTGCTTACCAATCCCCCACTTCTTTCGGACACCGGACAGCCCCTGTGGATTGGGCGTGGCCTTTGCTTGACACTCCAAGTAACCTTCTCCCCTGCCTCCACAATGAAGCAGTCATGAACATATACGTTATCCGACACCAGGGAGAGGCCATGGTGGAGAGCATGGGCATGCTTCTGGTAAGTACAGGTCAATGGGATATGTCACTTAATTAGAAATGATGTCACTTTTCTTTGTCTTAACCCATTAGTCCTTTACTATCAGCATTGCTCTTTAAAATATCATAAGTAGAATATAAGTTTTTGGAGCCCACTCGAAAAACCACACCAATCGGAATTGCCAAAAACACAAGCGCATTGATTGTGCTAACCACAACTGTTTCAGCGTCGTGTTGGCACTTGAATAAGGACCTAGATGTCCGAAACATGTTGTTAGCACAATAAATCTGCTGTATGGATCAATCAGGGGATGAAAAAAAGTTCTATCATTTAAAAACGGTGCTAGTTTTGCCCCAACCTATCAGATGTTACCTACCACTTGAAAGCTACACATCTGATTGGCTGTGGCAAAATATGCACCATTTTTAATAAGAACTTTTTTTACATCTCCTTGATTATGTCTTGGAACAACATAGGAGCAGACAGAGAGGATAACACTGTGTGGGTAGCTGTAATATATCACTCTATCTGTTGTCCATACCCTGGTGACTGTTTTGGTGTAGAGCATTAATGTACTTACCTGCCTTTCCAGGGAAGGAGGATGTCCTTGATCTGGAGACTGATACCTACATCTACTGTATTAGTGCTTTGTGCGGCTGGCACAGAGTGAATACCAGCTGCTATGCATATAATACCGAGCACCACCAGAAGAAGACTTTTGATCCCTCATCCAGGTGAGTCATTAGCACATTTGCACCAGACAATGAAATGGGGACCAGCAGAATGTTTCCTAGATAATGCTAGCTACTTGCCAGTGTTAACAGGATCCAGACCTGAAATTATTCAAATAAACTTTATTGAGACATACTAGAAATGCACCTGAGGTTTTGTGCTCCCGCAATAAGTCCTCTGCTAATGTCATGAGTCACAGTAGAGGTTATAGGCCCCACATTGACCGTGCTTTCTACATCCTGTTAGTAACAAAGCCTAGCATTGAATCTTCATTTAAATCAGATAAAGAGTCAACCAATAGTAGATTGACGTTCAAATCAACTTACATTTTATGAATTCATTGATTAATTAAGGATGCTAAACAGATTTTATGGAAATGCAGTCTGTTTATTATGAACGCTTATTCCCACCACCTGTGGATAATTAAATGACGGGAACAGTGATACATTTACCTTACTTTCACTCGCTACTCCAGCTGTCAGGAGCGTTAGTCCCGACCATCGCCTATCTTCTCCTCTTATGCGCACTAATACTAAGATAGCACGCAATTGGGACAGAGCGGCTGATAGCTGAGGAGGACGCATGGAGTGTAGAACTGTTCCCGGTGTTCTATCATTCACAGGGAGGTAGAATAAGTGTCCTCGCCTCACCTCGCTGTAATAATAGAAACAGATTTCATGTACTTATCTTTGCGCGTTTTAGTGTTCCTTTTAATTAGTAAAACATTTCATTTAAAATCATAGAAAATGGATATAATCATACACGTTGATACTAGAATAGAGGAACAGTAATAATGTTTATTACTGGAATAATGTAATTAGAGCAGAGTAAATACCGTCCACATTAAATAATTGAAGGGTTAATCAAGATTGTAAATTGTGAATTAATTCAATGAAATCCCTCAAATGAATCCCACATAGGTAGTAAACCTCAAACGCCTTATTAGTCCACATGTAGTTGCAATTAAAAATGCCGGTCAAGCTGATCTGCCTCGCCTCCTACTATAGGAGACCCTGGATACCTCCGCTAGAGGGGTGGAAAAGTCGAATGCAGCCAGAAGCACTTGAGCTAATGATTAACTTGCCGGAGATCTTCACCCATTCGTGTGAAACCTCATAGAAAAGCCAGGTTGCAAGTCGCACAGTAAGTTCATGATTCTGGAGACTGCAAACTTCGGTATGGATCCGTTGAATTGTTCTTATTATTAGGGTACGGCTGCCAGCACGAAAACAAGCTGCCCAGCCTCATCATTCAATAGAGACGTACCGGAGCTAAGGCTTTAGAAGATTTGCAGATAATAAAGCTGAGCATCCAGTTTGGGTTTGGCAAGATGCATCATCATAATGAAAGCTTAAATATCTAACAGAAAACCTCTTTCCTTAACATGCAGAATGACCAGACAAAGACCCATCATGTCCAAGATGGCACAGTCCACGAGCCCCCAGCAACGTAGGGGAGTACAATACAGAAGGCTTAAAGGTTTACAGAACGAGTGCAAGGGTAACTGTGGTTCCAGACAAGTTGTCCTCTATAAAATAAGCTGTCTTCATCTTTCACACAAGCAATGACGTCTGTAGCCTCTTGGTTCTTATGGTATAGGCTTGTAAAGTTACACTCGGGGAAGTCAGGATAAACAATTGTGTCAGTCACATGATGTGTTTGTGTAAGAGCCCCCCCCCCAATCTTTTCAGAGCTATTTGTGATGGTTACCAGCAGTGAGATCCAAACTGGGCATTGCTCTGTGCCTAAGACATGGGGGTCCAATCAATGGAGCTGGTGATGTCACAGCTCACAGCGCTAGCTGTGAAACACCACCTTTATACTGCTGTTAAGTTACCATAGATTGCAGCTAGAAGCACGTTCCTAGAGTCATTTTAAAGGTAGGAATGTGCTCTTTTTTTTTTTAAAAGGCCGCTGTATGGTAGAGCACAGTTATCCCTTTTAATGTCACCGCAAACAAATTTCCGCAGCTCTCACTTTAAGACCAGAATAGTGGGTTGTGCCTGCTGCAGGTGCCACAAGTGATTCAGTATCACGGCTTTAGAGTATTTTGTTTGACTAATGCTGTCCTTAAGTCACACTCGGAAAGACCCATTGCAAGTTACCCAGAGCCTTAACCATGATGTTAAAATTCTTAGTATTGGGCAGAACCAAATGTGCACCTTTTTCATGTGACTTGAAGTTTTTACCCCTCATCCCTTCACCTATGGGTCTTCCTTTAGTGTGCCTATTTACCCATTTGGCTATTAGTTACTTTTTGTACTTTGTTCCAGTTGCATAACTATGGCCTTTCTGCACAGGCCATCCTGTTTTTGCAGCAGCTGCTTGAATGTCCAAGACAGCGGAGCAATGCTTCTTCTCAAGGTATCCCGACATCCCTGCCACCTAACACACCCATACCTCCATTTTATCATGGTAGGATAACCCCTTAGCCTGTTAGCGTCATTTCCTTTAAATCGGCGATATCCACTTTCTTCTCCCTCTTCCACTTCTTCCCTCCTTTGGTGTAACATTGCTCTTCCTTCCCCTGTTGCTTTTGCTGCGCAACAGGTTACCTGGAACTCTAAGCCAATCCAAGGCTCTCGGGGCCTGTTGGGATCTGCAGTTGCACAGCTAAGGAGGCAGGTGTTGTGCTCCCCCATTAGAAACCATAAAGGTGGCCATCACATGCGATTCCACAGCATGTGTGCCAACAGATCACATTGGCACACTGGCAAGTTGGCACCTGGTCACATTGTGGCACCTGATCACATGGCATCTTGCGGCCATACAGAGTACGATTGGATTGGCTCCCCCACTTAAAGTAAAAGTAGCCGATACCAACCGCGGAAATTTTCCGTCATTCCTGATCGATCGGTGTGCTGACTACAGTCGTTTCGTCGGCACTCCGAGTTGGTCAGGACACAGCTCATACTCACTGACTATATGGTAAATCCGTCGTTCGCAGCGGGATTAACCCATCATCGTTCACTGCTATGGCCACCTTAACTCTAATTTGTCTCTCTTAGCTCTATCAGTTCCACTCACCTCTCTTTTCACCTCTCCTTCATCTCCATTTCCACCTGAAATGTTTTTTTTTTTTCTTTAACTTTGTTCTTTTCTTTGAACTGCACTAAACTGATCTACTCTTGCCTCCTTCTTGCCTTTCTGGATCCCTCTCTCCTCCCTGCTTTTCTCTCCACTCCTCTTCCTTAAAAATAGTCTTGGGGACACTTACAATATTCCTATCGATCCTTGAGGGTAAGCGAGCAAAAACGTCTAGCAACTCCATGTACTCACAATCCCCGGCCTCTACAGAGAATACGTTTAAAATACTGAATGTTACACCGCGCTCCTTTACTGTCAGATGTTTGGTTATTGAGGTGAATTGCAGGGAACATTCTTGTTGGATCAGCAATTGCCTAATATTGTCCAGGTGGTATGGGGAGGAGAAAAGTGACCAAAACAATGGCAAAAAACTACACTCGCGTTGTGATTGGTCGACATTGATGGAAAATTTCTGTGCTGTCAGCATCAGCTCCCTTACTTAAATACTTAAAGGAATAGTTCATTCAAAAAGTGAATCATTCCTTAATGTATTGACTGAAGAGCGGGAGTTAAGGAGCTGTGTCTCACTCCCGTTCTTCAAACATTCACCGGAGCAACGGACGAAGAAAACTTACCTTACATGCGACTCCACCGCAGCAGTAGTGACAGGTCCCGATCGCTTCCTTGGTTCAGAGTAACTATAGCGTGGATGCACGATAATACGCGCTTATAGTTACTCTGAACAGGAAGTGGTCGGGAATTTCCACGCTACTGCAGTAGGTCGCGTGTGTGGTAAGTTTTCTTCCCGTCCGTCGTCCTGGTGAATTGATTGAAACGGAAGGTAAGACATAGCTCCTTAACCTCTGGTCTTCAATACATTAAAGGAATAGTTCACTTTCCAATTAGATTGATACCTAGGCTAGAAGCACCTACTTACTTGCTGCCTCCAGGAACCTCGAATGCTCTGCTCCAGCATCCCAATGTCTTAACAAAAAGTGAAAAACCGAAGAACCTGGAGGGACTAAGAGACAACAGAATGTCTGTTAAAGGGCTTATTTATTGTACTATCAGCAAAACATTTTTTCGGATCACAACGAAACTTCTGTTTTCACTTTTGTTAAGAGCAATTGATCGCTTGTGTGGGGGGATCGACTGATGTCCACTATAAAGGAGGTTGTGCTGATTCATCATATAAAGGAGGTTTGTGACTGATGTCCATACATAAAGGAGTTTGTGACTAGATCTCCATACATATAAAGGAGTGCGGTTTTGTTGACTGATGTCCATACATAAAGGAGGTTTGTGACTGATGTCCATACTATAAAGGAGGTTTGTGCTATGTCCAACATATATAAGGAGGCTTTGTGACTGAATGTCCATACATATAAGATGGTGGGATGGTCCATCATAAGGGGTTTTGTGACTGATGTGCTCCTACCTATAAACGGAGGTTTGGACCGATGTCCATACATAATAAAGGAGGTTTGGTGGTACTGCATGTCCTACATAAAAGGAGGGTTGTGAAACTGATTCTCATACATGAGAAAGGAGTTTGTGATTCTCCATACATCTAAAGAGGTTCAGGTTTGTGACTGAAGTCTACCATGCATATAAAGGAGGTATGCACTGCCACCGCATATATCAACAGCAGTCCTGGTATTATGGGGGGCCTTAGACGTTTTGTGAAGGATGAGGAGGCACTAAAGTATAAATATAAAGGTTTGTGGGCATGAAGTCTCTTCAATTTAAAGTGTGTAATAGTATGGCTGCTTGTTTACGTCTACCCCTCGTTAGGAGTACCTGCATTTCCAGGCCCCTTTGAGCTGTTCAAGTCGGGCCATCTTTATTTCAGTCTACTTGTATTACTGAGCTGCTTATTTTTTACGAGCAATTCACTTTTACCGATGTTTTACAAAACCAACTCTGAATACACCGTGCATGGGTTAATTTGTGATCGTCATTCCAGCCCGCCACTCCTTACACAATGTAGGCGGCCAAGCTAATGATGGAATCCACTCTTGCCACCAGCTACTTTGTTTGATCCGTTCGGAAGCCTGGATTCATCCACAACACAATTAGAGACTAGGGAGAACAAGAAGCATTTATTCACAGGGTTTAACTCTGAAAATCCGTCTGTGACAGAGGCAGTTATACATGAAACACGGCATAAGGACTAAATCTCGAATCTTACTCAAATTTTGGTGTTTGAGTCATTGTTGCACATAACGTCCGTACGTTATTGTTATAACACGCTCGATGGAAATGTAAACACAAATATGTGGCCAATGTGTGGCCTGGTAAGGCTTCGTAGACCTCCCAGGATCTGGACTTTGTTTAGAGATCTACATGATTGTGTACAAGGTGTCAGTGCATTTTTATCTGCCATGAATTGGCTAAGGCATTAAATCTCCACATTTGTATCTATCTCCTTGCAGAGACCAGTTCCACGGCATAGCTATAGCTGTCTGAATTCAACAGCCGACTGCTGTATGCACATATATCTGTAGTATAGCTCGAAGTGCGGAGCCACCTTGTAAATGGGACAGATTTTTTCTCCACAAGGCCACCCCTAGGCTTGGCCTAGTGGCGCATTCAAATAAATAATAGTGTATCGGTTGCGAGCATTCGCATCCCCATATTAAATTTACGCAGCGCAAATTAGTTGCACACGCGAGCCTTTCCGTTTCTGGGAATGGGTCAGCGATTGCCTGATTTTGCTAGGGGCGGCAGGTCCCTCTCCCAGTCACTTAGCGCGTTTGTGGAGAACCGTAACACGCCATGCCCCTGGTTTTAAAAGCAGATGAAGCAAACTGCAAGTAAGGAAATCTGCCAGTGGTGTTTTTTTGTCCTGTGCCAACCGCTGTTGCCGACTCTGTGCTCTGTTCCACCGTCTTCAGTAGTTAAGAGTGAAGGAAGTTCACATTCTAGGTCTGTTTAAATACTTGGTATATATAGCTAGTGCAGTTCATTTAATGTGCTCCCCTCAAGCTACATACAGTCATGGTATTAAATGACCAACAAGTTTAAAGGGCAAATTTTTTCTTGATGATACGACAGGGTGAGGGCGGCACGGCACAGGAGGACAGTTGTTGCTGGCAAATGGGAAAAATAGTATCAATCCGGCCCTGCTCGAGCCCATCGCCCTGCTCTCCACAGTTCCTGTCAATTTATCTTTTAAACGGTCCGCTCTTTTAGTTATACGTTATTGGGTTATTAGTGATGCCTGTTGCTCTCCACGCAACTACTAGGACATGGGATAGTTAAGAGGTTTTGCCTACAGATGAACTTCTAATATAATATCTTCACGCCTGTGGTTTAACTTTACCCTGTCCAAAGTCGTGGTCAGGTTGGTTAATTTCTGAAACATTGGGAGGTGAGTTCTGATGTATTGGGCCTTTAGTCGCATAACAGACCGCTCTGGCGTATTGTTCTCTCTAGTAAGGTTCTGGGAAATCTACAACTGAAGCTTCTGTCAAATCCAAGATGTATGAAGATTCCTTAGGGCGATTTTCCTACACACAATTATAGCCTATATACTCAAATCTCCTCGGAGCAAGTCACAGAAGCTGTAGCTTTTAAGGGGTTGTGTTGATTGTTTAGTGTCTGAGGAGAGTATAAAGGGGTTTTGGAAATACAAGCCCGTTGGTACCAATTGAATGATTGTGGCTGAGGGGCGAAACTCAGGGTACAATCGCCCCTACAATATCCGATGACGCACACAATATCTCCAATATTGTATCACTATGATTGGTGGCATGTATGGCACCCCCAAACCTAACATTTTAACCCACCATTTGTTAAACAATCCTTTACCTACTCCATCTGTCCAAATGGTTCCCTGCAGTGCCGGTCCAAATTCCATAGATGAAGAGGAGGTAGCTGTGCGGTGTCAGTGTCCTGCAATGACTTGCCTTGTTCCTCTTGAGGACTTGCGACATGCGCAGGGATCCCTCCTTTCCTTCCCCCGCAAGGATCCCTTCAGGCTGCTTCATCCTCTTACATATAAAAACAGTAGGTGTAGTTTATCCCAACCACCATCGTTATTTTTTTAAACAGCCACAAAATGCTTTACGGTCCTTCGTTCCCTCAGCTCTCTGCAATAGAGGTAGCCCGCAACTGTGATTGGCTAAATATCACGTCATAACAGCGTGGACTTGCCAGTCCCGCCCTTATTTACTGCTTCCAGGGGGCAGGAGGCCGAGGTAACAAAGTATTGTGCTCTGAGGCTTGGTTTAAGAAATAAATTACACTCCTGTATAGATCATTTTAAGGGACAGCGTCCACCCTAAATGAAATTAAAAGGTAAATGACCCCCAAACCCTAAACGGTACTAGTTTGGTCAATGTGAAATAATATAGTGAAAGTCTAACCTGAATCTGCACAACTGTTCCTTTCTACCTGTTTTTCTTCATGGTTCTCCAGTTAGTACTCAGTGTATGGATTTTGACTGTTGACATCATGCACTGACTGCATGTTAATCCGTCTGCCTCTCCTGAGCATGCCCAGGCTCAGTACCAGGCTCCAGTACAGTGTTTCTAAAGTGCTCATTTTCACGATGACGAGCATCCAGAAGCATAGGCAGGCATACAGTAATGAATTCATAGGACATACTATGAATATCAACATTTCTTGTAAAGAGGCCATTTATTTTCTAAAGATGTTCTTATGAGGTGGATTGTCCTTTAATGTAGTGATCAATTGAGGCTCGTTTATCCATGTGTGGATTTTATCTTTATTCTGTAAGTTGTGCATTCTAAATGTATTGTCTATATGTGTCCCCAGTCAGAACTCATGCAGTTGGTTTCCGTTACCCGAGAAACACCGCAGCCCTTACCAAGACACTTAGAACAACAGATCCGAACGTCCAGCGCAGGTGGGTCCCATTTATTTTATTTTGACCCTCCAACAATCTCAATTGTTCTCCAGTAATTATACATTTCCATTTGGACTCGGCAAATCATTCCTCCATAAATGTATATGTACCACACAGCAGATTATACATCCAATCCATCTTTGATCCAAATTGGACGGATTGCCTAGGAATTGAAGAGATACCAAAACCAATTGTTCTAGATGAAGTTCGGCCCATATTATTAAATGATGCCAATTGTGACGAATTGGGATGTGTAACTCAGTTTGGCTACAAAATTGGCTAAGATTTGGTTGTGTGTATAGGCCTAAACCATATGCTATGGATCATCAATTCATTACCTGTCAGTGCATCAGCAGGGCTTTTCCGTTCCCTAACGTTGGCTGAAGGGACAGATTCTGTGAATGACAGTAATATGCCGATCGTGCAAGGAGTGAAGGTGAACACATTATTGTTGTAAATACTAATAAATCCCCCGTGCGTGATTGGTGCATATGTGTAGCGTAAAATTACAAAACAAAGGAAAAGATGACAGCACTCAATCTTCAATATATATACACAATATACCACACAACCCCTTTTTAAGCCATAGTATGGGGATAAAGAATTGAGCGACCAGAATACAGATACCTCCACACTGGAATACTAGTATTGTAATTTGGTTTTAGACTTAAACCTCCTAAGTGCCCTTATGCTGTATGAATCCTTCATGAGTCAAGAGTTCAACAGATTTCATTTTAACGGGATTACTTAAGTATTAGAAGACATTCTTGGTATAAAATAATCCCTTCTCCCTTTCCTTGGCGGCTCTGTTTATGTGGATGGGAATTATCTGGGTAAATCCAATGGCGACCTGTATCATAGGAGCTCCATGTCTGAATGGACCATAGATATGAACTAGGATTAATTCTCTGCTGTTTCTCTAACTACGATCTAAGGGATTAAAGAGCGACAGATGGCAGATGATAAAGAGCGATTCAAGGTGGACCATCCCCTATAGATACCTATATCTATCTCTGATTTCCATGGGATAACATCCGCATAAAGAAGTCACACGTAGCAGTGGTAGTCATTGGTCAATGTTTATTCTGTGTCAACCCAAATAGATGATAAAACGATGACCAAAACTAAAGTGAGAAACGTTATATAGGATCCGACAGGCGCTTAATAGACACTAACAAACGAGCGGACTATTATTTGTTTGGAAACGATAATCACCCTTGTGACATCGGTCAAACAAACCAACAAAAACTGATGAAAGGATCATCCCCTTATCTGCCCACACTAAATCGTGCACTCTTTTTGCCGTGGGTCGATCGAGTTGTTGTACAAAGGCCTAAGACTTAATGGAACTGATAGAAATGAGCTATTGATCATAATAATAGATATTTGTCATTGTGACTTTTAAAGAAAAGAAAAACAATCGATAGTTGTAAATCAATGTCTATCAGTTAGGAACCTGGCTCAGGTTGCCCTTAGGTGCGTTTATATTGCAGGGTGGTATAAATTTCGTTTATTCCACGGGATTCAATGACGGGACTGGAGGGAATTTGCAGAATCCAGAAAGAATCATGGCAATCCCAGACATAGCGTCAGGAAGAAGAAATAGCGCCTGGCTCAGAAGATAGAATTGTCCCAGAAGCATATGCAACATTTTCACAAGTAAGGACCAAACGGGCTATGTTCTGAGGTGTGAATATTCAATTGTTCCATTGGCAGTGATCCTAAGGGACAAGTCCACCTTTGTCAATGAATATTGTATATGGTGTGAATCACCCTCCAACCGCAGTAGAGGAAAACTGACCAGTGAGATTCATTTCAAGTTCTTATCAATTAAAATGTGCGTAATTTTGCCCCAACCAATCAATCTTATTTAACATTTGTGAAAGTAATCACTCTGAGTGAGTTGGGCAAAATTGAGCATCACTTTTCGATAAGGAACTGATTTAATCCTGTAGAGATATAATTACACCGGAAATGCTTGTCCCACTCCTTTACTCATTTTCTGTCCTTTTGGTTCTTGTTAGCAGCTCTTATCCGTAAAGGTGGACATCTGACATCACAGCCAATGCCTGAATATATTCTCCTAGCTGCTTAACTGAGCATGTCAAGCGTGTTGTAAGAGTTTGGAGAGGAAGGTCAGACAACCTTTGAGAGAGGGGGGAAGAAGTTGGTGTGCATAACATGGTTTTTGTGCGGGAGGTCGGTACGTGGGGAGGAGGGTACACAAAACCGTCGGAGAAGTAATTGCCAGATTGGAACATGTATGAACCTTTCTTTGATTCTTTCTTTATGCCAATTTAATTTGATGTAAATCTTCTTCTATTTCTTTTTGCCTTCAGATTTTGGCCACTGGGGGGGGGCGTTAAATTTACCAAAAACCCAACAAGTTATATAAATACTTGTGGCATCAGTGTGTGAAAAGATCGAGAGGCTTTTTGATACATCACATAAAAATACTCTCTATCTGAGCGTGTATATAACTATGTATAAAAATTGGCGTCTTCATGTGTATATAATCTAACATGTTCATTCATTAACTGTTCTGTCTGTACATGTTATTTTTGTATTAGAAGGTTCTTGTCTGATCCCCCAAAGACCCAATATCCCGCCCCCCCCCCCCCCTTGGAGCTCTGGGCTCTCTAAACACATCTTGTGAGACTACAATCTTATAGATCACATCAGTAACGCTCTGACCCTTCTGGCCTTTGTTTGTGGCACTCGGCGTTACGTTTACATTACTACTACACTTGCATCCGTTTCTGTAGTCCCAAGTCAGTGGCCGTGGAACTATAGATTTGCCTAATAGATACCGCGATCAGCTCTTTTTAAACACTTACTGCTGTATCCAGCTAGTGCGATCTATACGTCTACAACTCTGCTTGGGACTGCACAAGGGACCTTAACCAATTGAGATTGCTGTGTACGTAAAGGCTTGGATGCGTCACTTGCTTGTATCAAAAATAGAGATTGTAATGTGGGCTCCAATTAGAACCAGTTTCAAATCGAAATCTGAGGTTCCCACGAACTTTTGGAACTCCCGAATTTCATTGAACCCGAATGTGTCGGATTTTGTATCGAAAGTCAAGATGATTTTCCGAAACTTCGAATTTCCGAAAATTCGAAAATAATGAAACTCCCACAGTTTTGTCGATCATCTCTAGTTCAACTGATCGTGTATCTAGCCCGGCACTGGGGAGAGGGAGAGGGTAACAAAGTGTTTTCATTGGTGTTCCACACCTTTCCCTGCGCAGAGTCCCAATCTGCACTGCTTTAATAATGTTGGCCCACCCACTTAGCCTGACTTTTTGGTTTCTGGCCCCGATTATGATTGAGTTTGACACCCTGTTGTAAATGTTTCTGCCGTGTCTAACATATCTGAGATGGAATAAGATTAGCTCACGTTAAAGGTTCGTACGAAGTGCCAGTTGCAGGTGCCAAACCCGCCGAAGAAAGATGTGTATGAAGGCCGATAATCGAGCCAGAAAGGCTGTCGTCGGAGTTCTGCCCGTGAGTTGATCCATGATACACTCCACGGGCCACGAATTACTCGCCCCAAAATGGCCGTTCGACCTGGTGCGCTAGGGTCGGCACCCGGCAATCGACAAATGTGGTATGAAACCTTAAGCTGTTTGATGAGTGGTCAAAATATGTTTTTTGACTATACTACCCTTTAAATATGGTTGCCACAGTAAGGTGATAGTAAATTAGTACGGTGGGTGTTCCTGGGTCTAGTTGAGGGGGGGTATGTCCTTTTTTTTGTGTTACAAACCATAAAACTATCTTTTATTGAGGAAAAATCTAAAAAAATTTTTAACGTATTATTACCTATTTAAGTATGGGGCTTCCAAAGGATCAAGGGTAGCGTCAGTAGGTGTGTGTACCCAGGTGAGGTGGGTATGATTTTTGCAGTTATGATGACCATATAAGAACTACTTTGGTTTAGGGGTTATAATAATTTACGCCTGTAACGGCCGTTTTTGATCACGGTGATAATTTCACTGTCAAAAATGGTTAGAAAAAGCAAGCTTCGTTATTGGAAAACTAGATTTTAATTATTTATGGAAATCTATTATAATACCTGACTTTTAAGGATAATGGTAATTTAACAGCTTTTTTATCAACCTCCAGTAGATGTTTCTACATGTAACTGTTATACAGGCACATTACGGGTTAGGATATAAGGTTGACTAAGATGGAAGTATTCTTTACAAACTCCAATACGATGTTACTATTGTAACTGTTATACAGACATTATGGGTAGGGTTAAGGTTTGATTAGTGTGACGTAGGTCGTTATACAACTTCCAAGTACTATGTTACTATGTAACGTTTATACAGACATTATAGGTCGGGTATAATAGGTTGGTACTAGATGGACGTATTCTTTAAATACAACCTCCAATACTTGTTACTATGTATGTTAATAGAGACATTATGGGTAGGGTATAAAGGGGTGGACAGACGGACGTATCGCTTTATACAACCTCCCAAGACGATGTTACTATTTACTGTTTACAGACATTATGGTAGGGTATAAGCTTTTGTACTAGACGGACGTAGTCTTTTATACAACCTCCAATCTAGTGTTTACTATGTCCCTTTTATACAGACATTATGGGTATGGTATAAAGGGTCGGACTAGGATGTACGATAGTCCTTTATACCACCTCCATACTATGATTACTATGTAACGGGTTATACAGACATTATGGGTAGGTTATACAGGTTGGACTAGTGTACGTAGTCTTTATACTACCTCTAACTATGTACTATGTAACTGTTATACAGACTTATGGGTGGGTATAAGTTGGACTAGATTGACGTATGTCTTTATACACCTCCATACTATGTTACTATGTAACTTGTTATACCTCATGATGGGTAGTGGTATAAAGGTCGACTAGATGGACGTACTGTCTTTATACAACTCCTTCTATCTTCTATGTACTGTTATACAACATTATGTGGTAGGTTCATAAAGGTCGGACTAGAATGGACGTATGTCTTTATAAACACCTCAAATACTATGTTATCTATGTAACGTTAACAGACATCTATGGGCAGGGTATAAACGTTTGGACTAGATGGCGTATGTTCTTTAATACAACCCCTACTATGTTAACTGTTATACAGACATTATGGGTGGTATAAAGGTTGGGACTGATGTACGTATGTCGATACAACCCAATCTATGTTACTATGTAACTGTTTATACAGACATTATTGGTAGAGTATACATATGTTGGACTAGATGGACATTTGTCCTTTATACAACATCCAATACTATGTTACTATGTAACTGTTATACAGACATTATGGGTAGGGTATAAAGTCTCGGGAACGAGATGACTATCGTCTTTACACAACCTCAATACTATGTTACTATGTAACTGTTATAACCATCCATTATGGGTATGTGCGGGGGGGGGGGGGGTATAAGGTTGACTAGATGGACGTATGTCTATATCAACCTCCAATACTATGTTTACTATGTAAAGGTTATACAGACATTATGGGGTAGGGTATAAAGGATTGGACTCGAGGACGTATGTCTTTTATACAACCTCCAATACTATGTTCATATGTACTGATTATACAGAGCATTGGGTGGGTATAAAGGTTGGACTAGGGATGGACATGGCTCTTTTACAAACCTCCAATACTATGTGTACTAAACTGTAACTGTTATACAGACATTATGGGTAGGGTATAATGTTGGCCTAGATGGACATAGTCTTTATACAACCTCCAATCTATGTTACTATGAATGTAGACAGACATTATCAGGTGTAAGGGTATAAAGGTGTGGACTGATGGCGTATGTTCTTTATACACTTCATCTAATGTTACAATCATATGTCACTAGTTATACAGACATTAAGGTAGGGTATAAAGGTTTGGCCACTAGATGGGACGTATGTCTTTAGACACCTCCAATACTAGGTTTACTATGTAACCGTGTTATACAGACATTTATAGGTAGGGTAGTTGTTGGACTAATGGACGTATGTCTTTATACAACCTCCAATACGATGTTCTATTAACTGTATGTATAGCAGACTGGGTGGTATAAAATCGTTGGCAGAATGGACCATATTCTTTATAACACCCCAATACTATGTTACTATGTAAACTTTTTATACAGACATGGGTAGGGGTAATATGTTGGACTAATGGATCATATTCTCTTATACAACCTCCAATACTATGTACTATGTACTTTCTACAGACATTATGTAGGGTATAAGGGTTGGACTATGGACGAGTCTATATACAACCTCCAATACTATTTACTATGGCCTGTTCTACAGACATTATGGGATGGGTATACGGTGGACTAGATGGACGTATGTCTTAAACAACTTCAATACTATTTTCATATGTAACTGTTATACAGACATTATGGGTAGGGGTATAAGGTTGGCCATATGGACGTATGTCTTTATAAACCTCCACTATGTTACTTGTACGTATACAGCCTTAAGGTAGGTATAAAGGTTGGACTAGATGGACGTATGTCCTTTATCACCCCAATCTATGTTACTATGTAACTGTTATACAGACTATAGGTAGGGTATAAGGTTGGACTAATGGACGTTGTCTTTATAACAACCCCCAATACTATGTTACTATGCTAACTGTTTATACAGACATTATGGGTAGGGTATAGCTGACTGATGGACGTTGTCCTTTAAGAAAACATCCATTACTATGTTACGATGTACTGTTTACACATTATGGGTAGGGTATAAAAGGTTGGACTAGATGGACGTATGTCTTTATACACACCTCCATACTAATGTACTATGTAACTGTTATACGACATTATGGATAGGGTATAAAGGTTGGACTAGATGGATGTATGTCTTTTATACAACCCTCCATACTATGTTTAATATGTAACTGTTATACAGACATATGGGTAGGTATAGGTTGGACCGATGATGTATGTCTTTCATACAACCTCCAATACTATGTTAACTATGTAACTTTTTATACTAGCTATGTATGGGTAGGGTATAGAAGGTTGAGGCTAGATGACGTATGTCTTTAATCCAACCTTCAATACTATTTACTATGGACTTTATACGACCTGATGGGAGGTATAAGGTTGGACTAGATGGACTATGTCTATCCAACCTCCATACATGTTACTATTTAAACTGTTATACAGACATTATGGGTAGGGTAAAAAGGTTGGACTAGATGGACGTATGTCTTTAATACAACCTCCAATACTATGTTACTATGTAACGTTATACAGACATTATGGTAGGGTAAAGGTTGGACTAGTGACGTATGTCTTTATCAACCTCCAATCCTATGTCTGATGTACTGTTATACAGACATTATTGGTAGGTATAAAGGTTGGAACTAGAATGGACGTATGTCTTTATACAACCCTCCAATACTATGTTCTATGTAACTGTTATACGACATTATGGGTAGGGTATAAGGTTGACAGAGGGAACTGTATGTCTTTATAACAACCTCCATACTATGTTACTATGTAACTGTTATACAGACATTATGGTTATGGTAAAAGGTTGGACTAGATTGACGTATTCTTTATACACCTCCATACTATGTTACTGTGTCACTGTTATACAGACATTATGGTAGTATAAGGTTGGACTAGAATGGATGTATGTCTTTAACAACCTCCCATACTATGTTACTATGTAACTGTTATACAGACATTATGGGTAGGGTATATAAGGTTGGATAGATGGCCCGTATGTCTTTATACAACCCCCACTACTATGTACTATGTAACTGTTTATACAGACCTTATGGGTAGGGTATAAAGGTTGGACCTAGTGACGTCTGTCTTTAGAACACCTCCACTACTATGTTACTATGTAACTGTTCAAACAACATTATGGGTAGTGTAAAGTTGACTATGTGGACAAGTATGTCTTTATCACACCGCCAATACTTGTTTACTATGTAACTGTTATACAGACATTCTGGGTAGGGTATAAAGGTTTGGACTAGAATGGACGTATTGTCTTTATATAACAACCTCCAATCTATGTTACTATGTAACTGTTATATCGACTTATGGTTAGGGTATAAAGGTTGTACTAGTGGACGTATGTCTTTATATAACTTCCAATACTAGGGGGGGGGGGGGGGGGGGGGGGGCGGGGGGGGGGGGGGGGGGGGGGGGGGGGGGGGGGGTTTACTATGTAACTGTTCTACATACTTATGGGTGGGTATAAGTTTGGACTAATTGACGTATGTCTTATACAACTCCAATATATGTTAACTATGTAATGTTATACAGACATTAATGGGTATGGTTATAAGGTTGACTAGATGGACGTATGTCCCTTTAACAACTCCATACTAATGTTACATGTAACTGTTACTACAGACCATTATGGGTAGGTTAAAGGTTGGACTGATGACGTTGTCTTTTATACAACCTCAATACTATTTACTATGTAACTGTTATACAGACATTATGGGTAGGGTATCAAGTTGGCTAAGACGGCGTATGTCTTATTTAACCTCCATACTATGTTTCTAATGTAACTGTTATCAGACATTTGGGTAGGGTATAAAGTTGGACTAGATGGACTGCCTGTCTTTATACAACCTCCAATACTTGTTTACTAAATGTACTGTTATACAGACATTATGGGTAGGGTATAAAGGTTGGACTAGATGGCTATGTCTTTATACAACCTCAATACGATGTTACTATTAACGGTTTACAGACATTATGGGTAGTATAAGGTTGGACTATATGAACGTATTCTTTAACCCCACCAATACTATGTTCTGTCAAAAATGCCCAATTTGGTGTTCACCTTGGTTCCCTGGTCTAATAAAGATGGGATTCAGGCTCTTTTTGATGTGGACTCGGTCTAGGATGTCAAGACTAGCGGCAACTTTTTCTAGTCCAGGTCTATTACCAACATAATTAGATATTAAATATCCTGTCACTCACACAGATCTATGAAATAAACCAGGCCATGTTTCTTCTTTTCAGTGAACGTCTGTGTTACATTGTCTATCTATTTATCCATTTCCTATTTCCATGCCACTTGAATACTGCTTTCACCGCCAGGTGAGCTTATAACCATTGCGCCCCAAATCCAGTTTAAGCCTTCCATCCCTGGGGAGTAGCTCATTGCCTCGTTTGGTGCCATGTGTTGTCCATGGAACATTACAACGGGAATATCAGAACTTAGTGTCTTAATGGAAATCTGTGTCCCCATATCTGTCCTGGTCAATTTAAAGCTGGTGAAACACATTCCGCTTTATAGCAGATGGTAGGCTCAATTGGAAGCTGTATCGTCTATAAATGCCTACCGCAGGCCCTACTTTGATATGAGTCGTTCTGGTGGGCCATGTTGGTTGTTGTCGCCATGGCTTTGGCTGTTTTTACACACCCCAACCTATGCTGTTTGTTCTCTTTCCTGTAATCCTTGTTATCTCTGGTACATAGCCCATGTCTCTCCTCCACTTCATTTGAGATACATTTCCCTCTTCACTAGCAATTATTATTCCTTATCCTTTTTCTTTCTATCTTTGTTTCCCTCGTAGACTTCTGAATTTTTTACTACCATTCCGCTCACCAGTTAAGACCGCTCCATTAAGGGCTAAAGGATCACTTGCGCAAAAACAGCTCTCCTCTGGAATAACCTACTCTCCTGCGGTGGCAGAACAAAAGAAGGACACCCCTACCAAGGAAAGCCCAAAAGCCCCAGGTCAGAGTGGGTGTGGGGGGCATATGGCTACTAGCTACTTGCACATCTTTTACTGATAGTCCAATGCAAAATATCCTTGCTATTAGGGCAGAAATGATTAATATATTTTATTTGCACTTAAAGGGCATTACACTTTCCCTACCCCTCTCCCAATGAAAGTACCCAGGGTTCTTGCAGAGCGACATCTTCTGATTGGCTAGAAGATGCACACAAGTGGTTAGCAGGGCCACCAGGCCCGCAATTGTAACTTCTTGTAGACATATTGCAGTTAATCCCTGGGGGAACCTAAGTTTTAAAGGTCAGTCACCCAAAATAAACTTTGCTGTAGTGTGGGTACCCCCTTCCAACCCTAATTCGCCGTGTTAAAATGGTCAGAAAGTCCCCAGAATCTTGCTTACCAAGAGACGTCCCGCATCCGCTGCCTCTAATCATCTTCCAGGAAACAAGTATCATTAGGGGAAGGGCAGCTGCATCTGTGATTGGCTGCGAGTCAGCCAATCACAGATGTAGCTGCCAGCTATTGATTTAGCGAGGGAACGAAGGTTGGGAAGTATGTTTTTGGGAACGTTCTTGCATGTTAGGGTTGGAAAGTGGGGGTACCTACACTACAGCAAAAGGTTTATTTCCAAGTATAACGCTGCACCGAGAGGGAGGGGGGGGGGTGCTCACCTCACATGGCCAGAATCCACCAGAGGACGGGAAGGGGCACATACAGATTAACACAGGAATGCTCCAACTCTTCAATTTATGGACTTTGGACAGGCACTGCAGGACAACCATATGGACTTGGACGGCACTGCAGGACAACCTATGGACTTTGGACAGGCACTGCGGACTTGGACTTGACAGGCACTGCAGTGACACCATATGGACTTTGGACAGGCACTGCAGGACAACCATATGGACTTTGGACAGGCACTGCAGGACAACCATATGGACTTTGGACAGGCACTGCAGGACAACCATATGGACTTTGGACAGGCACTGCAGGACAACCATATGGACTTGGACAGCACTGCAGGACACCATAATGGACTTTGGACAGGCCACTGCAGGACAACCAAAGGGGCAGAGGAGAAGGGAAGATTTTTTAATGCTACACAGTGGGGCCAGTAGTGGGTTAATTTTTAGTTTTGGGAGTAGACAAAAGTCCTCACACTGGTAGATTGTTTGAGAAGGGGTTGGGGTTGCAAACAGCATAATTGCCCTTTTGAATTTCTAATATTATTTACCTTGCCACCATTCAGGGCAAGCAGTGAGTCCTGGCACCAGACAGTGCAGGTCATGGCAGCACGGACGCCATACAGTGGCAGGCAGTGGGCATGGACGCCATACAGTGCAGGCAGTGGCACGGACGCCATACATGCAGGCATGGCACGTACCCATACAGTGCAGCTGGGCACGGACGCCATACAGTGCACAGTGGCACGGACGCCATACAGTGCAGGCAGTGGGCACGGAACGCCATAACAAGCTGGGCACGTGATGCACGGACGCCATACAGGTGCAGGCAAGGGGGCACGACGCCATACAGTGCAGGCAGTGGCACGGACGCCATAACAGTGCAGGCAGTTGGCACGGGACGCCATAACAGTGCAGGCGTGGGGGCAACGGACTGGGCACGGACGCCATACAGTGCAGGCAGTGGGCACGGACGCCATACTGTGGAAGCAGTGGACACGGACGCCATACTGTGCAAGCAGGGGGCACGGACGCCATACAGTGCAGGCAGGGGGCACCATGCAGTTCATATTTTCCCTTTAAGTTTCACAATGCTGATGGGGCAGATTGGCTATTTCTTGTCTTCCTTGGGCAGTATTGACCGATATTGACAGATCTGTGTTTCCTTTCTCTTATGTCCTGATCGCAGTCTTCATACCAGGTAAACAAAGAACTCCTGCCAGTGTGCAGTGTCCGCACTAACCTGACTTGCATCAGTTGTGAATGCGATACAGTGTGTTGCCCCTAGTAACATGCTTTTGAGGCCCTTGTAAAAATCTGTTTCTAGCAAGCTTATGTTTAATAATATGTCCTTTGTGTTATATGGTCCACTATGGATTCTACAAGTCTCCGCAACGCCATTCCCTAGGAATCCCTGATAATTCTCACACCCCAGTCTATCATTCTTATTGCGATATTCTTTTATTAGTATTATTATTTTTTCTTAAATCGTTCATGTAACATGTTAACCCTTGTTTTGCCAGCCTGCTATGTCCACCGATTATCAGGCTCTTCCGTGTGTCCAGGGCTAGTGGATGGGAAGGGTGGTTGTCCATTAACTGGTGGCTACAATATATACATTTACCAACATTTTCTTTTGGTCCTTCTTAACTGTCTGGCATGCTGGGAATTTTTACTTCTAAACATTCTATATCCTTATGGCAAAATTGACCTTTGCATTTATTAATTCATTTCAATTAAATTTAAACCCAATTTTTATCATTGATAAAACGATATACAAGACCATTTGCACACATCCAAAGCTGCTAAATTCTTGCACAACCTGTTTTTAATGATGAATCTGACAATTGGGCCTACTTGGATTTTTTCCCAGTATGTTTTAAATGTCATTTTGCTGGTGGTTGGTAATCTGTGTCTCAGTTGTTTTCGGGTCCATAACACGTGTGTGTGTGTGACTGTTAGGGTGAATGGCTATAATTTCCAAGCTCCTGCTAAGTGCCTGTTTGGGGTCTTTCTGCTGACTTTCCAAGGTGTTGTCTCCCTCCCTCTTTTTTTTTTCTCTTTCCTGCTCTCCTCTTGGTGACAGGCACTATCCGCAAGGCTCAGAACCTCCTCAAACAATACTCACAGCACGGGCTGGATGGGAAAAAGGGAGGGTCCAGTCTCGGAGTCCTGGAAGGTAATTTGCACGTTTCTCTATTCGGTGGTTGGGTATCAGACATTTGATTTTTTCCTACACTAGAGACTTTTAATTCTGATCTTGTGGTGCAGAGATTAGAACAGGCTGTGTCCTTCTATGAGGTTGATTGAGTACATGGCATTGGATTTCCAATCGTAATATTGGTCTGATTTAAAAGGGAAAATACGGAAGGTTTTTACAAAATGTAGATGCTAAAAGGACCATTTAGATGGATCCAGCTTTTTATAAAATGTAGATGCTAAAAGGACCATTTAGATGGATCCAGCTTTTTACAAAATGTAGATGCTAAAAGGACCATTTAGATGGATCCAGCTTTTTACAAATGTAGATGCCTAAAAGGACCATTTAGATGGATCCAGCTTTTTATAAAAATGTAGATGCTAAAAGGACCATTTAGATGGATCCAGCTTTTTATCAAAATGTAGATGCTAAAAGGACCCTTAGATGGACAGCTTTTTAAAAAATGTAGATGCTAAAAGGACCATTTAGATGGATCCAGCTTTTTATAAATGTAGATGCTAAAAGGACATTTAGATGGATCCAGCTTTTTACAAAAATGTAGATGCTAAAAGGACCATTTAGATGGATCCAGCTTTTTCAAAATGTAGATGCTAAAAGGACCATTTAGATGGATCAGCTTTTTATAAAATGTAGATGCTAAAGGACCATTTAGATGGATCCAGCTTTTTACAAAATGTAGATGTACAAAGGCCATTGAGAGGATCCAGCTTTTTACAAAATGTAGATGCTAAAAGGACCATTTAGATGGATCCAGCTTTTTATAAAATGTAGATGCTAAAAGGACCATTTAGATGGATCCAGCTTTTTACAAAATGTAGATGCTAAAAGGACCATTTAGATGGATCCAGCTTTTTATAAAATGTAGATGCTAAAAGGACCATTTAGATGGATCCAGCTTTTTACACACGGACGCCATACGTGGCAATGGCAGGGGCACGGACGCCATACAGTGCAGGCAGGGGGCACCATGCAGTTCATATTGTTCCCTTTAAGTTTACAATGTGATGGGGCAGATTGGCTATTTCTTGTCTTCCTTGGGCAGTATTGACCGATATTGACAGATCTGTGTTTCCTTCTCTTATGTCTGATCGCAGTCTTCAAACCAGGTAAACAAAGAATCCCCTGCCAGTGTGTCAGTGTCCGCACAACCTGACTTGCCATCAGTTGGTGAATGCGATACAGTGTGTTGCCCCTAGTAACATGCTTTTGGGCCTTGTAAAATCTGTTTTCGAGCAAGCTTATGTTTAATAATATGTCCTTGTGTTTATATGGGCCACTTATATGGATTCTACAAGTCTCCGCAACGCCATTCCCTAGAATCACTGATAATTGCTCACACCCAGTCTATCATTCTATTGCGATATCTTTTATTAGTATATGAATTTTTTCTTAAATCGTTCATGTACATGTTAACCCTTGTTTTGCCAGCGCTATGTCCACCGATTATCAGGGTCTTCCGTGTGTCCAGGGCTAGTGGATGGGAAGGGTGGTTGTCCATTAACTGGTGGTACAATATATACATTTACCAACATTTTCTTTTGGTCCTTCTAACTGTCTGGCATGCTGGGAATTTTTACTTCTAAACATTTATCCTTATGGCAAAATTGACCTTGCATTATTAATTCATTTCAATTATTTAAACCCAATTTTATCATTGATAAAACGATATACAGACCATTTGCACACATCCAAAGCTGCTAAATTCTTGCACAACCTGTTTTTAATGATGAATCTGACAATTGGGCCTACTTGGATTTTTCCCAGTAGTTTTAAATGTCATTTGCTGGTGGTTGGTAATCGTGTCTCAGTGTGTTTCGGGTCCATAACACGGTGTGTGTGTGTGACGTTAGGGTGAATGGCTATAATTTCCAAGCTCCTGCTAAGTGCCTGTTTGGGGTCTTTCTGCTGACTTTCCAAGGTGTTGCTCCCTCCTCTTTTTTTTTTCTCTTTCTGCTCTCCTCTTGGTGACAGGCACTATCCGCAAGGCTCAGAACCTCCTCAAACAATACTCACAGCACGGGCTGGATGGGAAAAAGGGAGGGTCCAGTCTCGGAGTCCTGGAAGGTAATTTGCACGTTTCCTATTCGGTGGTTGGGTATCAACATTTGATTTTTCCTACACTAGAGCTCTTTTAATTCTGATCTTGTGGTGCAGAGATTAGAACAGGTGCTGTGTCCTTCTATGAGGTTGATTGAGTACATGGCATTGGATTTCCAATCGTAATATTGGTCTGATTTTAAAAGGGGAAATACGGAAGGTTTTTACAAAATGTAGATGCTAAAAAGGACCATTAGATGAGACCAGCTTTTTATAAAATGTAGATGCTAAGGACCATTTAGATGGATCCAGCTTTTTACAAAATGTAGATGCTAAAAGGAACCAGTTTAGATGGATCCAGCTTTTTACAAATGTAGATGCTAAAAGGACCATTTAGATGGATCCAGCTTTTTATAAAAATGTAGATGCTAAAAGGACCATTTAGATGGATCCAGCTTTTTACAAATGTAGATGCTAAAAGGACCTTTAGATGGACAGCTTTTTAAAAAATGTAGATGCTAAAAGGACCATTTAGATGGATCCAGCTTTTTATAAATGTAGATGCTAAAAGGACATTTAGATGGATCCAGCTTTTTACAAAATGTAGATGCTAAAAGGACCATTTAGATGGATCCAGCTTTTTCAAAATGTAGATGCTAAAGGACCATTTAGATGGATCAGCTTTTTATAAAATGTAGATGCTAAAGGACCTTTAGATGGATCCAGCTTTTTACAAAATGTAGATGTCAAAGCCATTAGATGGATCCAGCTTTTTACAAAATGTAGATGCTAAAAGGACCATTTAGAGGATCCAGCTTTTTATAAAATGTAGATGCTAAAAGGACCATTTAGATGGATCCAGCTTTTTACAAAATGTAGATGCTAAAAGGACCATTTAGAAGGATCCAGCTTTTTATAAAATGTAGATGCTAAAAGGACCATTTAGAAGGATCCAGCTTTTTACAAAATGTAGATGCTAAAAGGACCATTTAGAAGGATCCAGCTTTTTACAAAATGTAGATGCTAAAAGGACCATTTAGAAGGATCCAGCTTTTTATAAAATGTAGATGCTAAAAGGACCATTTAGAAGGACCCAGCTTGTTGGGATGTGGAGATATCGTTGGGTGTTGGGTGTCAGTCAGTGATATTCCCTCCTGTTTTGCTACCCAATCCCCCACTTCCTTCGGACACCGGACAGCCCCTTGGATTGGGCGTGGCCTTTGCTTGACACTCCAGATAACCTTCTCCCCTGCCTCCACAATGAGCAGGTCATGAACAAGAATCACGTATCCGACACCAGGGAGAGGCCATGGTGGAGAAGCATGGGCAGGCTTCTGGTAAGTACTAGGTCCAATGGGATATGGATCACTTTAATTAGAAATGATGTCACTTTTCTTTGTCTTAACCCATTAGTCCTTTAGCTATCAGCATTGCTCTTTAAAATATCATAAAGTAGAATATAAGTTGTTGGAGCCACTCGGAAAAACCACAACCACATCGGAATTGCCAAAAACACAAGCGCATTGATTGTGCTAACACAACATGTTTCAGACGTCGTGTGTGACACTTGAATAAGGACCTAGATGTCCGAAACATGTTGTGTTAGCACAATAAATTCTGCTGTATGATCAATCAGGGGGATGAAATAAAAGTTCTTATCATTAAAAACGGTGCTAGTTTTGCCCCAACCTATCAGATGTTACCTACCACTTGAAAGCTAACATCTGATTGGCTGTGGCAAAATATGCACCATTTTTAATAAGAACTTTTTTTACATCTCCTTGATTATGTCTTGGAACAGACATAGGAGCAGACAGAGAGGATAGACACTGTGTGGGTAGCTGTAATATATCACTCTATCTGTTGTCCATACCCTGGTGACTGTTTTGGTGTAGAGCATTATATGTTACTTACCTGCCTTTCCAGGGAAGGAGGATGTCCTTGATCTGGAGACTGATACCTACATCTACTGTATTAGTGCTTTTGTGCGGCTGGCACAGAGTGAATACCAGCTGCTGATGCATATAATACCCGAGCACCACCAGAAGAAGACTTTTGATTCCCTCATCCAGGTGAGTCATTAGCACATTTGCACCAGACAATGAAATGGGGACAGCAGAATGTTTCCTAGATAATGCTAGGCTACTTGCCAGTGTAACAGGATCCAGATCCTGAAATTATTCAAATAAACTTTATTGAGACATACTAGAAATGGACACCTGAATTGTTTTGTGCTCCCGCAATAAGTCCTCTGCTAATGTCATGAGTCACAGTAGAGGTTATAGTGTCCCCACATTGACCGTGCTTACTACATCCTGTTAGTAACAAGCCTAGCATGAATCTTCATTTAAATCAGATAAAGAGTCAACAAATAGTATGATTGACGTTCAAATCAACTACATTTATATGAATTCATTGATTAATTAAAGGGATGCTAAACAGATTTTATGGACATGCAGTCTGTTTATTATTAACGCTTATTCCCACCACCCTGTGGATAATAAAATGACGGGGAACAGTGATACATTTACCTTACTTCACTCGCTACTCCAGCTGTCAGGAGCGAAGTCCCGACCAATCGCCTATCTTCTCCTCTTATGCGCACTAATACTAAAGATAGGCACGCAATTGGGACAGAGCGGCTGATAGCTGAGGAGGAGCTGCAAGTGGAGTGTAAGAACTGTTCCCCGGTGTTCTATCATTCACAGGGAGGTAGGAATAAGTGTTCTCGCCTCCCTGTAAATAATAGAAACAGATTTCATGTACTTATCTTTGCCGGTTTAGTGTTCCTTTAATTAGTAAAAACATTTCATTTAAAATTCATAGAAAATGGATATAATTCATACACAGTTGATACTAGAATTAGAGTAACAGTAATAATGTTTATTACTGTAATAATGTAATTAGAGTAGAGTAATAATACCGTCCACATTAAATAATTGAAGGGTTAACAAGATTTAAATTGTGAATTAATTCAATGAAATCAACTCAAATGATCCCACATAGTAGTAAACCTCAAACGCCGTATTTAGTCCACATGTAGTTCAATTAAAAATCCAAGCCAATCTGATCTGCTTCTTCTTCCTCATCCTAGGAGACCCTGGATAACCTCATTCTAGAGGGTGAGAACATTGTCCTGGCAGCCAAGAAAGCCAACTTGAGACATGATTTCACTTCTGTCCTGAGCATCTTCCCCATTCTGAGACACCTCAAGCTTACAAAGCCCGAGTTTGACAAAGTCCTGCAGGTAAGTTCATGATGTCTGGAGACTGAAACCTCTCTGTCCTGGATCCGGCTGAATTGTTCTCTTATTTATTTAGGGTACGGCTGCCAGCACGAAAAACAAGCTGCCCAGCCTCATCACTTCAATAGAGACGACCGGAGCTAAGGCTTTAGAAGATTTTGCAGATAGTATCAAGGTGACGCATCCATGTTTGGGTTTGGCAGAATTCATCATCATTAAATGAAGCTTGAAATATCTAACAGAAAACCTTTTCCTTAACATGCAGAATGACCCAGACAAAGAGACCAATATGTCCAAGGATGGCACAGTCCACGAGCTCACCAGCAACGTAAGTACAATTACAGAAGGCTTAAAGGTTTACAGAACGATGCAAGGGTAACTGTGGTTTCCAGACAAGTGTCCTCTATATAAATAAGCTGTCTTACATCTTTCAAACAAGCATGACGTCTGTAGCCTCTCTGGTTCTTATGTTATAGGCTTGTAAAGTTACACTCGGGGAAGTCAGGATAAACAATTGTGTCAGTCACATGATGTGTTGTGTAAGAAGCCCCCCCCCCAATCTTTTCAGAGCTATTTAGTGATGGTTACAGCAGTAGGATCCAACTGGGCATGCTCGTGCCTAAGACATGGGGGTCCAATCAATGGAGCTGGTGATGTCACAGCTCACAGCGCTAGCTGGAAACACCACCCTTTATACTGCTGTAAGTTACCATAGATTGCAGCTAGAAGCACGTTCCTAGAGTCATTTTAAAGGTAGGAATGTGCTCTTTTTTTTTTTTTAAAAGGCCGCTTGTATGGAGAGCACAGTTATCCCTTTAATGTCACGCAAACAAATTTACCGCAGCTTCACTTTAAGACCAGAATAGTGGGTTGTGCCTGCGCAGGTGCCACAAGTGATTCAGTATCACGGCTTAGAGTATTTTTGTGTGACTAATGGCTGTCCTTAAAGTCACACATCGGGAAAGACACCATTGCAAGTTACCCAGAGCCTTAACCATGATGTTAAAATTCTTAGTATTGGGCAGAACCAAATGTGACCCCTTTTTCATGTGACTTGAAGTTTTACCCATCATCCCTTTCACCTATGGTCCTTCCTTTAGGTGCCTTATTTACCCATTTGGCTTATTAGTTACTTTTTGTACTTTTGTTCCAGTTGCATTAACTATGTCCTTTCTGCACAGGCCATCCTGTTTTTGCAGCAGCTGCTTGAATTCCAAGAGACAGCCGGAGCAATGCTTGCTTCTCAAGGTATCCCTACATCCCTGCCACCTAACACACCCTACCTCCATTTTATCCTGGTAGGATAACCCCTTAGCCTGTTAGCAGTCATTTCTCTTTAATATCGGCGATATCCACTTCTTCTCCCTCTTCCACTCCTTCCCTCCTTTGTGTAACATTTGCCTCTTCCTTCCCCTGTTGCTTTTGCTGCAGACACAGGTTACCTGGAACTCTTAAGCCAATCCCAAGGCTCTCGGGGCTGTTGGGATCTGCAGTTGCACAGCTAAGGAGGCAGGTGTTGCTCCCCCATTAGAAACCATTAAAGGTGGCCATACACATGCGATTCCACAGCATGTGTGCCAACAGATCACATTGGCACCTGGTCACATTGGCACCTGGTCACATTGGCACCTGATCACATTGGCATCTTGCGGCCATACACAGTACGATTGGATTGGCTCCCTCCACTTAAAGTAAAAGTAGCCGATACCAACCGACGGAAATTTTCCGTCATTCCTGATCGATCGGTGTGCTGACTACAGTCGTTTCGTCGGCACTCCGATTGGTCAGGAACAGCTCCTACTCACTGACGATAATGGGTAAATCCTGTCGTTCCGCAGCGGGATTAACCCATCATCGTTCATGTCTATGGCCACCTTAACTCTAATTTGTCTCTCTTAGCTTCTATTCAGTTCCACTTCACCCTCTTTTCACCCTCTCCTTCATCTTCCATTTCTCACCTGAAATGTTTTTTTTTTCTTTAACTTTGTTCTTTTCTTTGAACTGCACTAAACTGATCTACTCTTGCCTCCTTCTTGCCTTTCTGGATCCCTCTCTCCTCCCTGCTTTTCTCTCCACTCCTCTTCCTTAAAAATAGTCCTTGGGGACACTTACAATATTCCTATCGATCCTCGAGGTAAGCAGCAAAAAAGTCCTAGCAACTCCCATGTACTCACAATCCCCGGCCTCTACAGAGAATACGTTTAAAATACTGAATGTTACACCGACTCCTTTACTGTCAGATGTTTGGTTATTGAGGTGAATTGCAAGGGAACATTCTTGTTGGATCAGCAATTGCCTAATATTGTCCAGGTGTATGGGGAGGAGAAAAAGTGACCAAAACAATGGCAAAAAACTACATCTGCGTTGTGATTGGTCGACATTGATGGAAAATTTCTGTCTGTCAGCATCAGCTCCCTTTACTTAAATACTTAAAGGAATAGTTCATTCAAAAAGTGAATCATTCCTTTAATGTATTGACTGAAGAACGGGAGGTTAAGGAGCTGTGTCTCACCTCCCGTTCTTCAAACAATTCACCAGGAGCAACGGACGAAGAAACTTACCTTACATGCGATCCACCGCAGCAGTAGTGACAGGTCCCGATCGCTTCCTGGTTCAGAGTAACTATAGCGTGGATGCACGATAATACGCGCTATAGTTACTCTGAACAGGAAGTGGTCGGGAATTTCCACTGCTACTGCAGTAGGATCGCGTGTGTGGTAAGTTTCTTCGTCCGTCGCTCCTGGTGAATTGATTGAAGAACGGAAGGTAAGACATAGCTCCTTAACCTCCTGGTCTTCAATACATTAAAGGAATAGTTCACTTTCCAATTAGATTGATACATATGCTAGAAGCCACCTACTTACTTGCTGCCTCCAGGAACCTTCGAATGCTCTGCTCCAGCATCCCAATGTCTCTAACAAAAAGTGAAAAACCGAAGAACCTGGAGGACTAAGAGACACACAGAATGTCTGTTAAAGGGCTATTTATTGTACTATCAGCAAAACATGTTTCGGATCACAACGAAAACTTCTGTTTTTCACTTTTTGTTAAGAGCAAATTAGATCGGCTTGTGTGGGGGGACTGACTGATGTCCATACATATAAAGGAGGTTTGTGACTGATGTCCATACATATAAAGGAGGTTTGTGACTGATGTCCATACATATAAAGGAGGTTTGTGACTGATTCCTATCATATAAGGAGGTTTGTGACTGATGTCCATACATATAAAGGAGGTTTGTGACTGTGTCCATACATATAAAGGAGGTTTGTGACTGATGTCCATACATATAAAGGAGGTTTGTGACTGATGTCCATACATATAAAGGAGGTTTGTGACTGATGTCCATCATATAAAGGAGGTTTGTGACTGATCTCCATACATATAAAGGAGGTTTGTGACTGATGTCCATACATATAAAGGAGGTTTGTGACTGATCTCCATACATATAAAGGAGGCGTTTGTGACTGATCTCCATACATATAAAGGAGGTTTGTGACTGATCTACATGCATATAAAGGAGGTTATGCACTTGCCACCGCATATATGCAACAGCAGTCACTGGTATATGGGGGCCTTTAGACAGTTTTGTGCAGGATAGAGGAGGCACTAAAGCTAAAATATAAAGGTTTGTGCATGAAGTGCATTTAAATTTAAAGTGAAGCTAATATGGTCTGTTGTATTACGTACCCACTGATTAGAAGGTACCTGCATTTCCAGGCCCCTTTGAGCTGTTCAAGTCGGCCATCTTTAATTCAGTCTACTTGTTACTGAGCTGCTTTATTTTAGAGCAATTCACTTTTACCGATGTTTACAAAACCAACTCTGAATACACGTGCATGGGTTAATTTGTGATCTCATTCCCGCATCCTTAACAACAATGTAGAGCGCCAAGCTAATGATGGAATCCACTCCTTGCACACCAGCTCTTTGTTTGATCCTGTTCCGGGAAGCCTGGATTCATCCAAACACATTAGAGATGGAGACAAGAAGCATTTATTCACAGGGTTAAATCTGAAATAATCCGTCTGTGCAGGGCAGTTCTACATGATACACGGCAAAGGACTAAATCTCAATTCTCAATTTGTGTTGATTCAGTTGCCATCAACAGTCCGTCGTTATTTATAACCAGCTGATGGAAATGTAAAACACAAATTGGCCCATGTGTGGCTGGTTGAAGTTCTAGAACTCCCAGGATCTGGACTTTGTTTAGAGATCTACATGATTGTGTACAAGGTGTCAGGGCATTTTTATCTGCATTGAGATCTGGCTAAAGCAATTTAAATCTCACATTGTATCTCTCTCCTTGCAGAGACCAGTTCCACTGCCAGCAGCTATAGCTCTGAATTCAACCGCCGACTGCTTAGCACATATATCTGTAAGTATCAGCTAGAAGTGGGAGCCACTGTAAAGGGACAGATTTCCCACAAGGCCACCTAGGCTATGGCCTAGGGCAGCACAATAAATAAATAAATGTTTAGGTTAGGCAGCATTGCATCCCCATATTAAATTTACGCAGCGCACATTAGTTGGCACACAGCAGAGCCTTTCCGGTTTCTGTGAAATGGGCAGCGATTGCTGATTTGCTAGGGGCGGCAGGTCCCTCTCCCAGTCACTAAGCTCTTTTTGGAGAACGTAACACGCCCATGCCCGGTTTTAAAAAGCAAGATGAAGCAAACTGCAAGTAAGGAAATCTGCCAGTGGTGTCTGTGCCAACCGTCTGTGCCAGCCTGTGCTCTGTTCCACCTCTCAAGTAGTTAAAGGAGAAGTTACACATTCTAGGCTGGTTTAATATTTGCTATATTAGCTAGTGCAGTTCATTCTAATGTGCTCCCTTCCTCAAAGCACATACATCATGTATTAAATGACCAAAAGTTTAAAGGGCAACTTTTTTTCTTGATGATACGAGGGGTGAGGGCGGCACAGGCAGGACAAGTTAGCTGGCCAAGGGGAGAAAAAAAGTATAAATCCGGCCCTGCTCAGCCCATCGCCTGCTCTCATAGGTTCCTGCAATTATATCTTTTAAACAGGTCCCTCTCTTTTATTTATACGTTATTGGGTTTATTATGCAGCTGTTGCTCTCCACGCACTACTTAGACATTGGATAGATTAGATGTTTGCCTACAGATGAACTTCTAATCTAATATCTTTCACGCCTGTGGTTTACTTACCTTCCAAAGTCGGTCAGGTGGTTAATTCTGAACATTGGGAGGTGAGTTCTGATGTATGGGGCACCTTTAGTCGCTAACAGACCGCTCTGCGTATTGTTCTCTCTCCTAGGTAAGGTTCTGGGAAATCTACAACTGAAGCTTCTGTCAAAATCCAAGATGTATGAAGATCTCGCTTTAGGGGCGATTTTCCTACACAACAATTATAACTATATACTCAAATCCCTGGAGAAGTAAGAACTGTAGCTGTTAAGGGGGTTGTGTTGATTGTTTATGTCTGAGGAGAGTATAAAGGTTTTGGAATACAAGCTCCGTGTACCAATTGAATGATTGTGGCTGATTGGGCAGAAAATCAGACAATCGCCCATACAATATCCGATGACCACACAATATCTCAATATTGTATCACTATGATTGGTGCATGTATGGGCACCCCCAAAACTAAAATTTAACCCACCATTGTAAAACAATCCTTACCTTACTCCTCTGCTCCAAATGGTTCTCCTGCAGTGCCTGTTCCAAATTCCAGTAAGTGAAGAGTAGGAGCTGTCTGTGTGTCATCTGGTCCCTGCTACTTCCTTGTTCTCTTAGAGGACTCTGACATGCGCAGGGGATCCCTCCTTTCCTTCCACCCTCCAGGATCCCTTCAGGCTGCTTCATCCTCTTCATATAAAAACAGTAGTGTAGTTTATCCCAACCACCATGTTAATTTTTTTAAACAAGCCACATAAATAGACTTACGGTCCTTCGTTCCCTCAGCTCTCTGCATAGCTGGTAGCCGCAACTGTGATTGGCTAAATCTCAGCCAATAACAGACGTGACTGCCAGTCCGGCCCCTATTTACTGCTTCCAGGGGGCAGAGAGCCGAGGAAACAAAGTATTTCTGAGGCTTGTTTTAAGAAATAATTACATCCTGTATATGATCATTTTAAAGGGCAAGTCCAGCCCTAAAATGAAAAATTACATACAGGTAAATTACCCCCAAACCCTAAACGGTAATAGTTTGCAATGTGAAATATATGTGAAAGTCTAACCTGAAATCCTGCACAATGTCCTGTTTCCCCTGTTTTTACTTCCTGGTTCTTCCAGTTAGTAACTGTCAGTTATGGATTTGACTGTTGACATCATAGCCAATGACTGAATGTTAATCCCGTCTGCCTCTCCTGAGCATGCCCAGGCTCAGTACAGGCTCAGTACAGGTTTCTAAATTGCTCATTTTCCATGAGGCATCCAGAAGCATAGCAGGCATACAGTAATGAATTCATAGGACAAACTATGATATATCAACATATTTTAAAGAGGCCATTATTTCTAAAAGATGTTCTTATGAGGGTGGAGTTGTCCTTTAATGTTAGTGATCCTAATTGAGGCTCGTTTATCCATGTGTGGATTTTATCTTTATTCTGTAAGTTGTGCATTCTAAATGTATCTGTCTATATGTGTCCCCAGGTCAGAACTAATGCAGTTGGTTTCCGTTACCCAGAAACACCCAGGCAGCCTTTACCAAGAGCACATAGAACAACAGATCCAGACGTACCAGCGCAGGTGGGTCCCATTTATATTTATTTAGACCCTTCCAACAATATCAATTGTTCTCCATGTAATTTAACATTTCCATTTGGACTCGGCAAATCATCCTCCATAATGTATAGTACACACCAGCAGATTATACATCCAATCCCATCTTTGATCCAATAATTGGACGGATTGCCTAGGAATATGAATGAAATAACAATAACCAATTTTCTAGATGAAGTTCGGCCATATTATTAACTGATGCCAATTGTGACGTTGATTGTAACTCTAAGTTGGCTACAAAATTGGCTACAGATCTGGTTGTGTGTACTAGGCCTAAACCATAGCTATGGATAATCAATTCATTTACTGTCAGTGCATCAGAGGGTCTTTTTCCGTTTCCTACAGTTGGCTGAAGGTGACAGATTATGTGAATGACCGTAATATGCCGATCGTGCAAGGAGTGAAGGTAACACATTTATGTTGTAAATACTATAAATATAACCCCAGTGGGTGATGGTGCATGTGAGCGTAAAATGTACAAAACAAAGGAAAAGATGCACAGCACTCAATCTTCAATATATATACACAAATATACACACAAACCCCTTTTTAAGCATAGTATGGGGATAAGATTGAGCCAGAAATACAGATACCTCCACACTGGATACTATATTGTAATTGGTTTAGACTTAACTCCGTAAGTGCCCTTATCTGTATGAAATCCTTCATGGTCAAGAGTTCAACAGATGTTCACTTACGGATACTTAAGTATGTGAAGACATCTTGGATATAAAATAATCCCTTCATCCCTTTCATTGGCCAGGCTCTTGTAATGTGGATGGGGAATTATCTGGGTAAATGCCAATGGCGACCTTTATCAGTAGAGCTCATTGTCTGATGGACCATAGATATGAACTAGATTAAATTCTCTGCTTTTCTCTACAGCTAAGGGATAAAGAGCGACAGATGATAAAAGAGCGATTCAAGGTGAGACCATCCCCTATAGATACCTATATCTATCTCTGATTTCCATGGGGATAACATCCGCAATAAAGAAGATCACACGTAGCAGTGTAGTCATTTGGTCAATGTTTATTCTGTGTCAACCCAAATAGATGAATAAAACGATGACCTAAATAAAGTGAGAACTTTATAAGGATCCAGACAGGCGCTTAATAGACACCTAACAGACGAGCGGACTATTAAAGTTTGAAACGATAATCACACTTGTGACCATTCAGGTCAAACAACCAACAAAAACTGATTGAAAGGCACAGCCCCTTATCTGCCCACACTTAATCGTGCAATCTTTTTGCCGTGGGTCGATCGAGTGTGTGTACAAGGCCTAAGACTAATGGAATGTAGAAGCTATGATAATAATAATAGATATTTGTCATTGTGACTTTAAAAGGAAAAGAACAATCGATTCAGTGTAAATCCAATGCTATCAGTTTAGGTAACCTGTAGTTGCCCTTTAGGTGGTTATTTAGTGGTGGTATAAATTTCGTTTATTCACAGGGATTCAATGACGGACTGGAGGAAATTTGCAAAATCCAGAAATCATGGGCAATCCCAGACAAGCGTCAGCGAGAAAGAATCCGCCTGGCTCAGAAGAGCATTGTCCAGGAAGCATATGCAACATTTTTGCACAAGTAAGGAACAACGGTTGTTCTGATGTGAATATAAATTGTTCCATTGCAGTGATCCTTAAAGGACAAGTCCACCTTTCAAATGAATAATTGTATATGGGTGAATCACCCCCCAAAACCGCAGTAGATGGAAAACTGACCAGGAGATTCATTTCAAGTTCTTATCATTAAAAATGGTGCTAATTTTGCCCCAACCAATCAGATCTTATTTAACATTTGAAAGTTAACATCTGATTGGTTTGGGCAAAATGAGCACCACTTTTAACGATAAGAACTTGATTAATCCTGTAAGAGATATAATACTAACCTGAAATGCTGTCCCATCTCCTTTTACTCATCTTTCTGCCTTTTGGTTCTTGGTTAGCAGCTCTTATCCGTAGAAGTGACATTGACATCACAGCCAATGACTGAATACTATTCCCCTAGCTGCCTTAACTGAGCATGTGCAAGCTTGTAATGAGTTTGGAGAGGAGGCAGCAACCTTTTGAGAGAGGGGGAGAAGTTGGTTGCATAACAGGTTTTTGTGTTCGGGGGAGGAGGTAACAAACCGATCGGAAGTAAATGCCGATTGGAACATGTATGAACCTTTCTTTAGATCTCTTTCTATATTGCCAATTTAATCTGATGTAAATCTTCTTCCTATTCTTTTTCCTTCAGATTTGGCACTGGCGTTAATTTTACCAAAAACCCAGACAAGTATATAAAATACTCTGTGGATCATGTCGGTGAAATGATCGAGAGGCTTTTTGATACATCAGCATAAAACTACTCTCTACTTGAGCGTGTATATAACTATGTATAAAAATGGTCTGTCTACATGTGTATATAATCTAACTGTTCATTCATTAAACACTGTTCTGCTGTACTAGAATTATTTTTGTATTAGAAGGTTCTTGTCTGATTCTTGGAGCTCTGGGTGCATCTAAACACATCTTGTGGACTACAACTCTTCTAGATCACACATGTTAAACTCTCTGACCCTTCTGGCCTTTGTTTGTGGCACTCGGTTACTGTACAGTTACTTACTACACTGCTATCCGTTTCTGTAGTCCCAAGTAGTGGCGTGACTATAGATTTGCCTAATAGATACCGCGATCAGCTCTTTTTAAACCACTTATTGCTGTATCCAGCAGGCAGATCTATAGTTACAACTCTGCTTGGGACTGCACAAATGGGACCTGAACAAATGGATTGCTGTGTAGTAAGGCTTGGATGCAGTCACTGCTGTATCAACTAGAGATGTAATGTGGGCTCCATTAGAACCCAGTTTCAAATCGAAATCTGAGGGTTCCCAACGAAACTTTTGGAACTCCCGAATTTCATTGAACCCGAATGTTCGATTTTTATCGAAAGTAGATGATTTTCGAAACTCGAATTTCCGAAAATTTCGAAAATGAAATGAAACTCAACAGTTTTTCGATCATCTCTAGTATCAACTGATCGTGTATCTAGCCCGGCACTGGGGAGGAGAGGGAAGGGTAACAAAGGGTTTTCATTGGTGCTTCACACCCTTTCCCTGCAGAGTCCCAATCCTGCACCTGCTTTAATAATGTTGGCCCACCACTTAGCCTGACTTTTTGGTTTTGGCCCCTGATATGATTGAGTTTGACACCCCTGTTGTAAATGTTTCTGCCGTGTTAAATATTCTGAGATGGAATAAGAATTAGGCCTGTTAAAGGTTCGTACACGTGCGATTGCAGGTGCCAACCCGCGAAGCAAGATGTGTATGAATGGCCGATAATCGAGCCGAAACGGCTGCTCGTTCGGAGATTCGCCCGGTCGGTTGATCCCTGATACCCATACATGGGCCGATTATCGCCCAAAATGGCCGTTCGTACACATGGTGCGTCTAGGGTCGGCACCCGCAATCGCACATGTGTATGAACCTTAACTGTTTTGATGATTGGTCAAAATATGTTTTTTGACTATACTTACCCTTTAAATATGGTTGCCACAGTAATGGATAAGTAAATTAGTAGGTGTGTGTTCCTGGGTCTAGTTGAGGGGGTATGTCTTTTTTTTGTGTTTACAACCATAAAACTATCTTTTATTGAGGAAAAATCTAAAAAAATTTTTTAACGTTATTTACCTTTTAAGTATGGCTGCCAAAGGAATAAAGGGTAGGTCAGTAGGTGTGTGTACCCAGGTGAGGTGGGTATATGTTTTTGCATGTATGACCATATAACTAACTTTTAGGTTTAGGGGTTAAATAAATTTCGCCCTGTAACGGCCTTTTTGATCACGGTGATAATTTCACTGCAAAAATGGTTGAAAACAATACCAAAGCTATCGGTTATTGGATCACTAGCTTTCATTTAGTATTGCAATCTATTATAAATACTAGACATTATTTAAGGATAAATGGTGCCATTTTACACAGCTGTTTTTATTCAACCTCCAGTACTATGTTTCTATGTAACTGTTATACAGACATTACGGGTAGGATATAAAGGTTGGACTAGATGGACGTATGTCTTTATACAAACTCCAATACTATGTTACTATGTAACTGTTATACAGACATTATGGGTAGGGTATAAAGGTTGGATTAGATGGACGTATGTTTATTTACAACCTCCAATACATGTACTATGTAACTGGTATACAGACATTATATGGTAGGGTAAAGGTTGACTAGATGGACGTATGTTTTATACAACCTCCAATACTATGTTACTATGTAACTGTTATAACAGACTATGGGTAGGTATAAAGGTGGAAGATGGACTATGTCTTTATACAAACCCAATACTATGTTACTATGTAACTGTTATACAGACTATGGGTAGGGTAATAAGTGGGACTAGATGGAACTATGTCTTTAACAACCTCCATACTATGTTACTATGTAACTGTTATACAGACATTATGGTAGGGTATAAAGGTTGGACTAGATGGACGTATGTCTTATACAACCTCCAATACTATGTACTAGTAACTGTTATAGACATTAGGGTAGGGTATAAAGGTGGACTAGATGGACGTATGTTTATACAACCTCAATACTATGTTACTATGTAACTGTTATACAGACTTATGGGTAGGGTATAAAGGTGGACTAGATGGACGTATGTCTTTAAAAACCTCCAATACTATGTTACTAGTAACTGTTATACGACATTATGGGTAGGGTATAAAGGTTGGACTAGATGACAGTATGTCTTTATACAACCTCCAATACTATGTTACTATGTAACTGTTACAGACATTATGGTAGGGTATAAAGGTTGGACTAGATGGACGTATGTCTTTAAAACTCCAATACTATGTTACTATGTAACTGTTATACAGACATTATGGGTAGGGTATAAAGGTTGGACTAGATGGACGTATGTTTTATACAACCTCCATAACTATGTTACTATGTAATGTATACAGACATTATGGGTGGTATAAAGGTTGGACTAGATGGACGTATGTCTTTATACAACCTCCAATACTATGTTACTATGTAACTGTTATACAGACATTATGGTAGGGTATAAAGGTTGGACTAGATGGAGTATGTCTTTATACAACCTCCAATACTATGTTACTATGTAACTGTTATACAGACAATATGGGTAGGGTATAAAGGTTGGACTAGATGGATGATGTCTTTATACAACCTCCAATACTATGTTACTATGTAACTGTTATACAGACATTATTGGTAGGGTAAAGGTTGGACTAGATGGACGTATGTCTTTATACAACCTCCAATACTATGTTACTATGTAACTGTTATACAGAAAATATGGGTAGGGATAAAGGTTGGAATAGATGGACGTATGTCTTTATACACCTCCAATACTATGTTACTATGTACTGTTATACAGACATTATGGGTAGGGTATAAAGGTTGGATAGATGGACGTAGTTTTATACAACCTCCAATACTATGTTACTATGAACTGTATCGACATTATGGGTAGGGTATAAAGGTTGGACTAGATGGACGTATGTCTTTATACAACCCCAATACTATGTACTATGTAACGTTATACAGACATTATGGGTAGGTATAATGGTTGGACTAGATGGACGATGCATACAACTCCAATACTATGTTACTATGTAACTGTTATACAGAATTAGGGTGGGTATAAAGGTTGGACTAGATGGACGTAGTCTTTATACACCTCCAATACTATGTTACTATGAACTGTATACAGACATTATTGGGTAGGGTATAAAGGTTGGACTAGATGGACGTATGTCTTTATACAACCTCCAATACTAGTTACTTGTAACTGTTATACAGACATTATGGGTAGGGTATAAAGGTGGACTAGATGGAACGTATGTCTTTATACAACCTCCAATACTATGTTAATATGAACTGTTATTACAGACATTATGGGTAGGGATAAGGGTTGGACTAGATGGACGTTATGTCTTTTACAACCTCAATACTATGTTACTATGTAACTGTTATACAGACATTATGGGTAGGGTATAAAGGTTGGACTAGATGTACGTATGTCTTTATACAACCTCCAATACTATGTTACTATGTAACTGTTATACAGACATTATGGGTAGAGTATAAATAATGTTGGACTAGATGGACATATGTCTTTATACAACCTCCAATACTAATGTTTACTAATGTAAACTTTTATACAGACATTATGGGTAGGGTATAAAGGTTGGACTAGATGACGTATGTTCTTATACACCCTCCAATACTATGTTACTATGTAACTGTTATACAGACATTATGGTAGGGTATAAAGGTTGGACTAGATGGACGTATGTCTTTATACACCTCCAATACTATGTTACTATGTAACTGTTATACAGACATTATGGGTAGGTATAAAGGTTGGACTAGATGGACGTATGTCTTTATACAACCTCCAATACATGTTCCTATGTAACTGTTATACAGACATTATGGGTAGGGTATAAGGTGGACATATGGACGTATGTCTTAACCTCCAATCTATGTTACTATGTAACTGTTAACAGACATTATGGTAGGGTATAAAGGTGGACTAGATGGACGTATGTCTTTATACAACCTCCAATACTATGTTACTATGTAACTGTTATACAGACATTATGGGAGGGTATAAAGGTTGGACTAGATGGACGTATGTCTTTATACAACCTCCCATACTATGTACTGTTTATACAGACATATGGGTAGGGTATAAAGGTTGGACTAGATGACGTATGTCTTTATACAACCTCCAATACTATGTTCTATGTAACTGTTATACAGACATTATGGGTAGGTATAAAGTTGGACTAGATGGACGTATGTCTTTATACAACCTCCAATACTATGTTACTATGTAACTGTTATACAGACATTATGGGTAGGGTATAAAGGTTGGACTAGAGGGACATAGTCTTTAAACAACCTCCAATACTATGTTACTATGTAACTGTTATACAGACATTATGGTAGGGTATAAAGGTTGGACTAGATGGACGTATGTCTTATACAACCCCAATACTATGTTACTATGTAACTGTTATACAGACATAGGGGTAGGGTATAAAGTTGGACTAGATGGACGTATGTCTTATAACAACCTCCAATACTATGTTACTAGTACCTGTTATACAGACATTATGGTTAGGGTATAAAGGTTGGACTAGATGGACGATGCTCTTTATACAACCTCCAATACTATGTTACTATGTAACAGTTATACAGACATTATGGGTAGGGTATAAAGGTTGGACTAGATGGACATATGTCTTTATACAACCTCCAATACTATGTTACTATGTAACTGTTATACAGACATTATGGGTAGGGTATAAAGGTTGGACTAGATGGACGTATGTCTATATACAACATCCAATACTATATTACTATGTAACTGTTATACAGACATTATGGGTAGGGTATAAAGGTTGGACTAGATGGACGTATGTCTTTATACAACCTCCAATACTATGTTACTATGTAACTGTTATACAGACATTATGGGTAGGGTATAAAGGTTGGACTAGATGGACGTATGTCTTTATATAACCTCCAATACTATGTTACTATGTAACTGTTATACAGACATTATGGGTAGGGTATAAAGGTTGGACTAGATGGACGTATGTCTTTTTACAACCCCAATATACTATGTAAACTGTTATCAGACATTATGGGTAGGGTATAAAGGTTGGACTAGATGACGTATGTCTTTATACAACCTCCAATACTATGTTACTATGTAACTGTTATAGAGACATTATGGGTAGAGTATAAATGTTGGACTAGATGGACTATGTCTTTATACAACCTCCAATACTATGTTACTATGTAACTGTTATAACAGACATTATGGGTAGGGTATAAAGGTTGACTAGATGGACATGGCTTTATACAACCTCCAATACTATGTTCTATGTAACTGTTATACAGACATATGGGTAGGGTTAAAGGTTGGACTAGATGACGTATGTCTATATACAACCTCCAATACTATGTTACTATGTAACTGTTATAACAGACATTATGGGTAGTGTATAAAGGTTGGACTAGATGGACGTATGTCTTTATACAACCTCCAATACTATGTTACTATGTAACTGTTATACAGACATTATGGGTAGGGTATAAAGGTTGGACTAGATGGACGTGTGTGTTTATACAACCTCCAATACTATGTTACTATGTAACTGTTATATAGACATTATGGGTAGGGTATAAATGTTGGACTAGATGGATGTGTGTGTTTATACAACCTCCAATACTATGTTACTATGTAACTGTTTGACAGACATTATGGGTAGGGTATAAATGTTGGACTAGATGGACATATGTCTTTATACAACCTCCAATACTATGTTACTATGTAACTGTTATACAGACATTATGGGTAGGGTATAAAGGTTGGACTAGATGGACGTATGTCTTTATACAACCTCCAATACTATGTTACTATGTAACTGTTAGTTATACAGACAGTGTTAGGGTATAAAGGTTGGCTAGATGGACGTATGTCTATATACACCTCCAATACTATGTTTACTATGTAACTGTTATACAGACATATGGGTAGGATATAAGGTTGGACTAGATGACGTATGTCTTTATACAACCTCCAATACTATGTTCTATGTAACTGTTATACAGACATTATGGGTAGGGTAAAAAGGTTGGACTAGATGGACTGTCTTTATACACCTCAATACTATGTTACTATGTAACTGTTATAGACATTATGGGTAGGGTATAAATGTTGGACTAGATGGACTATGTCTTTATACAACCTCCAATACTATGTTACTAGGTAACTGTTATACAGACATTATGGGTAGGGTATAAAGGTTGACTGATGGACGTATGTCTTTATACAACCTCCAATACTATGTTACATGTAACTGTTATACAGACATTATGGGTAGGGTATAAAGGTTGGACTAGATGGACGTATGTCTTTTATACAACCTCCAATACTATGTTTATAGTAACTTTTATACAGACATTATAGGTAGGGTATAAAGGTTGGACTAGATGGACTGTAGTCTTTATACAACCTCCAATACTATGTTACTATGTAACTGTTTATCAGACATGGGTAGGGTATAAATGTTGGACTAGATGACATATGTTCTTATACAACCTCCATACATGTTACTATGTAACTGTTATACAGACATGGGTAGGGTATAATGTTGGACTAGATGGACATATGTCTTTATACAACCTCCATACTATGTTACTATGTAACTGTTTATACAGACATTATGGGTAGGGTATAAGGTTGGACTAGATGGACGTATTGTCTTACAACCTCCAATACTATGTTACTATGTACTGTTATACAGACATTATGGGTATGGTTATAAAGGTTGGACTAGATGGACGTATGTCTTTATACAACTTCCAATACTATGTTACTATGTACTGTTACAGACATTATGGGTAGGGTATAAAGGTTGGACTAGATGGACGTATGTCTTTATACAACCCAATACTATGTTACTATGTAACTGTTATACAGACATTATGGTAGGGTATAAAGGTTGACTAGATGGACGTATGTCTTATACAACCTCCAATACTATGTTACTATGTAACTGTTATACAGACATTAGGTAGGTATAAGTTGGACTAGATGGACGTAGGTCTTTAACAACCTCCAATACTATGTTACTATGTAACTGTTATACAGACATTATGGGTAGGGTATAAAGGTTGGACTGATGGACGTATGTCTTTATCCAACCTCCATTACTATGTTACTATGTAACTGTTATACAGACATTATGGGTAGGGTATAAAGGTTGACTAGATGGACGTTGTCTTATACAACCTCCAATACTATGTTACTATGAACTGTTATACAGACATTATGGTAGGGTATAAAGGTTGGACTAGATGGATGTATGTCTTTATACAACCTCCAATACTATGTTACTTTGTAACGTGTATATACAGACATTATGGGTAGGGTATAAAGGTTGGACTAGATGGATGTATTTCTTTATACAACCTCCAATACTTTTACTATGTAACTGTTATACACACTTATGGGTAGGGTATAAAGGTTGGACTAGATGGACGTATGTCTTTATACACCTTCAATACTATGTTACTATGTAACTGTTATACAGACATTATGGTTAGGGTATAAATGTGGACTAGATGACGTATGTCTATAACAACCTCCAATACTATGTTACTATGTAACTGTTATACAGACATTGGGTAGGGTATAAGGTTGGACTAGATGGACGTATGTCTTTATACAACCTCCAATACTATGTTACTATGTACCTGTTATACAGAACTTATGGGTAGGGTATAAAGGTTGGACTAGATGGACGTATGTCTTTATACAACCTCCAATACTATGTTACTATGTAACTGTTATACAGACATTAGGGGTAGGGTATAAAGGTTGGCTAGATGACGTATGTCTTTATACAACCTCCAATACTATGTTACTATGTAACTGTTATACAGACATTATGGGTAGGTATAAAGGTTGGACTAGATGGACGTATGTCTTTATACAACCTCCAATACTATGTTACTATGTAACTGTTATACAGACATTATGGGTAGGTATAAGGTTGGACTAGATGGACGTATGTCTTTATACAACCTCCAATACTATGTTACTGTGTAACTGTTTACAGACATTATGGGTAGGGTATAAAGGTTGGACTAGATGGATGTATGTCTTTATACAACCTCCAATACTATGTTACTTGTAACTGTTATACAGACATTATGGGTAGGGTATAAAGGTTGGACTAGATGGACGTATGTCTTTATACAACCTCCAATCTATGTTACTATGTAACTGTTATACAGACATTATGGGTAGGGTATAAAGGTTGACTAGATGGACGTATGTCTTTATACAACCTCCAATACTATGTATCTAGGTAACTGTTAAACAGACATATGGGTAGGGTATAAAGGTTGGACTAGGTGGACGTATGTCTTTATACAACCTCCAATCTATGTTACTATGTACTGTTATACAGACATTATGGGTAGGGTATAAAGGTTGGACTGAGATGGACGTATGTCTTTATACAACCTCCAATACTAGTTTTACTATGTAACTGTTACAGACATTATGGGTAGGGTATAAGGTTGGACTAGATGGACGTTGTCTTTATATAACTTCCAATACTATGTTACTATGTAACTGTTTACAGACATTATGGGTAGGGTATAAAGGTTGGACTAGATGGACGTATGTCTTTATACAACCTCCAATACTATGTTACTATGTAACTGTTATACAGACATTATGGGTAGGGTATAAAGGTTGGACTAGATGGACGTATGTCTTTATACAACCTCCAATACTATGTTACAATGTAACTGTTATACAGACATTATGGGTAGGTATAAAGGTGGGACTAGATGGACTTATGTCTTTATACAACCTCCAATACTATGTTACTATGTAACTGTTATACAGACATTATGGTAGGGTATAAAGGTTGACTAGACGGACGTATGTCTTTATTTAACCTCCAATACTATGTTACTATGTAACTGTTATACAGACATTATGGGTAGGGTATAAAGGTTGGACTAGATGGACCTATTCTTTATAACCTCCAATACTATGTTACTATGTAACTGTTATACAGACATTATGGGTAGGGTATAAAGTTGGACTAGATGGACGTATGTCTTTATCACCCTCCAATACTATGTTACTATGTAACTGTTATACAGACATTATGGTAGGGTATAAAGGTTGGACTAGATGGACTTATGTCTTTATACAACCACCAATATAGTTACTGTCAAAAATGCCCAATTTTACATTGGTCACTGGTCTAATAAAGATGGATTCAGGGCTTTTTGCATGTGGACTCTGGTCTAGGATGTCAGACTGGCTGCCTTTTTCTAGTCCGTCCTTATTACCAACATAATTAGATAATTAAATATCACTGTCACTCACACAGATCTATGAAAAATAAACACAGGACAGGTTCTTCTTTTCAGTAGAACGTCTGTGTAACATTGTCTATCTATTTAAATCCAGTTCTATTTTCCATTGCCACTTGATACTGCTGTTCACAGACAGGTGAGCTGATAACCATTGCGCCCCTAAAGCCAGTTAAGCCTTCCAATCCCTGGGGAGTAAGTCTATTGGCCTCGTTTTGTGGCCATGTGGTTGTCATGGATACAGAATTTTCTTTTTTCCAGAATATGGCAAAAACGCTTATCAATGTTAAGGTGTTGATGAGAAAGAACAGAGTATTTACAGATACACTATGACCAAATTAAAAATTACTCCATTATATTCCTGTACCTTCTATAATACATTACTAGAGCGTGTGTATAGGGGGGCCCTGTAGTTACGCCCCTGCTTGCATAAGGAAGCTTTATAGGTTTTATTCTATACTGAATGTTATTGATTTATAACGCGATGTGAGAATCTCACTATTAAAATGCTTTTTTCTTGATTTCCATTACAGAAACTTCTGATTAATACATGTATTCACCGAGCTTTCAATTAATTCCCTTCAAACCCTTCAATCACTTCCAACTCCTCCTCCTTTCCATCCAACCGGCCGAGACATGCTCAGTGCACCTAGGGAGAGTAAAACAACTACAAGGTTTAAAGGGAATGTCCACCCCCAGAAGAAAATCTATACTTACCTTCCCCAAACCCCAAGATCTTTATGTTAACCCCCTCCGTCCCTGTTTCCCCTCCCTGGTCCTCGTTTCTCTGTAAACATAGAGAGCTTTAACATAGAATGCACAGTGCGGGGGAGACACACGGAATACAGTCAGTCACCATCATGGCAGTGGGCTGACTGCTTGCTGGGTCTGTGTTAGATGCCAGCTTTTTTGTGGCTGCAAAATGTAAGTATTATGGGCTTCAGGACCTTGGGAGGTAAGTAACTATAATGTCTGTTGATATTTTGATATGGCTGTAATTGAAGCAGAAGAGTCTCATTGTAGAATAATACGAAGTTATTATAGAGAGAGCAAATGGATCTAGACAATGCAGCAATGACTAACGGTTCGTACACACTACGATCGGGGTCCCGACCCGTGACGCATGATGTGTACGAACGTTCGTTTCAGCCGATAAAGTGCCCATACATGGGCCGATTATCGCCCGAAATGAACGTTCATACACTCATACACGTTCATTTCGGGGGATAATCGGCCCATGTATGGGCACTTTATCGGCTGAAACGAACGTTCGTACACATCATGCGTCACGGGTCGGACCCCCATTACACATGTGACGAACCTTTAGTCATTGATGCATTGTCTAGATCCATTTGCTCTCTCTATAATAACTTCGTATTATTCTACAATGAAGACTCTTCTGCTTCAATTACAGCCATATCAAAATCCTTTCTAGGCCCCGACCGTCCTCGTCTCTTGATTAATAAGAGAGTTTGAAGTAGGAGAGAATATCAGTCATATTAACGAATAAAGCTGTAGAAGCGTTCCTTGCAGAGGGAATATTAATATAAATTAGTATAAATCCTTATACCCACTTATACTTCCCTCAATCACCATAGGGCCACAGTACAATGGTTATATTTCACCAATGACTAACAGGTTTCAGGAGTCGGGAACGGCCACACTGCAACACAAATGCACACCATGCGATTTCATGTGCGATTTTGTTGCGTTTGCGCATGCGTTTATTTCATTAAGTATTGAAAAACACATGCGATTGAGATTTAAAATGCGGAACGCAAATCGCAACGCACCCAAAACGCGCAATTTCAATGATATGAAAAAATGCATGCGCAAACGCAAAAGAAGTGCAGCAGTGTGGCCTAGCACTTAAAAAGGTAAGGTAGACAACATGGGTCATGTATCCATCAAAATTTACCTTCCACGTTGCCGGTCAGTCTATTAAGTAGAAGCTGATTGGACCAGTTGGAAACCATCAGTGGCTGCAGAATCGTGGACGGATTTCAAGCTTAAATCTGCCCATAAAGATGGTGCAAGGTAGTGAAATTCCTTTAACCTGTGATTGGTGCCTAATCAAACTTCTCACATGTTTCAATTTAAAAAAAAAAATACTCCTGTCACCAGAAGTCCAGTCCTCTTCTGGGAATGTTCCTACCGCCCTAGGCCAGGATGGATATTGCATCGCGAGCAGGAGGAGTATGAAAACATTTAATGTCACTACTAAGGTTGCCAGGTGTCCTGATTTGGACGGGATTTCCCCGACTGCAGGAACAAGATCTCAAGTCCCACATTCAGGGCTGAAATCCCATCCAACAGAGGAAACTGGCAGCCCTGCCCATAGAATTCCCACTCCACCCCTGCCGCCGCCCCTAACTCTGTGCCTCATCCAGTCCTCCGCCATGACATCACGGTGACATCATTGCCCCTTTGTATTTGTCACTACCCTACAAGAACAAATAGACCTACACAGTTGAGGGTAGTTTAAAGCATCTATCCTGGTTGCTGATTGTGCCTTATCTTAACCCAAAGTTAATGTTTTGGATTTAATTTCCTTTGAACTTACCTGATACATTTCCCTTTAAACAAAAAATGTAGAGACCTCACAAAGGAACTGCAATCCACGGGATCTACGTCTAGGATGCACCTCGTAATTACCAAACCACTAAAACATGTATGTAAATAAGCGCGCATCCCTTTATAAATATGTCAATGGCCCAGTAGTCCGTGGTCCAGTCACTATTGTGTTCCTTGCAGTGGGACAAATAAAATGAATTTTACTAATTAGAAAGAAAATTTCCCTCCCGGTGTTTCTCTTAATCTCCCCATTCAACGTATTTTCAATGCCGTCTTTCACCGTATTCCAATGTGCATCCACATGTTCGTTCAGGTACGGAACCCTGTTCCCTGTAGGACGATGTACATTTCTATAACAGATCCCAACGTGTCCATGTTCCGTTACAGAGAACTTTTGTACTGACATTTCCTTTCATCCCCCTTTCTGCAAATTGTTCCTCTTTGCAATAAAATTGCGAATATATCAAGTGGTTTCTTTGTAGAGTTTTAATATTGAATTTTCTGTGAGATGAAAATTAGGGTCATTGTGACATGCACACAGAGTAAGTGGGTCTCTGAAGATGGATCCTCAGATGTAAAAATGCCAACCCCCGATTCGCTGTCTTGTTTCAGTACTTCTGACTCTCCTTGTTTATGTTTACGTATTTTTCAGGTGGACATGCACTTTAAGAGAAAGGACTGTAATGGCAAACATCTTATCCCAAGGAACAGGACTACACTAAATGTCCACTTATGGAAATAAGAATGATAATAATACCAGATTTCATTAGACGAAGCACACCACCACATAACTACAACCTAGGAAACTATAGGGAAGATCCCTACCATTTAACTTCCAGCTAACAACAAAACCGGATATTGCCGCTCTGTTAGTCATTATACTTTCTCAGTCATACAATAAACAGGTTTTATTTCAATACAAGGGATTGCTGTAATACATTATGTCATATATAAAGAGCTATAAAGTACATACACTTCTGGTTCTGCTTTGATCCACAAGTTTTTCGATTGTGCCATTAACCCCCCTTATTTGAGCTGTTTTTTCACCGACTTTTTCTTGATAACTGTTAGTACATTAGGGTAGGATATAAAGGTTGGACTAGATGGACGTATGTCTTATACAACCTCCATCTATTGTTACATGTAACTGTTATACAGACATTATGGGTAGGGTTAAAGTTGACTATGATGGACGTATGTCTTTATACAACCTCCAATACTATGTTACTATGTAACTGTTTACAGACTTATGGGTAGGGTATAAAGGTTGGACTAGATGGACGTATGCTTTATACAACCTCCAATACTATGTTACTATGTAACTGTTATACAACATTATGGGTAGGGTATAAAGGTTGGACTAGATGGAGTATGTCTTTATACAACCTCCAATACTATGTTAATGTAACTGTTACAGACATTATGGTAGGGTATAAAGGTTTGACTAGATGGACGTATGTCTTATACAACCTCCCAATACTATGTTACTATGTAACTGTTATACAGACATTATGGTAGGGTATAAAGGTTGGACTAGATGACTATTGTCTTATACAACCTCCAATACTAGTTACTAAACTGTTATACAGACATTATGGGTAGGGTATAAGGTTGGACTAGATGGACGTAGTCTTTATACAACCTCCAATACTATGTATATCATGTAACTGTTATACGACATTATGGGTAGGGTATAAAGGTTGACTAGATGGACGTATGTCTTTATACAACCTCCAATACTATTATGTTACATGTACTGTTAACTGCAACATTATGGGTAGGGTATAAAGTTGGACTAGATGGACGTAGTCTTTAACAACCTCCAATACTATGTTACTATGTACTTTATACACATTAGGGGTAGGTATAAGGTTGGACTAGATGACTATGTCTTTAACACACCTCCACTATGTTACTATGTACTTGTAACAGACTTATGGGTGGGTATAAAGGTTGGACTAGATGGACGTAGTCTATACAACCTCCAATACTATGTTACTATGAACTGTTATACAGACATTATGGGTAGGTTATAAAGGTTGGACTAGATGGACGTATGTCTTTATAAACCTCCAATACTATGTTACTATGTAACTGTTATACAGACATTATGGGTGGGTATAAAAGTTGGACTAATGGACGTATGTCTTTATACAACCTCCAATACTAGTTACTATGTAACTGTTAAACAGACATATGGGTAGGGTATAAAGGTTGGACTAGATGGACATGTCTTTATACAACCTCCAATACTATGTTACTATGTAATGTTTAACAGACATTATGGGTAGGGTATAAAGGTTGGACTAGATGGAGTATGTCTTTATACAACCTCCAATACTATGTTACTATGTAACTGTTAAAAAGACATTATGGGTAGGGTTAAAAGTTGGACTAGATGGATGTATGTCTTTATACAACCTCCAATACTATGTTACTATGTAACTGTTATACAGACATTATGGGTAGGGTATAAGGTTGGACTAGATGGACGTATGTCTTTATACAACCTCCAATACTATGTTTATGTATGTTAAACAGACATTATGGGTGGGTATAAAGGTGGGACTAGATGACGTATGTCTTTAACAACCTCCAATACTATGTTACTATGTACTGTTATACAGACATTATGGGTAGGGTATAAAGTGGGACTAGATGACGTATGTCTTTATCAACCTCCAATACTATGTTACTATGTAACTGTTACAGACATTAGGGTAGGGTATAAAGGTTGGACTATGATGTATGTCTTTATACAACCTCCAAACTATGTTACTATGTAACTGTTATACAGACATTATGGGTAGGGTATAAAGGTTGGACTAGATGGACAATGTCTTTATACAACCTCCAATACTATGTTACTATGTAATGTTAACAGACATTATGGGTAGGGTATAAAGTGGGACTAGATGGAGTATGTCTTTATACAACCTCCAATACTATGTTACTATGTAACTGTATACAAAGACATTATGGGTAGGGTATAAAGTTGGACTAGATGGAGTATGCTTTATAACACCTCCAATACTATGTTTGTAACTGTTATACAGACATTATGGGTAGGTATAAAGGTTACTAGATGGACGTATGTCTTTATACACCCTCCAATACTATGTTACTATGTAACTGTTAACAGACATTATGGGTAGGTATATAAGGTTGGACTAGATGGAGTATGTCTTATAACCTCCAATACTATGTTACTATGTAACTGTTAACAGACATTATGGGTAGGGTATAAAGGTTGGACTAGATGACGTATGTCTTTATCAACACCTCCAATACTATGTTACTATGTAACTGTTATACAGAATTATGGGTAGGGTATAAAGTTTGGACTAGATGGACGTATGTCTTTATACAACCTCCAATACTATGTTACTATGTAACTGTTAACAGCATTATGGGTAGGGTATAAAGGTTGGACTAGATGGACGTTGTCTTTATACACCTCCAATACTATGTTACTATGTAACTGTTATACAGACATTATGGGTAGGTAACAGACATTATGGGTAGGGTATAAAGGTTGGACTAGATGGATGTATGTCTTTATATAACCTCCAATACTATGTTATTAAATAACTGTTAAATAGACATGGGTAGATGGACTAGATCAGGGGTGCCCAACCTATTTGGCTCTTTCTGTCTGTCTACCTACCTATAGGTACGCTTGCACACACTGACACACAAATATGCACTGACATACTGACACCCATGCATTGACTGACATACTGAGACACACAACGACGTACACCCGGATGCACATACACTGACACACACAGGCACTAATACACTAACACACCGATATACTGACACATATGACAGACATCCACTGATATACTATCAAACACATACACTGCTATACTGACACACAAAGTCTTATCCTCAGTATCCCAGACCCAGATAGCGCCAAATGTCCAACACCATGTATGTGCACATTATGGGTATTGTGTACCTAACCAACAGTAACATGCAATGCACCCCTCTGACCCTATCTAGTAACTACTACTGACCCTGTAGGGAAGGGTTAGTAAGTTTAGAGTGCTGTGCCTGCTAGTGAAAACACCAGAGATGGACATTGCAGTTGGATCCCAGCAATCTGTATTGACCTAGCTTCAGGCTTTTCTGTCTCCCTCTCCTGATGCTGAATCCCCAGCAGTTCCATTCTAGCCACACCCCAGCAGGCACAGAACCGAGTGAGAGAGTCTCCAACCTGCCATTTCAGTGTGGCCCTAGTGCCTGCCCCTGTACTTCAGTACATTTTTTTAATGGGCATCAACCAAGGGAGTCACTCCTGCTCACAATCGGGCCGAGTGTTGGGCACCACTGGACTAGATGGACGTATGTCTTTATACAACCTCCAATACTATGTTACTAAGTAACAGTTAGACAGACATGGATAGGGTATAAAGGTTGGACTAGATGGATGTATGTCTTTATACAACCTCCAATACTATGTTACTATGTAACTGTTATACAGACATATGGTAGGGTATAAAGGTTGGACTAGATGGAGTATGTCTTATACAACTCCAATACTATGTTACGTAACTGTTTAACAGACATATGGGTAGGGTATAAAGGTTGGACTAGAGACGTATGTCTTTATACAAACTTCCAATACTATGTTACTATGTAACTGTTATACAGACATTATGGGTAGGGTATAAAGGTTGGACTAGATGGACGTATGTCTTTATACAACCACCAATACTATGTTACTGTCAAAAATGCCCAATTTTACATTGGTTCACTGGTCTAATAAAGATGGATTCAGGGCTCTTTTGCATGTGGACTCTGGTCTAGGATGTCAGACTGGCTGCACTTTTTCTAGTCCAGGTCCTTATTACCAACATAATTAGATAATTAAATATCACTGTCACTCACACAGATCTATGAAAAATAAACACAGGACAGGTTCTTCTTTTCAGTAGAACGTCTGTGTATACATTGTCTATCTATTTAAATCCAGTTCTATTTTCCATTGCCACTTGATACTGCTGTTCACAGACAGGTGAGCTGATAACCATTGCGCCCCTAAAGCCAGTTAAGCCTTCCAATCCCTGGGGAGTAAGTCTATTGGCCTCGTTTTGTGGCCATGTGGTTGTCATGGATACAGAATTTTCTTTTTTCCAGAATATGGCAAAAACGCTTATCAATGTTAAGGTGTTGATGAGAAAGAACAGAGTATTTACAGATACACTATGACCAAATTAAAAATTACTCATTATATTCCTGTACCTTCTAATATTACATTTACTAGAGCCTGTGTGTATAGGGGGGCCCTGTAGTTACGCCCCTGCTTGCATAAGGAAGCTTTATGGGTTTTATTCTATAACTGAATGTTATTGATTTATAACGCGATGTGGAGAATCTCACTATTAAAATGCTTTTTCTTGATTTCCATTACAGAAACTTCTGATTAATACTATGTATTCACCGAGCTTTCAATTAATTCCCTTCAAACCCTTCAATCACTTCCAACTCCTCCTCCTTTCCATCCAACCGGCCGAGACATGCTCAGTGCACCTAGGGAGAGTAAAACAACTACAAGGTTTAAAGGGAATGTCCACCCCCCAGAAGAAAATCTATACTTACCTTCCCCAAACCCCAAGATCTTTATAGTTAACCCCCTCCGTCCCTGTTTCCCCTCCCTGGTCCTCGTTTCCTCTGTAAACATAGAGAGCTTTAACATAGAAGATGCACAGTGCGGGGGAGACACACAGGAATACAGTCAGTCACCATCATGGCAGTGGCTGACTGCTGCTGGGGTCTGTGTTAGATGCCAGCTTTTTTGTGGCTGCAAAATGTAAGTATTATGGGCTTCAGGGACCTTGGGGAGGTAAGTAACTATAATGTCTGTGTGATATTTTGATATGGCTGTAATTGAAGCAGAAGAGTCTTCATTGTAGAATAATACGAAGTTATTATAGAGAGAGCAAATGGATCTAGACAATGCAGCAAATGACTAACGGTTCGTACACACGTACGATCGGGGTCCCGACCCGTGACGCATGATGTGTACGAACGTTCGTTTCAGCCGATAAAGTGCCCATACATGGGCCGATTATCCCCCGAAATGAACGTGTATGATGTGTATGAACGTTCATTTCGGGCGATAATCGGCCCATGTATGGGCACTTTATCGGCTGAAACGAACGTTCGTACACATCATGCGTCACGGGTCGGGACCCCCGATTACACATGTGTACGAACCTTTAGTCATTTGATGCATTGTCTAGATCCATTTGCTCTCTCTATAATAACTTCGTATTATTCTACAATGAAGACTCTTCTGCTTCAATTACAGCCATATCAAAATCCTTTCTAGGCCCCGACCGTCCTCGTCTCTTGATTAATAAAGAGAGTTTGAAGTAGGAGAGAATATCAGTCATATTAAACGAATAAAGCTGTAGAAGCGTTCCTTGCAGAGGGAATATTAATATAAATTAGTATAAATCCTTATACCCACTTATACTTCCCTCAATCACCAATAGGGCCACAGTACAGATGGTTATTATTTCACCAATGACTAACAGGTTTCAGGAGTCGGGAACGGCCACACTGCAACACAAATGCACACGCATGCGATTTCATGTGCGATTTTGTTGCGTTTGCGCATGCGTTTATTTCATTAAGTATTGAAAAACACATGCGATTGAGATTTAAAATGCGGAACGCAAATCGCAACGCACCCGAAAACGCGCAATTTCAATGATATGAAAAAATGCATGCGCAAACGCAAAAGAAGTGCAGCAGTGTGGCCTAGCACTTAAAAAGGTAAGGTAGACAAACATGGGTCATGTATTCCATCAAAAATTTGACCTTCCGACGTTGCCGGTCAGTCTATTAAGTAGAAGCTGATTGGACCAGTTGGAAACCATCAGTGGCTGCAGAATCGTGGACGGATTTCAAGCTTAAATCTGCCCAATAAAGATGGTGCAAGGTAGTGAAATTCCTTTAACCTGTGATTGGTGCCTAATCAAACTTCTCACATGTTTCAATTTAAAAAAAAAAAATACTCCTGTCACCAGAAGTCCAGTCCTCTTCTGGGAATGTTCCTACCGCCGCTAGGCCAGGATGGATATTGCATCGCGAGCAGGAGGAGTATGAAAACATTTAATGTCACTACTAAGGTTGCCAGGTGTCCTGATTTGGACGGGATTTCCCCGACTGCAGGAACAAGATCTCAAGTCCCACATTCAGGGCTGAAATCCCATCCAACAGAGGGAACTGGCAGCCCTGCCCATAGAATTCCCACTCCACCCCTGCCGCCGCCCCTAACTCTGTGCCTCATCCAGTCCTCCGCCATGACATCACGGTGACATCATTGCCCCCTATTGTATTTGTCACTACCCTACAAGAACAAATAGACCTACACAGTTGAGGGTAGTTTAAAGCATCTATCCTGGTTGCTGGATTGTGCCTTATCTTAACCCAAAGTTAATGTTTTGGATTTAATTTCCTTTGAACTTACCTGATACATTTCCCTTTAAACAAAAAATGTAGAGACCTCACAAAGGAACTGGCAATCCACCGGGATCTACGTCTAGGATGCACCTCGTAATTACCAAACCACTAAAACATGTATGTAAATAAGCGCGCATCCCATTTATAAATATGTCAATGGCCCAGTAGTCTCCGTGGTCCAGTCACTATTGTGTTCCTTGCAGTGGGACAAATAAAATGAATTTTACTAATTAGAAAGAAAATTTCCCTCCCCGGTGTTTCTCTTAATCTCCCCATTCAACGTATTTTCAATGCCGTCTTTCACCGTATTCCAATGTGCATCCACATGTTCGTTCAGGTAGCGGAGACCCTGTTCCCTGTAGGACGATGTACATTTCTATAACAGATCCCAACGTGTCCATGTTCCGTACAGAGAACTTTTGTACTGACATTTCCTTTCATCCCCCTTTCTGCAAATTGTTCCTCTTTGCAGATAAAATTGCGAATATATCAAGTGGTTTCTTTGTAGAGTTTTAATATTGAATTTTCTGTGAGATGAAAATTAGGGTCATTGTGACATGCACACAGAGTAAGTGGGTCTCTGAAGATGGATCCATCAGATGTAAAAATGCCAACCCCCGATTCGCTGTCTTGTTTCAGTACTTCTGACTCTCCTTGTGTTATGTTTACGTATTTTTCAGGTGGACATGCACTTTAAGGAGAAAGGACTGTAATGGCAAACATCTTATCCCAAGGAACAGGACTAGTTTAGAAGAGGTGTTAAGAAGGCCATTTATGTCAAAATAAGGAAACCAACCCTGAGTAGAGGTGTGTTTGCGTGGGAAGGTAACACCAATCATCTGCCATGTACAATGCTGTTTTGACACCTTACCCTGGACAGTTTTGAGAACATAGTTTTGTTCCGTTTTCGGATTCCCGGATCTTGGGAAGATCCCGAAGATCCGACAACAGAATGAATTTTTGAAGATTCTCTAATGTACGGAGCTATTTTCGATAATTTTCAAAAATATCTTTGAACGTTTGAAAATCCTCAAAAATACAATTGGGGACCACTTTTGAGTTTCCGATCATATTTTTGAAGATTTTCGAACGTTCGAGGTTATTTTTGAAAATGATCGAACAGAGCCTTGAACGTTCGATCTTCGAAGATACGATCGGAAACTCGAAAGTGGTCCCCGATCGTATTTTCGAGGATTTTCGAACATTCAAAGATATCTTCGAAAATTATCGGAAATAGCTCCGTACATTCGAAAATCTTCGAAACTTTGTTCCGGAGTCCCAAAATCCGGACAATCCGTCCCAGTTCGGATGGATCTTTCGGAACTGAGGGGTTCCGAGTTGGATCCCATCTCTACTGTTTAGAGGGGGCCGTCTCCCGAGACACTTTGTGGATGAACGTCATTTTCAGCCAATGATCGTGCTGTGTATGGGCGCTTCATGCACGTCATGATGATCGCCCGAAACTGATGTCCCTTCATATATAGTGCAGTGTGGTCGCCCCCTGCAATCCCAATGCCTATGAGGCTTTAGCCACAATACAATCAACGCCTTACATTCAGAACAAAGGACCGTTAGAACCTGAAATGTCAGCTCACTAATGTCAACAGCAGGGAACAGCAAAGGGAATGAAACCAACTGATTTTTCAAAATGGGAGAGAATATGTAGAATAACTAAGAAGACATCACACAAACTAACAATATAACAAATATTGATCATTTCCACTGAACTGTCCCTTTAAGAGATAAACCTCAAGTCCAGATCTACCTGAATCCCACAGACAGTCCGGCAGGGATCTGTGCAGCAGATGGATTGGTTTCCCATGTATCTTCCTTATGAAAGGCAAAAGGTTCAATCTGCAATTTCTAGGCCACAGAACTAGGAAATTGATTTTTTGGATCCAATGTTGTTTTTGCTTCGGTATTAAATAACCAATCCCGTCTCCTGCTGAGTCCTATCAGCGTTAAGACAAACAAACATGTTTGTCACTTTAATCTCCGTTCCCAAGACGCGCATTGAAAACACCAACTTACGTCTTGTTTTCCTGATTTTCTGTTTTTAAAGGTAAAAAAATGGAAACGGGCAGAAGAAAAGGGAGAGATATGGGGATTGGAAGAATCGATTTAAAGGAATAGTGGACACAAAAAGTGATCCTGGTCAATATACTTACCTTCGGTCCTGGATCCTGGTCAATATACTTACCTTCGGTCCTGGATCCTGGTCAATATACTTACCTTCGGTCCTGGATCCTGGTCAATATACTTACCTTCGATCTGGATCTGGTCAATATACTTACCTGCGTCCTGGATCCTGGTCAATATACTTACCTTCGATCCTGGATCCTGGTCAATATACTTACCTTCGATCCTGGATCCTGGTCAATATACTTACCTTCGATCCTGGATCCTGGTCAATAACTTACCTTCGATCCTGGATCCTGGTCAATTACTTACCTTCGATCCTGGATCCTGGTCAATATACTTACCTTCGATCCTGGATCCTGGTCAATATACTTACCTTCGATCCTGGATCCTGGTCAATATACTTACCTTCGATCCTGTATCCTGGTCAATATGCTTACCTTCGATACTGGATCCTGGTCAAGTGACTGAAAAATGGAAGGTAAGGAATCCTTTAAGGTCCTTTAATTCCTGGTCTTCAATCACTGCTTTAAAGGAATAGTTCACTTTTTGTGTCAACTATTCCTTTAAGAACAAACACACAGAGACGTGTCTAGTAGTGAACATACGATTGGCTGGACTATAGAGGATTTGTCTATAAACCGTCCTGTATTTACCTGGTACACTAACAATAGAAAGGGCAGGGATTAGGAATTAGGGACACATGGTATGTAGTCTCCCGACATAACGATATGCAAACTGGGAATTATTATTTTTTTAGATTGCCCATTACTGGAAACTGTCCCAACTATCACTGTACCATTTATTTGTTGATCCGTCCCCTATTTCTTTAGATATCCAATCAGAAACATCTTACATTTAAACTGTCAATCAAGTGCCTTATTATCATAAACTCTTCTGATATGTACAGTTTTGTTGTAGATGGAATGGTGCCAGTTGGTATGCATGGTGGGAAATTCCCTCTCCCAATGCTGCCTCATAGGGATGACTGAGCATGCTTGCCCTCACAGAGAGTCAAATAGTCCGCCAGGGGGGTTGGGGACTGAGCTTGAGCAAAACAAGTACTGGATTAAAAGGTATGCCCACCGACCCCCACCCCCACCGTGCCTTTAACGATCATTAAACCAATCATTAAAGGCACAGTAAGGCTTAAAGGCGATACCACGCCATTACAAATAGGGCCCTTGGTATTTAAAGTGCAAATTCATGAGGAGCCTACACAATTTACGGCAGGGAGCATCAGATCATATGGGACCATCAATGCAGATGGGAGTGGGTCTGATATTGAGTTGGATTGGTCATTGGGCCTCTGGGACTATTTGATAGCTGCGGCGAATAAGAAAAGTAAAACCAGCTGGTTCCCCCCCAGGGATTCCTCCATTCCACTGCGTTTTGGGACAGGAAGGGTCCGTCTTCTCTTCTGATCAATGTCCTAACTGCTGAATCTTTATAGTAACCAATTACAATGGCAAGTGACACTTCATTTTTATCAACTTGCAGGTCCCTTTCCTATTAAGAAAATGTTCTTTACCTTGGTATCCGCCTTAGTACCTGATGCCCTAATTATACTAAGGCCGAGGCCACACTGCAACGCACAGAAATCACGCACAAAATCGCGATTGTGTGCGCGAGTCATGTGCGATTTGCATTTGCCGTTTTGCGTTATGGAAACGCATGCGTTAACGCACCAAAAATGGTGAACGCATAGGTTACCATAATGTGAACGGACGCGCAATGGCATGCGCACCGGAAATTGCGGGGAATTTCTGCGTTCCCACGATTTCCATTTTAGCGAAAATCGCGGGCGCAATCGCTACTATCCACTGTCCCTGACTGTATCTAATAGTGTTGTGCTCTGATCTCCCTTTTTTTCTCTCTTTAGGGCACGGCCACACTGCGCCGCAAACGCAATCGCATGCGATTTCATGTGCGATTTTGTTGCGTTTGCGCATGTGTTTTCTTCATTAGGTATAGGAAACCGCATGCGATTGCAATTAAAAATGCGGAACGCAATCGCAACGCACCCGAAAACGCACATTTAAGGTGCGTTGCCGCGTTTTCAATGATCTGGAAAAAATGCACAAAAAACGCAGCAGTGTTTCCTAGCCCCTTATTATCAGGGTGAGGAGCTGGGGAGCAGGGTGTGTGTACTAATGTAACCCCAGGGGTGAGGACCAAGGCTCGTGTGCTATGTGCACACGAATGTCCGTTTTGGGGAGATAATCAATAACCGTTCGGCCCAGCAGGTGAGAATATCAAAATGGACGCTCCCTTGTTTAAACCTTTGATGTTTTTAGGTTCTCACCCTGGGTACAATTGTTAAAAACCGAACCCAAAGCACCACCTGGACAGGAACCCACATCTCTTTAGAACGCCAGACCTCACGTAGTCTAATTACTTTCCCAACATTCATTTCTCCGCCAACCGCTCATCGTTTAGCTGCAGCGAACCTAGAAAACAGATCACAACCCGTCACCTTCTCAACTTCCATTCCCAGTGGCTTGTTTCATCGGGCCTGAAAGTTGCCAGACGTAGTTGGATTCTTCAGCCCCATACAAGGTTATGTTAGGATGTTCATTGGGAATTAATCCCAAGGTTTAACCAGAGAGGTTAATGGATTCGTGCTGCCAAGATCAGACAGGGATATGAAGAATGTAAAGCTGCGCAATGTAGAAAGTGGAAAATCCAGAATATATACCGAATGGCCTTTTACTAAGCGCTAAAGACGCCTGTCAGATCACACAGGACACAGCTACACATATTTATAGAAAGGAAACTTAAACACACCCACATATGGAAGATCCTCATATACACTACGGCCGTGCCAACATAATCATCATTTGCTTTGAAAGTGTCACATGAAACAACTAAATTAGGGAAGGTTATATCCACCTAGATATAAGATTCAGCACAAACTAAAAGGGGACAGTGTAAGTATAAACTTCTAACTTTGTGCAGCCTTTCAAGCCAAATTCAATTAATGTGAATGTCTCCAAAACCTGCTCATGTGATACAGGAAATTAAGATAGGTAATCAGCACTGGTAAGGTAATCAGCACTGGTAAGGTAATCAGCATGGTAGGTAATCAGCACTGGTAAGGTAATCAGCACTGGTAAGGTAATCAGCACTGATAAGGTAATCAGCACTGATAAGGTGATCAGCACTGATAAGGTCTGCTCACAGCTAGATGTAATCAAGAGACAGGTAATCAGCACTGATTAGTTCTTTGACACAGCAGAATGTAAACAAGAGAAAAGTAATCAGTACTGATTAGGTCTGTGACACAGCTGAATGTAATAAAGAGACAGGTAATCAGCACTGATTAGGACTGACACAGCCGAATGCAATCAAGAGACAGGTAATTAGCGCTGATTAGGTCTGATACAGCTGGATGTAATCAAGAGATAGTTAATCAGGGCTAATTAGGTATGTGACACAGCTGAATGTAATTAAGAGACAGGTAATCAGCACTGATTAGGACTCTGACACAGCTGAATGCAATCAAGAGACACGTAATTAGCGCTGATTAGGTCTGATACAGCTGAATGTAATCAAGAGATAGTTAATCAGGGCTAATTAGGTCTGTGACAATGCTGAATGCAATCAAGAGACAGGTAATCAGCGCTGATTACTGGTGGTATAAAATTACACCCAGCGGTGTAAAATAACCTGTGGTCTGAGAATAACAAGTTTTATTTCCCCTTTGTTGCTTTTATAAATATAAACCGGTAGTTGTACATATTGTTTATATTTTATTACTCTCTAAATACAAAGGCTCCTGGTACCTACTGTATCTGCCTGTACATCATTAGGGGAGATTTTTCAATTGCTTGGACCAATACAGAAAACTCGGAAGGGTTATACATACAAATGTAGTGAAATGGATGGTACGGCTGTTTATATAAACAGATAATACATTGTTAAAGAGGGCAGGTAGAAAGACCATAGCCGGCCATTCACAGGTTAATGTCCTCAACTCGTGTATAATAAATAGAGAGAAAGATCAATTCAAAGACTGCTAGACGGGCGATACATGTGACAAACAGATTTAATATGGGGAGGGGGGGGGATATACGATAAATAGATCATTTTTGGTTTTAGCTTTGATGATGAATAGATAGAAACATATAAATAATAAAAGGCCGGTATAAAGTAACAGATTTAATGGCGGAATGCGTGGACAATAGCTAGAAATAGATGGATAGCATCGCTCATACGGTATATCTATATCTGCAGTAAATCACAGAGACGCAGGAAGTAACCCACATCTCTTTACATCTCGCTCTAATTCATCTTGTCATGAAATGCGAAAGGCCTGCTCAATTTTCTCCCATTAGGAGCAATCTGTGCAAATGGACTGAGCGCTGAGTAAAGGCTGGGCCGGCCGTCTCTGGTATTTACAGTAGGACGCGCTTGACACAACTGTTATCTGGGTCACAAGGCCCTTCGCTCTTTCAAAATTTCAGGAAGCAGTAGGACGTAAAACAGTTGAAATGGCAGGAAACGCTCCAGTATCAATAACATGACCAGCGTCGTAGGAAAGATGGATTTTTTTCATAAAATGGGCACGATGCCCATTTATCACCCTGCTATAAATCCGCAGCAACCAATCAGATGTGATCTAACTGCAGTTACCCAGTAAAAAGCTAACGTTTGATTGGCTGTAGCAGACCTACTTTATTTGGTATCAATAACAGTGAGAAGAGGCACGTGTAATGCTCTTACATTGGTTAACGTGATAATAATTTCCATAGGGTTTAGCAACACGGTAACATTTACGACATATGTGTAATGAGGGGCCATAATTATAAAGGCCCTTAATGAATACGGCCCCTTTCAACATATCATTAAACTGATCGTTGATTTCCAATCAGTTTAGCAATCGTTAATTAATGATTATGATAGTAAATTAAAGATAACGGTAAATCTTTACGTAAAGTTTACTACCGTATTGTATTCTACGACCGAACGTTCGTTAATTAGCAAACATTCATGGTAAATGTTCGACCGAATCTAAATGCGATACAGGGCGTTTACAAATAGGGCCCGAGGTATAAAGGCTTGCCAGTGACATTCAGCTACAGCAACCAATCAGATGTTAAGTGTCAGTTAAAGCAGTTAAAAAGCTAACGTCTGATTGGTTGCAGATAAATGACACTTTGCACTTCTAATTACATAAGACCAGCATTTTATATGCACAGTCATTAGCGGACAGGACCAGCTTAGGATGCTGGGAAAGGAAATCAATATCCGCAGCAGTTTTCAATGCCTTGTGTTTATGAGCTGATATTACAGTATACGAATGGTTAAAAATGATCAGCTGATTCTCAGGTCCTCTGTGGTTCTGTCACTAACAAATATAATTGAATTCTGAAAGTGCTGGAAAGATAAATAAGGGGGCCGCGCATCAAAGGCCCAGGGAGTAGGAGGGGGGCTGCGCCGAACGGGGGACACTGCCTGGGTCTTGGCTCTCAAGTGCTCGAGAAAATGACTTTGTGTTGTGGAGGCAGAAGATTAAGATAACTGGAAGTGCTCGCAGATGAGGCTGGACCCCTGGGGAGGCAGATGGATAGGACAGTTAGAGCACCTCGGAGCCCAGGAATCAGCAGACGGGCGTATTGCTATGCACGTGCCCAGTAATGTCCTTTGGTACTGATGGAGGGTGGAGCATTATTCTTATGGTCTTTATAAAGATGCCTGTCAGTAAAAAACAGATATAAAACCTGCCAGACCTGTTTGCCACCATGTTCTTGTGTTCAGGACCTGGTTCTTTCCCATAAAGCACAGACAGTTGGGATTTTAACTGGGAATAGATATATTGTGTTATGAAGGGATTTACCCTCTCTACACTATTATCAGCTCTGTCATTCTCTGTTTATATTCTGTGCTAATGCAAAATTAAATGATGAGCCCAGAATGGAAATGTGTGCTATACACAGCACTCTCGTGAGACCACCCCGAACGCCCGCTGATTGCACGTAGCCCCCAGGAACGCCTATTAAACTGCCGCCCTGCCCTGTTACACCCCTAAGTCCGCCTCCGCTCTACCCCTAGGTACCTGTCTACTGCAAACTCCCTTCTCTGCCCGGAAGCCACATTTGGCAGGGTGGGATGTCCAGGGGCACTTCTAGGGTTTTTGCTGTCTTTTGAATTCTGCCCCTGATTATTTCCAGGCGTGGCATGAAGTGTGCCGTCGCTGTGTTAAATTGGGTGTGGCTTTCTTGGTGGCCGTGGTTTGTTGGTGAGCGTGGCTAAAATTTTACAATTTTGAACTTTCGATCTCATAGGTATTCAGACAGCTCATAGGTATTCAGACAGTTCCTTAGACAGTCAATTAGCTATAATGTGAATGACTAGAAACAGATATTGCATCCCTTTCCCAAACTGCTTGTGTTGCCATTACCATATTTTACCATATTTTACCATATTGCTCCTTTCAGGTTTTTGTAGCTCAAATCAATATAATTTATTTTATAGCCTGTGCTATACATGTTGGTTCCATTGTTACAATACATTAGAAATGCCATGTATTCTGTAGTATAAAAGACTTTACCCAAAACATTTGTAAACCTGCCACCACGTCAAGGTAGACTCTTTCAGCAGGGCCCTAACTAACCTAACTACTCTTACCTAACCAACTAACTTAAGCTAACCTACTGTAACCAAATAAAATGATTTTAACAACACCATATTTGTTTTTTGACCGGTCAAGGAAAAACATTTTTCCCCCATTACTGCCTGTCTGCCGCCTTTCTTCTTCAGTACCGCCTGAGACAAATGTCTCACTCTGCCTAATGGTAGATGTGGCCCTGGGGATGTCTAAGATTGTGTCCCCACTCCCTGTTGGGGTATAGTGGATAGCTAAAGGCAGCATCAAAGGGAAGTCTGCGAACGAAGCAATCAGTACAATAAAAATCGTTTTTCCTTTGGGGTATTTGAATGTTATTGAAACATTTCTATTTCATTTACTCGTTTACTGTACATATATAAAGAGGATATCTCACACAACACAATAAATATTTGATTACACAAAGAAAATGTGTATATAGTGTGTATTTTAAAACACACAACACTATTGTGTTATATTCCCTTTAAACGCATATTTTACCTTTTTAAGTTTAACTTAAAGGAGAACTTAAGTGCACAAAAAGTTTTTTTCAAAAACAGTTAAAATGAAAAGTAACTGGGGCAGGGAGGTCGGATTGGTACTTTCTTTCTTTTCCAATATCATTTCTATGAGGAGCAGCAGCACAAACAAAACCGCTTTTGCCAGTCTTCCTGGGTGCTTCAGCACTATCTTTAATACAGGAAGCCCCAGTGCTGTAGCTCCTCAACAAAACAATATTTGGAGGGGGGAATAATCAATCTTTCCTCCCTGACCAATTTTTAAAAAGTACATTTTTACAGTATAGTTATCCTTTAAATAATTATGCAATAGCAATTGTGTAGACTTTAGAGGTTCCCTTTAACTCCTATAAAGATTTGAAATAAAGTTGCCCATAAATGTACCAATCCCAGTCGTACCATATTGGGATATTGTAATATTGTACAATCATCAGACTGTGTATGGCCAATCTGCCAGCAATCCATCGATTTTTTTACCTTATCAGTCCTGCTAGAAAATTTCCGTAGGACCAATACCGATTGTACAATTCTGGATGTGTGACCCCTTTACTGGTTTGCAGATTATTTTGTTTTGCTTGTCCACATATCTTTCCCAAACATTCCTGTTAGTCTGAAGCTATCAATTCTCTTTTCCCGATTTTCAAGGATAATTGACCCATAACCAGGGCCACCTTTCTAATGGGGCAAGGTGAAGCACATTACAGAGCAGCACCCTGTAGGGAGGCAGCAGTTTTGATGGCAGAAAAAAAAATTACTGGCTGGCTGTTCTGACTGGCAATTCATTTGATCAAAATCAATGTTTGTCAGCTCTGCAGATCACAAATCAATATTGGTCATCATTTACCAGTCACTGTGGGCACCTAATTTCAGTCACTGTGGGCATCATTTACCAGTCATTGTGGGCATTATTTACCAAGCTCCTCTCATTTCTGGACAAGCCATACGCCACTTCTGGACAAAGCATCACCCACTTTCAATTATAAAACCACACCCCTTCCGGTGGCACAGCGAGGGGGAGGGGCAGCATTTGGATTTTTTTTTCAGGTGCCAGAAAGTCTAGAGACGGCCCTGACCATAACAGACTTTTCAAGGAATCACTGGTGTAGTGTGATGCTCTCCAGGCAGATCTATCAGCAAATATGTCTAGAACTCCACAACAATGCTGTTGTATTGATAGAGCTCCCTTACTAGACCGTACTAACTGGGCCATGTATTAAACATAACATACGGTAGATTGAGACAGTTGAAACAGTGCTGTATAGGCTTTATTTGTAGTTTCTGCACCACTACATGTTTTGGGTATAACTGGGCCATGTAAAGAGGCGCTTTTTACCTTCCCGAGATCCCGCAATACACTAAATCGCCGGATCATGACCAGGTAAGATGTTCTGCTTTGCATCTCTATTTCGCATTTGATTTCGCTGGTGCTTAATCTTAGAAATAGCGCAGCCACTGCAAAATTAGTGTTAAACCCACGTTAACCCAATAATACATCAGGTCACTAATTTGGCTGGCTATCGGATTTAGCATCACCCCCTAAATATTTCAATAAATTAATCGCAGTAGATTTTCCCGATCTCGCATCTATCTTTAGTACTGGTGCGCATGCGCTGAAGATAGGCCCTCGTTCAAGACAGCGCCTGACAGTTGCAGTGTTCCCCGGCGTTCTATTATTCACAAAGAGGTGGGAAAGAAGAAATGTTCCCCCTTAAACTCCACCCTCATAATAACACATTTTAGAAAGAATGGCCTTGTTAAAATATGTTGATATATCACACTTTATCCTATGTATTCATTACTGTATGCCTGCTATGCTTCTGGATGCCTCATGAAAACTGAGCAATTTAGTGACCTGAGCCTGTACTGAGCCTGTACTGAGCCTGGGCATGCTTAGAAGAGGCAGACAGGGGATTAACATTCAGTCATTGGCTGTGATGTCAACTGTCAAATCCATAACGGACAGTTACTAACTGGAAAAACCAGGAAGCAGAAACAGGGGAAACAGGACATTGTGCAGGATTTCAGGTTAGACTTACACCTTTCACATTTCAAACTATTACCGTTTAGGGTTTGGGGGGTGATTTACCTGTATGTAAGTTTTCATTTCAGGGCTGGACTTGCCCTTTAAGCATTTCATAATGGTGCAGTCGAGGGAACTAAGGTTTTCCATCAGACTATTGTTATTGGCACAGTTAGTGTTTATTAGGAGCTTGTCTAGACTCATTACACACATTACTTATATCATGTACATCAAATCAAATGGCATTTCACATTGAAAAGTAGATTTACCTTTTTAACACTTTGGATCTGACTAGTTAAAGCTGCCCAAAAGTTTCAAGTGTACTTAGGCACACTGCTGTTGGCTGGTTTAGCCAGACAAATAGGTAGGTGCAATCCTCTCAGCCCCCTGAGGAAGGGACGCAGAGTCCCGAAACGTTGTAGTATGTTGTTTTTGCACTATTAAAGAAATTTTCACTTGCAGTAGTGTGCTCCTCTACTTTGGTACCTTGCCTAGTTAAAGCTGCCCATACATTGCAGTTCACCTGCAGACCGATCCGCTACATTCCATCAATATCGGAGGAACCGCCTTTCTGGATTTTCTTTGCAACGACATAAGATTGCAAAATGATTGGCACAGGCTGGACCTCACGATTCTTGGCTGCAAAGAAGATGCGGAAAGTCGGTTCCTCTGATATTGATTAAATATCGCGGGATCGGCTTGTAGGTGAGCTGTAATGTATGGGATCGGCCTGTAGGTGAGCTGTAATGTATGGGATCGGCCTGTAGGTGAGCTGTAATGTATGGGATCGGCCTGTAGGTGAGCTGTACTGTATGGGATCGGCCTGTAGGTGAGCTGTACTGTATGGGATCGGCCTGTAGGTGAGCTGTAATGTATGGGATCGGCCTGTAGGTGAGCTGTAATGTATGGGATCGGCCTGTAGGTGAGCTATGTATGGGATCGGCCTGTAGGTGAGCTGTATGTATGGATCGGCCTGTAGGTGAGCTGTACTGTATGGGATCGCCTGTAGGGCGCTGTAATGTATGGGATCGGCCTGTAGGTGAGCTGTAATGTCTGGGATCGGCCTGTAGGTGAGCTGTAATGATGGGATCGGCCTGTAGGTGAGCTGTAATGTATGGATCGGCCTGTAGGTGAGCTGTAATGTATGGGATCGGCCTGTAGGTGAGCTGTAATGTATGGGATCGGCCTGGTGGTGAGCTGTAATGTATGGGATCGGCCTGTAGGTGAGCTTTAATGTGTATGGGATCGCCTGTAGGTGAGCTGTAATGTATGGGATCGCCTGTAGTGAGCTGTAATGTATGGGATCGGCCTGTAGGTGAGCTGTAATTATGGGATCGGCCTGTAGGTGAGCTGTAATGTATGGATCGGCCTGTAGGTGAGCTGTAATGTATGGGATCGGCCTTTAGTGAGCTGTAATGTATGGGATCGCCTGTAGGTGAGCTGTAATGTATGGGATCGGCCTGTAGGTAGCTGTAATTATGGGATCGGCCGTAGGTGAGCTGTATGTATGGGATCGGCCTGTAGGTGAGCTGTAATGTATGGATCGCCTGTATTAGCTTAATGTATGGGATCGGCCGTAGGTGAGCTGTAATGTATGGGATCGGTCCCTGTTAGGTGCTGTAATGTATGGGATCGGCCTGTAGGTGAGCTGTACTGATGGGATCACCTGTAGGTGAGCTGTAATATATGGGATCAGCCTGTAGGTGAGCTGTAATGTATGGGAATCGCCCTGTATGTAGCTGTAATGTATGGGATCAGCCTGTAGGTGAGCTGTAATGTATGGATCAGCCTGTAGGTGAGCTGTAATTATGGGATCGGCCTGTAGTGAGCTGTACTGTATGGATCAGCCCTGTAGGTGAGCTAAATATATGGGATCAGCCTGTAGGTGAGCTGTAATGTATGGGATCAGCCGTAGGTGAGCTGTAATGTATGGGATCGGCCTGTAGGTGAGCTTGTAATATATGGCAGCCTGTAGGTGAGCTGTATGATGGGATCGGCCTGTAGGTGAGCTGTAATGTATGGGACGGCCTGTAGTGAGCTGTATGTATGGGATCGGCCTGTAGGTGAGCTTGATGTTGGGATCGGCCTGTAGGTGAGCTGTAATGTATGGGAGCGGCCTGTATGAGCTGTACTGTATGGATCAGCCTGTAGGTGAGCTGTAATGTTGGGATCAGCCTGTAGGTGGAGCTGTACTGTATGGGTCGGCCTGTAGTGAGCTGTACTGTTGGGATCGGCCTGTAGGTGAGCTGTATGTATGGATCGGCCTGTAGGTGAGCTGTAATGTATGGGATCGGCCTGTGGGTGAGCTGTAATGTATGGGATCGGCCTGTAGGTGAGCTGTAATGTATGGGATCGCCTGTAGGTGAGCTGTAATGTATGGGATCGGCCTGTAGGGGAGCTGTACTGTATGGGATCGGCCTGTAGGTGAGCTGTAATGTATGGGATCGGCCAGTAGGTGAGCTGTAATGTATGGGATCGGCCTGTAGGTGAGCTGTACTGTATGGGATCGGCCTGTAGGTGAGCTGTACTGTATGGGATCGGCCTGTAGGTGAGCTGTAATGTATGGGATCGGCCTGTAGGTGAGCTGTAATGTATGGGATCGGCCTGTAGGTGAGCTGTAATGTAGGGGATCGGCCTGTAGGTGAGCTGTAATGTATGGGATCAGCCTGTAGGTGAGCTGTATGTATGGGATCGGCCTGTAGGGAGACTGTACTGTATGGGATCAGCCTGTAGGTGAGCTGTAATGTATGGGTCGGCCTGTAGGTGAGGCTGTAATGTAGGGGATCGGCCTGTAGGTGAGCTGTAATGTATGGGATCGGCCTGTAGGTAGTTACTGTATGGGATCAGCCTGTAGGTAGGTGATGTATGGATCGGCCTGTAGGTGAGCTGTACTGTAATGTATCATCTGTAGGTGAGGCTGTACTGTATGGGATCGGCCTGTAGGTGAGCTGTACTGTATGGGATCGGCCTGTAGGTGAGCTGTACTGTATGGGATCGCCTGTAGGTGAGCGTAATGTATGGGATCGGCCTGTAGAGTGAGGCTGTACTGTATGGGATCGGCCTGTAGGTGAGCTGACTGTATGGGATCGGCCTGTAGGTGAGCTGTAATGTATGGGATCGGCCGTGAGGTGAGCTGTACTGTATGGGATGGCCTGTAGGTGAGCTGTAATGTATGGGATCGGCCTGTAGGTGAGCTGTAACTGTATGGGATCGGCCTGTAGGTGAGCTGTTAATGTTGGGATCGGCCTGTAGGTGAGCTGTAATGTATGGGATCGGCCTGTAGGTGAGCTGTAATGTATGGGATCGGCCTGTAGGTGGAGCTGTGTAACTGTAATGTATGGGATCGGCCTGTAGGTGAGCTGTAATGTATGGGATCGGCCTGTAGGTGAGCTGTAATGTATGGGATCAGCCTGTAGGTGAGCTGTAATGTAGGGAGGCGGTAGGTGAGCTTGTTATGGTGAATGTATGGGATCGGCCTGTAGGTGAGCTGTAATGTATGGGATCGGCCTGTAGGTGAGCTGAATGTATGGGATCGGCCTGTAGGGAGCTTGTAAGTGATGGGTCGGCCTGTAGGTGAGCTGTAATGTATGGGATCGGCCTGTAGGTGAGCTGTAATGTATGGGATCGGCCTGTAGGTGAGCTGTAATGTATGGGATCGGCCTGTAGGTGAGCTGTAATGTATGGGATCAGCCTGTAGGTGAGCTGTAATGTATGGGATCGGCCTGTAGGGTGAGCTGTAATGTATGGGATCGGCCTGTCAGGTGAGCTGTACTGTATGGGATGCCTGTAGGTGAGCTGTAATATATGGGATCAGCCTGTAGGGGCGTGTAATGTATGGGATCGGCCCTGTAGGTGAGCTGTAATTATGGGATCAGCCTGTAGGTGAGCTGTAAGTATGGGATCAGCCTGTAGGTGAGCTGGAATGTATGGGATCGGCCTGTAGGTGAGCTGTACTGTATGGGATCAGCCTGTAGGTGAGCTATAATATATGGGATCAGCCTGTAGGTGAGCTGTAATGTATGGGATCAGCCTGTAGGTGAGCTGTAATGTATGGGATCGGCCTGTAGGTGAGCTGTAATATAGGGATCAGCCTAGGTGAGCGTAATGTATGGGAGCGGCTGTAGGTGAGCTGTAATGTATGGGATCGGCTGTAGGTGAGCTGTACTGTATGGACGGCCTGTAGGTGAGCTGTAATGTATGGGATCGGCCTGTAGGTGAGCTGTAATGTAGGGATCGGCCTGTAGTGAGCTTGTACGTAATGGGATCAGCCTGTAGGTGAGCTGTAATGTAGGGATCAGCCTGTAGGTGAGCTGTTACTGTATGGGATCGGCCTGTAGGTGAGCTGTACTGTATGGGATCGGTGTAGGTGAGCTGTAAGTATGGGATGATCGGCCTGTAGGTGAGCTAATGTAGGGATCGGCCTGTGGGAGCTGTAATGTTGGGATCGGCTGTAGGTGAGCTGTAATGTATGGGATCGGCCTGTAGGTGAGCTGTAATGTATGGGATCGGCCTGTAGGGGAGCTGTAATGTATGGGATCGGCCTGTAGGTGAGCTGTAATGTATGGGATCGGCCAGTAGGTGAGCTGTAATGTATGGGATCGGCCTGTAGGTGAGCTGTACTGTATGGGATCAGCCTGTAGGTGAGTGTAGGTGGGGTCGGCCTGTAGGTGAGCTGTAATGTATGGGATCGCCTGTAGGTGCTGTGTATGGGATCGGCCTGTAGGTGAGCTGTAATGTATGGGAGCGCCTGTAGGTGAGCTGTAATGTATGGGATAGCCTGTAGGTGAGCTGTAATGTATGGAATGGGCTGTAGGGGAGCTGTATGTATGGGATCAGGCCTGTAGGTGAGCTGTAATGTAGGGGTCGGCAGTAGGTGAGCGTGTAATGTATGGGATCGGCTGTAGGTGAGCTGTAATGTATGGATCGGCCTGTGGTGAGTTGTACTGTATGGGATAGCTGTAGGTGAGCTGTAATGTATGGGATCGGCCTGTAGGTGAGCTGTATGTATGGGATCAGCCTGTAGGTGAGCTGTACTGTATGGGATCGGCCTGTAGGTGAGCTGTAATATATGGGATCAGCCTGTAGGAGAGCTGTAATGTATTGGATCGGCCTGTAGGTGAGCTGTACTGTATGGGATCAGCCTGTAGGTGAGCTGTACTGTATGGGATCGGCCTGTAGGTGAGCTGTATGATGGGATCGGCTGTAGGGAGCTGTACTGTATGGGGATCGCCTGAGGTGAGCTGTAATGTATGGGATCGGCCTGTAGGTGAGCTGTACTGTATGGGATCGGCCTGTAGGTGAGCTGTACTGTATGGGCACCTTAAGGCCGATATTTAAGTGTATTGGCGTCTCCCAATGGACCACAAACTCAGTCGTGGGAAACTGCCGGACAGTGTTACTTTTCATGTGACATCCCGTCCAATGGTCGGTTGGGGTGAAGGAAATGCTGGTTTATAACCAGCTTAAGGGGATTTAACTTTGGCCAATGTGCTTAATTGTATGAAATCTGAGGTGCCTTGCTCACCCTTAATACAAAAAAACGGTTAAATGTCGGTTACCTGCTCCCACTCCACTGCACTTTATTACCTGCATTACTAACCAGATATTTCAATATAATGACTGTTCCCATTCTGGCAGAGTAAGCTGGCTCCTCCCTCCATGCTGTCAAACAAGGCTGTGACATCACAACCAATGATTGACTGCTGTTCCACCTGCTTCCTCCTCTGCACATGCTCAAGCTTATAAAAAGCTCATTGAGCAGAGGGAGGAGGCAGATACCTTTGCCAGAATGGAAGATAAAATATAATGAAATATTTAATTACTAAGCCATGTAATAATTGGGGGACAAGGTGGCCATACACAAATTGACTGCAATGCCACACACGGCAATCCATGTTCAGTTCTTGGATGATGTGTGCGAACGGTCGTTTAGGCCGATAATCGGCCCGTGTGTGGTTATGAGATCACACTGCAGCAGAATAGGAGGCTATGGTAACGGCCATCAACTATTGCCCATGACATCACTGCCATGGTCTTACCACCTGCTACCAGGAAGCAGCATCAGAAGAATAGGTGAGTGCAGCGAATCATAGGTTTGGGAGGGGGTGACCTGGTTATTAATACCAATTCTTGTTATGAGGTTGGAGCGAGCACCAGGTCAAGTCTAGTAATAATATTAATCTGCAGCTAACGAATTAAATGTTGTGTTACCACGGGAGATAAGTAAAAAGGGAACATCTGATTGGTTGCTGCAGATTAATAGTAATGTTTGTACCTCTTAGTAAATAAGCCTTAAAGGTTAAGTAAAAATAGTACAATAAACATGGACCAAAATCTGTTTCACTATAATGATACTGTATGATTCTGTATGTATTTGTGGCCTAAATGTCCATATTCTGGTTGAGTGAAGCATAGGTATAGGAGTTACACTGCACACAGTAAAGGTAAAGGTCGCCATTTACTTGGCTATAATACAACCATCCAAGTCAGGCCCGGATTAGGCATGTGGTTAGGGGTCGCCAGTGGTTGGAGGAGCGGCTGTCAATCTTTCACCACAAATCCACCCCCTTTATAGTCTAGAGAAAATGGTTGTGGTTTAGGGTGTGGTCTGTGTTTAGGGGTGGAGCTAATTGCTCCAGTGTTTTGGGGCCTACAGGATCCTGAGGTAAAAATCTGCCCTTGATCCAAGTCCTTTTTTATCTTTAAAAACATCCCAAGGATCTGCAGTTATTGTTCAGTTACCGTTGACAGTTCGGGATCTTCAATCCATTTGCACATTTCTAGAGCGGCTGCTGCCAGTAGTTCAGATGAGAAGAGTTCCATCACATTCCTTGGATTTCATTGATTAGGTAACATTGAATGTGATAAATGACTGGGCTCGCTTATCCCCAGCCCGCTCTGTGTTTTTCCAAGGGCTTCCAGAATCTTGACAGCAAGATGAGCAGTGTAGGTGCCCCTCACTAAGCTGAGTGACCTCTGTGCAGGCCCCTTCAAGGGTGCTCACCCCAACCTGGGTTGCGGGTACAATGTGGACTTTGTTGGCCACTCTCTGTCGCAGAAGAAGACACCGAAATATCTTCCGGAAGCCCTTGCGGAAATGCTTGGAAACCAGGGCATAAACCACAGGGTTAACGCAAGAGTTGGCATAGGACACCAGGTGTGAGAGGATGCGAAGGGCATAAGTGAAGTTATTGAGAGGGAAGTTCCCAAACCAGACACATAGGATGACAAGGTGGTGGGGCAGCCAACACAAACAGAACAAAACAGCTACAATTATAATCATACGGGTCACCCTTCGTTTGGCCCTTTTTGACTCAGACATTTCATCTATAGGGTCCACAGACGTCCAGAGATAGCGGATCGTACGAGCGTAGGTGAGGCTTAGAATGAGCACTGGGATGACGTAGCTGAAGAAAAAAGTGCAAAGGTCCATGGCCTTGCGGTGGGAATTCTGCCAGGCGGGGTGGCACACTGTGATATTGTCCAGCTGGAACTCTTGATAGTAGCTGAGGTAAGGACCAGAGAACACCAACGACAGGCTCCATATGAGGGTAATAGCCAAAAGGGCATTCTTGGGGGTACGCAGCTCCCGGGAACGGAGAGGATAACGAATAGCAAGGTACCTAAATAGACAGAAAAACGGGTAATAAATTACAGTGTTAAATATGAAATCCCGAGGGCTAACAAAACGTCTACTGGAAAGTACCACTAAACACAGGGCTGAATAGTTCTGGAGAGTAAAAATAGACATTAAAGGATATAAAGCAACACACACCTCAGAGCTACCGGGAAGCAGACCATGCGTTGGTGACAGACATATACAGTCACCTACATCTATGGATGTGACCACATAAAAGTAACAAAGACATTTCCCCAGAGCAACAGAGGGGATAATACAGATATAATGGGTAGAGATGGGATCTGGGTCTGACTCGGACCTGGATCGGACACAGAACCCCTCGGTTCCGAAATCCGAATGTTCCATCTGAAACTGGGTGGGTCGTTAGGATTTCGGGACTTTGGGACACATTTTCCATTGTCACCAAATTTCTGTAACCCTCAAAAATATGATTGGAAACTTAAAAGTCTCTGATCGTATTTTTGAAGGGTTATTGAACATTTGAGGTTATTTTCAAGGGCCACAGACAATAACCTTGTACATTCAGTAACCATCGAAAATACGTTCCGAACTCCCAAAAGTTCCGTTTTCAGATCTTTGGGTTTTTCGCGAGTTCTGTAAATCCGAAAATGGAACAAAACTTCAAAGTTTTGTCCATCTCTAATAATGGGGATATAGTGGGCAGTACGGCGGCTCAGTGGTTAGCACTGATTCCTTGCAGCACTGAAGTCCTGAGTTCGATTCCACCCTTGGACACATCTGCAAGGAGTTTGTATGTTCTCCCCGTGCTTGCGTGGGTTTCCTCCGGGCACTCCGGTTTCCCCCACAATCATAAAGACAAACTGATAGGTGGTATGTGTCCAATAAATGTGCTTAGATTGTAAGCTCTTCGGGTCAGGGCCTGATGTGAATGTAACTGTGTATTTGTAAAGCCTATAGAACATATCGGTTCTATACAAATCCACAATAATGATAATAACATACACTGCACACAGCTATGGACTTGTTTCCCTATAAAAAGACCAATCAAATCAGGTCCTCCCATGTGACTGGTAGTTTTATGAATGAGACAGAAATAAAATATATCACAGTAATTATGGCCCAGTCCCTATGGACAGACTTTATTCTCAAACACTATACTGGATAATAACCAGAAACCCCTCGTATCCCTAGAACAAGCACTAAACTGATTTCCGATGCAGAGACGCATCTTGACACATAGAGATTTAAAAGTCTCCATGCAAATTAAAAAAAATCTACTATCTCAGGTTAGGGTGTTGGGAGTTACAGTTCAGCAGGCTCAGTAAATATTGATCTAATCCAGCTGTGTGCATCACCTTTCTCCCCATTCAAACCACCTGCTCCCACCTTGCAGAACACAATCACCTCCTTACCTGTCCAAGGAGACGGTGGTGAGGGTAAAGCTGGAGGCATACATGGTAAGGTATATAAAGAAGTGCACAGCTTTACACATGAAAGGTCCAAAGACCCAACTGTCCAGGGTGTAGATGGTGGCCTGGAATGGCACACAGAAGATGATGAAGCACAGGTCTGCCACGCCGAGGTTCAGGATGAAAAGATTGGTGGTGTTATTAACCTTCCCATTCCTCAGCAGCACGGCCAGCACCAGGCTATTGCCCACCGTACCCACCAGAAAGATGAGAGAATACAGCACGGGGATGAGAATGGCTCCGGGGAGGCAGGTGTCTTGAGACGCCATCTGAACGGAGATATTCATTTTCCCCACTCGCTCCGGCGACCTGCTGATCTTCAAACGCAGCGAAAGTTCCGAGAGAAGCTAAACGGCCAGAAATAAGAGCAGACAGCGTTGTGATTACATGTCAGCAGGTTTCCCAACACTCCGGGGTCCTGACGGTTCACAAACCACGATCAGGACAGATTCTTTCCATAGCAGACGCCGTCTAGGCAATTAATGAGATCTGATCAGCTCCTAGATAGGATACAGCGTTTATCCCAGGAGAGGAGACACCAGAGCAATGATTGAATGGACTTCATCAGGATGGGGACAGTGGGACATTGTCCAGGTGTTTCCTAGTTTGTTCTGCTCTGTGCCTGCAGGATCCACATAACTTGTCCTCTCTCTGGGTAAACTAATGGGAAATGCACAGAGACGAGCGCAGACTCCACGAGAAAGTTTAATGCCTGGGAAGTGCTTGGATATGTGCTACAAGAATAAATACATCAGAAGCATCTGTTACCAAGGAGATAAAAAGGTACAAAAAAAAATAGTGATGGTGTCCATAGAAACAAAAGCCCATATTCTATTCATCACACAGACATCACCCCCCCTTGCAGGGGGAGTTATAAAGAAGGACGTGGAACTGTTTAATGAACAAAGTATTACAGGCTGATACCCCAGGACTCTAGGTAACATTGTCAGTGATTCAGTCTGATGTTTGCTATTGAAGCACCAGAACACAATTTAATCTATAAATCTTGAAAATAAGTTTATACTCTTTAAAGAAACTAATATAAATAAAAAGGGGAAATGTACAATTAAGTTTTATTTTAACATCGCTCGTTCAAATATGTAAAGTGAAAAATTGTATTTAAAGGGAAACTGTGGTCTCCAAACAAGTGAGGGTTAAATGAAAGCCTGCAGTATTTTCTTTATTATGAGCCCTAGGTCACATCTCTGGCTTCACCCTGTGAGAAATGATATCAAGGTGAATGTTCAAACTTCCTGCTTCCAGTAGGTTCAGTGACATCACCTGACCTCCGCTAGCCCCTTTGCCCCGGGGGAGAAGCATGCTCAGTAAGGACTTAATGCTGGGGAAATCAGGAAGTACCTGGGGGGGAAATTGACAGTTAAGAAGGGGAGCCTATTAAAGCAGACAAGCTGGTCACATGACTACAAGCTGGTCACATGGCTAAAAACAGGAAGTGTTCAAGCAGGAAGTAATATTGCTGAACCTTTCCAGCAATAACTTCTCACAAATTTTATCTAGATATGTGATTTAGGTTTTATTTTCAAGGTACGATGGAAGGATTTTTATATAATCTTTACTAGTTTGGAACAATAGGAGACCACAGTTACCCTTAAAGTAAATCGCAAACCTTAAAACGGCAATAATGAATATTATTTTTGTGAATTTTTATAGCGCCAACATCTTCCGTGGCGCTTTACAATTACATAGTCATACATTAAATACAGGGTAATACATATTATACAAAGTCGTACATATTACATATGCTAGTAATACATAATATAAGCACGCAGTGATGAGTTACTTACAGCAATACCGTGACACAATAGGAAAGAGGACCCTGCCCAAAGAGCTTACAGTCTACAGGATATATGGGGGTGAGACATAAGGTGGTAGGAATCGGTAGGCTGTAAATAGTAAGAAACAGTGGCTCAATTAGGACCCCCTTGGGGCCCCTTTCCGTGCTTCATCTACAGTGGAGGAGGATGTAATCTGTCATTGGAAAAGGAAGAAGATGGGGCCACCTATGGTTGCAGGGTCTGCTCCCCTGGTAGTTATGCCGCTGGTTTAGAGATGTAAGACAAACCTGAAATGCTGAATAATGTTCTGTTAGTTCCCTTTTTCTGGTCCCCCCGCCTCCCTCCCTTGCAATGGCCAGTAACCAAGACCTCGCAAGGTCTATATGACAAAAATCGAATCCTAATCTTACGTACCAGCCCTTATTCAAGCACCGGCCTTCTGTTGCATTTACCGATTGCGGAAGCAACAGAAGTGCCCGGACAGACAGAAGCTCAGTGATTGGGACAGTACAAGGGCAATAGCCACACTGCGCGTGCCAGAAACTTCTAGGAAGATGAGTCAGAGGCGGAAAGTTATTACAGTTACAGTTTACCAGGGAAAGGCTCCTACTCCTCAGTTGCCAGTACTGTATTTCAGCCATGCTGGACAACCAAATGCAGCAGAAGAGAAAGGTTGGGGTCATTTAACACACAGTGGGCTCAGCAATAGGGCAAATTTCAGTTGGGGGTGGATATGTCCTTTGAAAAATCAGTTGTCATAGAAGGCAAAGGATGCGTCGTATTCTGCAGAACGTGAGCAAAACACAGCATAGAAAGTGTTCTTTATCCGCAACTGCTATAAGCAAAAGACCAATAAACAGTAAGTCAGAAAATGAGTATACACCTGGTGTGCAGTGTTTACTAGTACCACCCATTCCCGATATAATGTTAGTGCCGTACACAGTATTAGATAGTGTGGTAATACACAGAAATGAGTATACACCTGGTGTGCAGTGTTTACTAGTACCACCCATTCCCGATATAATGTAAGTGCCGTACACAGTATTAGATAGTGTGGTAATACACAGAAATGATATACACCTGTGTGCAGTGTTTACTAGTACCACCCCATTCCCGATATAATGTTAGTGCCGTACCACGTATTAGATAGTGTGGTAACACAGAAATGAGTATACACCTGTGTGTGCAGTGTTTACTAGTACCACCCACTGCCGATATAATGTTAGTGCCGTACACAGTATTAGATAGTGTGGTAATATCACAGAAATGAGTATACACCTGGTGTGCAGTGTTTACTAGTACCACCCATTCCCGATATAATGTTAGTGCTACACAGTATTAGATAGTGTGGTAATACACAGAAATGAGTATACACACCTGGTGTGCAGTGTTTACTAGTACCACCCATTCCCGATATAATGTTAGTGCCGTACACAGTATTAGATAGTGTGGTAATACACAAATGAGTATACACCTGGTGTGGCAGTGTTTACTAGTACCACCCATTCCCGATATAATGTTTGCCGTACACTATTAGATAGTGTGGTAATACACAGAAATGAGTATACACCTGGTGTGCAGTTTTTCTAGTACCACCCACTCCGATATAATGTTAGTGCCGTACACAGTATTAGATAGTGTGGTAATACACAGAATGAGTATACACCTGGGTGGCAGTGTTTACTAGTACCACCCATTCCCGATATAATGTAGGCCGTACACAGTATTAGATAGTGTGGTAATACACAGAATGAGTATACACCTGGTGTGCAGTGTTTACTAGTACCACCCATTCCCGATATAATGTTAGTGCCGTACACAGTATTATATGTTGGTAATACACAGAAATGAGTATCCCCCTGGTGTGCATGTTTACTAGTACCACCCTTCCCGATATAATGTAGTGCCGTACACAGTATTAGATAGTGTGGTAATACACAGAAATGAGTATACACCTGGTGTGCAGTGTTTACTAGTACCACCATTCCCGATATAATGTAGTGCCGTACACAGTATTAGATATGTGGTAATACACAGAAATGAGTATACACCTGGTGTGCAGTTTTTACTAGTACCACCCACTGCCGATATAATGTATGCGCGTACAAGTATTAGATAGTGTGGTAATACACAGAAATGAGTATACACCTGGTGTGCAGTGTTTACAGTACCACCCATTCCCGATATAATGTTAGTGCCGTACACAGTATTAGATAGTGTGGTATACACAGAATATATAACACCTGGTGTGCAGTGTTTACTAGTACCACCCATTCCCGATATAATGTAAGTGCCGTACACAGTATTAGATAGTGTGGTAATACACAGAAATGAGTATACACCTGGTGTGCAGTGTTTACTAGTACCACCCATTCCCGATATAATGTAAGTGCCGTACACAGTTTAGATAGTGTGGTAATACACAGAAATGAGTATACACCTGGTGTGCAGTGTTTACTAGTACCACCCATCTCCGATATATGTTAGTGCCGTACACAGTATTAGATAGTGTGGTATACACAGAAATGAGTATACACCTGGTGTGCAGTGTTTACTAGTACCACCCATTCCCGATATAATTTAGTGCCGTACACAGTATTAGATAGTGTGGTAATACACAGAAATGAGTATACACCTGGTGTGCAGTGTTTACTAGTACCACCCACCGATATAATGTAGTGCCGTACACAGTATTAGATAGTGTGTAATACACAGAAATGAGTATACACCTGGTGTGCAGTGTTTACTAGTACCACCCATTCCCGATATAATGTTGTGCCGTACACAGTATTAGATAGTGTGGTAATACCAGAAATGAGTATACACCTGGTGTGCAGTGTTTACTAGTACCCCCATTCCCGATATAGTATAGTGCCGTACACAGTATAGATAGTGTGGTAATACACAGAAATGAGTATACCACTGGTGTGCAGTGTTTACTAGTACCACCCATTCCGATATATGTATGTGCCGTACACAGTATTAGATAGTGTGGTAATACACAGAAATGAGTATACACCTGGTGCAGTGTTTACTAGTACCACCCATTCCGATATAATGTTAGTGCCGTACACAGTATTAGATAGTGTGGTATACACACGAAATGAGTTATACACCTGGTGTGGCAGTGTTTACTAGTACCACCCATTCCCGATATAATGTTAGTGCCGTACACAGTATTAGATAGTGTGGTAATACACAGAAATGAGTATACACCTGGTGTGCAGTGTTTACTAGTACCACCCATTCCCGATATAATGTAGTGCCGTTACACAGTATTAGATAGTGTGGTAATACACAGAAATGAGTATACACCTGGTGTGCAGTGTTTACTAGTACCACCCATTCCCGATATAATGTTAGGCTACACAGTATTAGATAGTGTGGTAATACACAGAAATGAGTTACACCTGGTGTGCAGTGTTTACTAGTACCACCCATTCCCGATATAAGTTAGGTCCGACACAGTATTAGATAGTGTGGTATACACAGAAATGAGTATACACCTGGTGTGCAGTGTTTACTAGTACCACCCATTCCCATATAATGTTTGCCGTACACAGTATTAGATAGTGTGGTAATACACAGAAATGAGTATACACCTGGTGTGCAGTGTTTACTAGTACCACCCTTCCCGATATAATTTTAGCGCGTACACAGTATTAGATAGTTGGTAATACACAGAAATGAGTATACACCTGGTGTGCAGTGTTTACTAGTACCACCCATTCCCGATATAATGTTAGGCCGTACACAGTATTAGATGTGTGTAATACACAGAATGAGTATACACCTGGTGTGCAGTGTTTACTAGTACCACCCATTCCCGATATAATGTTAGTGCCGTACACAGTATTAGATAGTGTGGTAATACACAGAAATGAGTAACACCTGGTGTGCAGGTTTACTAGTACCACCCATTCCCGATATAATGTTATGCCGTACACAGTATTAGATAGTGTGGTAATACACAGAAATGAGTATACACCTGGTGTGCAGTGTTTACTAACCACCCATTCCCGATATAATGTTAGTGCCGTACACAGTATTAGATAGTGTGGTAATCACAGAAATGAGTATACACCTGGTGTGCAGTGTTTCTAGTACCACCCATTCCCGATATAATGTATGCCGTACACAGTATTAGATAGTGTGGTAATACACAGAATGAGTATAACACCTGTGTGCAGTGTTACTAGTACCACCCATTCCCGATATAATGTTAGTGCCGTACACAGTATTAGATAGTGTGTGTAATACACAGAAATGAGTATACACCTGGTGTGCAGTGTTACTGTACCACCCATTCCCGATATAATGTTAGTGCCGTACACAGTATTAGATAGTGTGGTAATACACAGAAATGAGTATACACCTGGTGTGCAGTGTTTACTAGTACCACCCATTCCCGATATAATGTTAGTGCCGTACACAGTATTAGATAGTGTGGTAATACACAGAATGATTATACACCTGGTGTGCAGTGTTTACTAGTACCACCCACATTCCCGATATAATGTATGCCGTACACAGTATTAGATAGTGTGGTAATACACAGAAATGAGTATACACCTGGTGTGCAGTGTTTACTAGTACCACCCATTCCCGATATAATGTTAGTGCCGTACACAGTATTAGATAGTGTGGTAATACACAGAAATGAGTATACACCTGGTGTGCAGTGTTTACTAGTACCACCCTCCCGATATAATGTTAGTGCCGTACACAGTATTAGATAGTGTGGTAATACACAGAAATGAGTATACACCTGGTGTGCAGTTGTTACTAGTACCACCCATTCCGATATAATGTTAGTGCCGTACACAGTATTAGATAGTGTGGTAATACACAGTAATGAGTATACACCTGGTGTGCAGTGTTTACTAGTACCACCCATTCCCGATATAATGTTAGTGTCATACACAGTATTAGATAGTATGGTAATACACAGAAATGAGTATACACCTGGTGTGCAGTGTTTACTAGTACCACCCATTCCCGATATAATGTTAGTGCCGTACACAGTATTAGATAGTGTGGTAATACACAGAAATGAGTATACACCTGGTGTGCAGTGTTTACTAGTACCACCCATTCCCGATATAATGTTAGTGCCGTACACAGTATTAGATAGTGTGGTAATCACAGAAATGAGTATACACCTGGTGTGCAGTGTTTACTAGTACCACCCATTCCCGATATAATGTTAGTGCCGTACACAGTATTAGATAGTGTGGTAATACACAGAAATGAGTATACACCTGGTGTGCAGTGTTTACTAGTACCACCCATTCCCGATATAATGTTAGTGCCGTACACAGTATTAGATAGTGTGGTAATACACAGAAATGAGTATACACCTGGTGTGCAGTGTTTACTAGTACCACCCATTCCCGATATAATGTTAGTGCCTACACAGTATTAGATAGTAATGTAACACAGAAATGAGTATACACCTGGTGTGCAGTGTTTACTAGTACCACCCATTCCCGATATAATGTTAGTGCCGTACACAGTATTAGATAGTGTGGTAATACACAGAAATGAGTATACACCTGGTGTGCAGTGTTTACTAGTACCACCCATTCCCGATATAATGTTAGTGCCGTACACAGTATTAGATAGTGTGGTAATACACAGAATGAGTATACACCTGGTGTGCAGTGTTTACTAGTACCACCATCCCGATATAATGTTAGTGCCGTACACAGTATTAGATAGTGTGGTAATACACAGAAATGAGTATACACCTGGTGTGCAGTGTTTACTAGTACCACCCATTCCCGATATAATGTTAGTGCCGTACACAGTATTAGATAGTTGGTAAACACAGAAATGAGTATACACCTGGTGTGCAGTGTTTACTAGTACCACCCATTCCCGATATAATGTTAGTGCCTACACAGTATTAGATAGTTGGAATACACAGAAATGAGTATACACCTGGTGTGCAGTGTTTACTAGTACCACCCATTCCCGATATATGTTAGTGCCGTACACAGTATTAGATAGTGTGGTAATACACAGAAATGAGTATACACCTGGTGTGCAGTGTTTACTAGTACCACCCATTCCCGATATAATGTTAGCGCCGTACACAGTATTAGAGTAGTGTGGTAATACACAGAAATGAGTATACACCTGGTGTGCAGTGTTTACTAGTACCACCCATTCCCGATATATGTTAGTGCCTACACAGTATTAGATAGTTGGTAATACACAGAAATGAGTATACACCTGGTGTGCAGTGTTTACTAGTACCCACCATTCCCGATATATGTTGGCGTCATCACAGTATTAGATAGTGTGTAATACACGAAATGAGTATAACACCTGGTGTGCAGTGTTTACTAGTACCACCCATTCCCGATATAATGTTAGCGCCGTACACAGTATTAGATAGTGTGGTAATACACAGAAATGAGTATACACCTGGTGTGCAGTGTTTACTAGTACCACCCATTCCCGATATAATGTTAGCGCCGTACACAGTATTAGATAGTGTGGTAATACACAGAAATGAGTATACACCTGGTGTGCAGTGTTTACTAGTACCACCCATTCCCGATATTATGTTAGTGTCATACACAGTATTAGATAGTGTGGTAATACACTGATGAGACCAGTGAAGAGCTTTTTCTCTTGTGTTCTGCAATGAATATAAGTTTTGAGGTACACCTAAAGGGAACGAATGTTGATTATGGAATAAGTGATACCTCCTTTCTTAATATGTAATAAATGAATTAAAAATATTCTGATCCCATAAATCACATGCAAGTGTAACTTTAATATCTTCAAACTTTGTTAAAGGTGAACTAGAGCTAAAATATAAATTAGCCTGAATAGATTGTGTTTCAGGCACATCCTGATTTCTGCATCACTCGTAGTGATTGACATTCTGCTCTGGGAGGGGGAAGAAGGAGGGAGGCCCCACAACTAACTGAGCATGTGCAACTGCATATAAAATTCAAGGGCACGTTCTGGAAGGAGGGTTCCAGGAAAATCCAGATACCCGCAGAATTGAAAGGGAACTATATCCTTAAAGGAGAACTAAACCCAGGACTGAACATATCCCCTCTAAAATCACAAACTGTTAAATAGCAATACAGAAATTGGCATTAAAATAAATACTTCCACTTTTTTAGCACTGGATAAAATAACTGTATGTACAGTGACTGGCCACGCCCCTGATCTCAGTCACATGCTCCCTTGCCTATACTGTCCTGTAAAAGGATTGGCTAGAAGCTACTAGTGGGTGTGACCAACTGTACCAAGTTCCTGCAGTATCTTAGGACTGAGCATGTGTAAAGAACATAATGGTCAGTGACCACACTGTGTGATACCGGAACACTGGGAAATAAAACACAAACCTCAAAAGTTACATTTCTCAACAACCATATTAAAATGAGAGGTGGGACACTGATTACTGTTTTTATATCAAGGAGATCTGACATCTAATTCAATGTTGTTCTGAGGCTTTAGTTGCCCTTTAAAACCAACCCCATTCATTAACAGTACCCAGGGTCTGGCCTGTGAGACCAAATGCATTTCCATGCCTCTTTCCCCGTACATAACCCTTTACTAGCCCTTTAGTCTTCTGCTAAATATTTCCCAATGCTGCAAGCAACTGAGAAGTGCATCAGCACATATGGAGAGTTTTAAACATCTCCCTCTGTCTTACTGAATGTAAATCTAATGCATCAAGAGAGCAGAACTGAAAGTCTTATCTACACACACATCCTAAACAATTAGTCAGCCTGGAATGAATGTCTATGCTAAAGTTTAAAGGGGAAGTAGTTAAAAGTCATTCAAAAATAATTTGAAGGCAATAGTAATTTATTCTAGCAACCAGACTTTGGTGTAAACAACAGATAACGAGATGAACGGGTGTTACAGACATTTATAATGATAGAAATAATAAAGTTAATCCTCTTTAATGGGAATGTTCACCCTTAAAAACAAAAAACTGGTCGATTGTCTGTTACCATCCCCCTACTGATATATTCTGCACACACTTTATTACCCACATTACTAAGCAGATATTTAAGGATAATAACTGGCAGAGTAAGATGGCCCCTCCTACAGTGCAGTCAATCAAGGCTGTGACTGCTGACATCACAGCCAATGATTAAAGGGCAAGTCCAGCCCCAAAATGAAAACTTACATACAGGTAAATCACCCCCCACAACCCTAAACGGTAATAGTTTGAAATGTGAAAGGTGTAAGTCTAACCTGAAATCCTGCACAATGTCCTGTTTCCCCTGTTTCTACTTCCTGGTTCTTCCAGTTAGTAACTGTCAGTTATGGATTTGACAGTTGACATCACAGCCAATGACTGAATGTCTCTTCTGAGCATGCCCAGGCTCAGTACAGTCTCAGTACAGGCTTCTAAATTGCTCAGTTTCCATGAGGCATCCAGAAGCATAGCAGGCATACAGTAATGAATTCATAGGACAAAGTATGATATATCAACATATTGTAAAGAGGATATTCTTTCTAAAAGATGTTCTTATGAGGGTGGAGTTGAACTTTAACTGCTGTTTCAGCTGCTGCCTCCTTTTTTATAAAAATATAAAAAGCTCTTTGAGCAGAAAGTAATAGAACTTATATATGGTTACAAATGCATGTTAAAAACTGGTACAAATAATAATTAGGGTTGTGGGCAAAAAACAGACAAGTCACCATTTTTTTTGTTTTAAGGGTGGACCCAGGGTGAGAGCCTAAAACCCTGGGTTAGGTTTCGATATGTAGTATTACTTACCTAAACATTCCATGGCTGCTCCTCCTTCCGGCTTCGCAATGTGGCCAATAGAAATTCTCCTAGTCGCCAATAGACTGAGAGGTGAAGCAGCTGAGATTATTACCATTGTTACTGGTGATATAGTCAACCTATACAATGTGTGTTTTTCCTTTTTCCCCTTTCAATAATATAAGTTTTTTTTTTAAAAAAAAGGAAGTTTAGGTAAGTCACTGCGCAGCTCTGAATCGAACCCAGGGGCGAGGACCTAGCGGTCCAGGTTCCACTCATTAGCCTCCCTCTGCAGCTCTTCATCATATTGCTTTTAGACGTTTCCCACTTTAAATGGAAATGTTGAAAATTGTGCAATGTAAGGCTCGTTCACGCTATGAGCAGGGGTGCAACTACCATGAAGCAGACTGAAGCATTTGCTCAGGGCGGGCCCCCGCAGAAGGCTTAAAAGGCAGCAGTTTAAAAAAATCCTCCTTTCTGCAATAATGCATTTCAGCATCAGTCCACCAATCAGTGTTAAAGGCTATGTCCACCCTGAAAATTTTTTTTTAATATATGGTCCCCCCTGGGCTCCCAGCCCCAACCGCTATAATTTTTTTTTTAGAAAGCCCCCCAAACTCTACTTACCTCCCCTCGATCCTCCGCCGCGCTCCCGGCCCTCTGCTTGCAAGGAAATGCAAGCAGAGGGGCGGGACCGGCAGCCGCGTCTGTGATTGGCTGAGCGGCAGCCAATCACAGACGCGGCTGCCGGCAGCTCACTTCGCCGGAGGAAAGAGGAGAGGTAAGTAAGAGTTTGGGGAGCTTTCTAAAAAAAAAAAATATGCGGTTGGGGCTGGGAGACATGGGGGAGCACAATATTAAGGGGGATTTGAGCTAGGGGGAGGGATAGTAGAACGGGAGGGAGAGGGAGGAGAGGGAGGGAGGAGAGGGAGGGGGAGGGAGGGGGGAGAAGGGCTGCAGTACGCATGGCAAAAATACCTGAGGCCAGCTAGCAGGCAGGTGTCCTATATGGACTCTGCTAGCCTCCTGGTAGTCATTTTTTGGGACTTTGGGGGGGGACTACAGGAGAACCCTATGGAGCTGGGATGTGAGGTAAGGATTAAACTACACACATGGTGGGGCCAGTAGTTGGGGGGATTATAGTTTTGGGGGTGGACATGCCCTTTAAGTCAACCCTCCCGTCATCCACCAATCGGTGTTAGTTAGCCCTCCAGTCCACCAGTCAGTGTTAGTCAGTCCAGCACACCCACCTCCACAAGCCATGCCTATAATCCCTTATGAAGCCACACCCACTCATCGGGTTGCCTCCCATCTGCCGATAGGCAGCATTTAAAAGTTGTTTCAGGTGTCAAAAACCCTAGGAAAACCCCTGGCTATGAGGCTTCCTAGCGCTGCGGGATCATCGAAGTTCCCCTGGGTTATCGCATCATGGTGTCCATTGATTTCAGTGGCACTGCTATGCGTTAACGCAAACTACTGCAAACTGCTGTATTGCAGCCTGTAGGTGTGAATTGTACCGTTCAAGGCTTGACATTGCACCAAAATGTCCCTTAGTTTGAACAAGCCCTAACCGAGCAAACACAAAGAAACTAGTTAGAAACCCACAGGATAACTAAAACCTCCATATTTGGATGTATGCACTTGCACAGATGTTCAGTTTCTATAAGGGGCCCTGAAAAAAGCCCATGATCAATATCCACACCTGTGTGACTTTCACAGAGGAGCAGATCAAGTTTTCAGTCTGTGGGACTTTTTATTGTCTTGCATTAAGCCACACAAACTATCAGGGTTATTCAATAAAAGTTCTTATTGTTAAAAATGGTGCTAATTTTGCCCCAACCAATCAGATGTTAGCTTTCAAATGTTAAATAACATCTGATTGGTTGGGGCAAAATTAGCACCATTTTAAACGATAAGAACTTTTATTGAATCTCCCTTTAGGTTTACAGTGTTTTTTTACAATGTTTTTTGCTCAGTTTCCCTAATCTAACTCTAAACCGACTCCTTCTTCCATCTGAAATGACTTTGTGAAGTCAAGCATGCTCAGTAATCACTATGAACCAGCACATGGAAAGGAGATTTCCCACCATGCAATTCACACATACCACTTGTCACCATTCCAGTAAAAGCAAGAGGGCACTTGATTGACAGCTTCAATGTAAAATGGTTCGGATTAGATATAGGGGACAACATAAAAATGGTACAGTGATAGTTGGGCAGAGTTATAGTTTCCAATAATGGGAATTTTTTTTAAAAATTGTGTGGGTGGGCCCTATTTATAAAAGATTGATATTGTTATCGAAATAATAACGATCGTTATCGTAAAATAGAGATCGTTATCATAAAATAACGATCTGTATTTTCCGATAACGATCGGTATTTTACGATATCGGAAAAAAACGATCGTTATCGGAAAATACAGAGCATTATCGGGAAATACAGATCGTTATTTTACGATAACGATCGTTATTTTTTCGATAACGATATCGATATTTTATAAATAGGGCCCAGTATTTCTATAGAAGGTTTAAAGGGGACACTAAACCTCATTTTCAAAGTACATGAAACCTGTATCTATTATTCACAGGGAGGTAAGAACGCTTATTCCCACCTTCCTGTAACTAATGGAACACCCAGGGAACATTGCAAGACTTACCTTACCGGCGTTCTACTCGCGGCTGAAGGTGGACGCTTGGTCGGGACAGCGTGTCTGACAGCTGTGAGTGGAGTGCCGGTAAGGTAAGTGTTGCAGTGTTCCCCGGGCGTTCCATTAGTTACAGGGAGGTGGGAATAAGCGTCTATTAATACATACATACCCTTTAAATGTAACTTTCCTAATAGGCGTTATTTATAAAGTTTCCCAGCGCAGTTGTGGCGAAAGCAATTTCAAGTATGAAGAAGTCAGACGGGTTTTAAGCACTTGCCTAAGTGAATATCAGGTGGCGGATCATTCGGTGTCCGCCTGCTCCTTCCATTTAATGGACGCCCTATTACTTTGCAGGCTGGTTAAGAATGGCACAAAACATTCTGTGCCTCTTCTTCCTACGCTGGTATCTAATCCATCACAGCTGCTGATAAACAAGTCTGTTTTTTTCCCCTGAGCTGAACCTTTATTTTTTTTTTTAAAAATAGTCGATCCAGTTGCATAATATTCATACATCTATTGTAAGGGAGAATGTCAGTCGGCCATGTTCCATGAACAAGGTCTCGGGGTAGAAATATTTGGTTTTGTCAGACAGGAAATTTTTTAAGTGCCTATTGAGATTGTTCCTTTTATTCAGCAAAAAAATCAAATTTCCAGCTATTTCCTGCTTGTTGGTATAATTCATACTGGGCAGGTCTAAAGATTAAGGGCTTGATGCATTAAGAGGTGCAAAAGTGTTCCCAAGCTGTTCATTTTCAGTAGCCAATCAGATGTTAGCGTTTTACTTCTTTACTGAGTTCAATGCCATCATCTGATTGGTTGCCGTAGATAAATAGCACAGGCAAACTTTTTGCACCTATTTTTTCATCAGCCCCTCTGTGTTCATCCATATATAGCCAATGATAAGGACAGGGATTAGGAAGGTAAACATTTTATTACCGATTTAAATGGATTTTATTTTCTGAATGGAATCTGAACTAATAAAATTACAGATTTATTTTGTCCACTGAACTTTTATAAGGGTTAAACTTTAAATCTTTGTAACTTAAAGCTTCGCTCGTCGTCTGGCTCTCTCCCTGTACTTGGCCTGGCATTTGGGTAGATGTACTTCTTGTACAGTGAGTTTTCTCATTTCCCAGTGGGTCCCTTTAAATATTGCCAGCGATCTAATCTACTCCTATGAGAGTGAGGTCCTAGTGTTTTACCTTCTCGCCCTGGGCGGTATGTCACAAGCAAGGGGGGGGGGGGGTTAACTGCTTTGCAATAAAGAATAATACAAACCATCCTGCAAAGATAAGCAAACAGAAAAGTTCTAAAAATGTTGAAATGGGTCTTAGCCCAGCAAACCCTCGAAAATGGTTTGACATGCTGGGTTACCTTCTGAGCGTTCCAACATTATATCACACCATCCAGTATTATCTATAGCTTTGTAGGGAAAGGAGAGCTTGTCACGGGTTGGGTGATCCTGTCAGACTGGTCTAGGGGCAAGAACATAGATTGGCTACCACCCATGTCATGCCTGCACTGTTGGGTGGTAGTATGGTATGCAGGTATCCCACCCCTCCCGGATCCTCTGGGAGTCTCCCTCGAATTGGGGTGGTCTCCTTCACTCCCGTGAGACCACCCCAATCTCCTGTGACGGAGAGGAGTCCTGAATCTCCTTCCCGTCATGCCCCCTTTTTGGGCACCATGCCCCCGGACCGCCCACATCACGTCCACAACCCCGCCTCCTCCCAGCTCGCCCCGCCCACGGCATGAAGTAAATGACATCACGCTGCAACATCACGCCCCTCACCTCGCCCACAACGTGACGTAAATGACTTTATTGAGCCATCATCGGTGTAGTGCAGGGCTCTGGTTTTGCAGTGTGACGCCATTATAGACCGACGTCACTAATAAATAAAATAAAATAGGGAGAGAATAAGGCTTCGCAGCTCCACTTCAGAATATGCAAATAAGGAACAGAGACTTCTGGGTTAGAATGGAATGGAATGATAAATAGGCGGCATTGGAGAAATCTTTTTGGTAGGATATTTGAATCATGTAGGTGACACCGTAAAATCTTTCCCGTATCGTGATACATTAACTAAAAAGTTTTATATTATTTGTTTATTTTTAGAAACTACAAATCCCAGCATGCCTTGGTGGCAGAAAGTAATTATTGAACCATTTTTAAAGTTTAAGAAAATGAAATAAAAAATGAGAAATCAAAAGGAACACACATGTATAATGTTGATTTAACGGGCATAATTGATGATTTTCTATACGAGTGAGTTTATTAATAGAGATATAAATAGAGTTATGTAATCCCAATCCGTCAGATGTAATGTTCCCATCTGGGTACAGAAACACTGTGCATCTTATAAGCCATCAATCAGGACTAAGTAGCAGATGTACCGTCGTGTACTCACCGCATTACCGCTAATACATAAAACACCGTATCTGCCATTTACATTTATCAATGGAGACGGAATCTTGCTCTATGGAGACTTCTCACCCCAGTGTAGTGCGTCTGTATTACTCTAATGACAATGTACAGATGGTTCCTTACACAGGGGAGAGGGAATGAAATGGTTTGAATTTAATAGGACATTAATAGGTGCTTATTTTGCCCCAACCAATCAGATGTTAGCTTTCAAATGTTAAATAACATCTGATTGGTTGAGGCAAAATTAGCACCATTATTTACTATAAGAACTTTTATAACATCTCTCTAAAAGTCTTTAGAATTGGAACAAGCAGCGATGTTTGTGGGAGAGATGATGTTGGTAACATAGGACAGTAAGAACCACTCTAGAGCTCCCTCGCTCTCAGGGGTGCAGCTCTAATAAGGGAAGTTGAAACATTTGGTACCTGAGAGGGGCGTCAGGTTGACCAGCAAAAAATACTTTTAAATTGACAAGGAACGTATTGGCAAATGTATGGAAAGCCTCAGCGGTAGAAACTGGGTTTAAAATCCAGTTACTCGATTTCTGGTTAGTGTGACTTTAACCCTTTGCTTGCAGTGGCTGGTGTGTGAGGGACGTGCCTCGGGCATAACTGGGTGTGATGGGGTTGGGGCTGTGCATGGGGCGCCGCACAGCAAATCGGCCAATACTGGAAACTATTATTATTCCCAACTATCACTGTACCATCTTCTTGTTGATCTGCCAGCATCTCACATTTTAGCTGTCAACCAAGTGCCTTATTATCATAAATTCTTCTGCTGTGTCAGGAGTGTAACGACCGGGAACTGGGCCCTCCCGCAGACTTGGAGGCCGGGCCTCTGACACATCCCCTGCACCCTCCCTGCTCTGGACCATGTGAGTTGCATGGTGGGAAATTCCCTCTCCCAGTGCTGCCTTACTGGTATTACTGAGCATGCTTGCCCTCACTGGTAGACAGATTGGTCAGGGTGGAGGACTCTGAGCCCAAGCAAAACGTACTGGACTGAAGACATGCAGCAACACATTTCATTTATAGATAGATTTATAGATAGTTTTTTCAGTTTACATATCCTTTAAATCAAGCCCATATTAGTGGCCAAATTTCACAGAAAAAAACCTCAGTTAAACGTATCTGTAGATAGTTGAGAACAGCGTCTCTCGGGTGCATTAATGCTCAAGTTGTCTCTGCAAGAAATGTAAAATAAAACGCAAACCATTTTTTCGTTGTATTATCTCTGAATAAATATATTTGCAGTTGACACTACAGTGATGTGAATGAGCCCAAAGGATTAAATGGAATGAAAAAATCCGTCCACAAACGTTTCTCACACAGCAATGGGGCGAATGTTGACCAATACAGGGAGATTTCCCATGAAGTCACTTTCTAATCCGTGTATCAATATCGGATCCGAATGGCTTTAGAGTTATACAAGGGCTATTCATTTACAGCATGGCACTAGTGTGGTTACAGGAATTACTGTTTGTATGAATAAAACATTATTTCTAAGAAGAAAAGAGCTGTCAGTCAGTTCCAGCTGATTGCTGTAAAATGCTGTAGGGTTAGAACAGAAATATAATTGTAATCCTCTACCCCACCTACCTATCCTCTACCCCACCTACCTATTCCCCACCTACTTATCCGCTACTCCACCAACCTATCCCCATCTACTTATCCGCTACCCCACCTTCCTATCCTCTACCCCACCTATCTATCCCCCACCTACCTATCCTCCATGCCACCTACCTATGCTTTACCCCACCTACCTATCCCCACCTACCTATCCCCCACCTACTTATCTGCTACTCCACCTACCTATCCCCACCTACTTATCCGCTACCCCACCTATCTATCCCCCACCTACCAATCCTCTACCCCACCTACCTATCCTCTACCCCACCTATCTATCCCCCATCTACCTATCTGTCCCCCACCTAACTCAATCTTTTCCTGGTTTCTTCTGCTTTCTCCTGCACTGAGCATGTGCCAACCATAGATTAGAAGGAAGAACTAATATTTGTGACCGCAGATTCAGAACCTACCACCCCCTAACTTTCTGATCAGTGATTTCTTCATATCTTGGGCTTTGCATCACGTAGAGAGGTGGTTGGCGGCTCATTTTAAAGGTAGGAACCTGGCCTTTCATTCAACATCAAGTTTGTAAAGGTTTGTTAAGGCGATTCAGCGTTCAATCCAATAATCAATTTTACAGTAGGAAACTCCCTGTTCCATAGGGGGATACATATAGATTTGACATTGTTTATTTCTATATGTAACAACTTTATTCCCTTGGTCACTGTCTCTTTTGCTACATCTGTGCATGGAACAGCAGAAGGGGACAGACTAGCAGCTGCATCTGTGTCAGCCAATCACTGATGCGGCGGTGAGTCAGCAGAGGGAGCCGAGGGAAGGAGGTCGGGTAAGTACATTTCTGTGCTGATTTTAAAGTTTTAACACTAGCGTTAAGGGTGTGTGTGGGGGGGGTTCCATACATTGTATGAAGTTGCTGTACCAGGCCTTACACAGACATACAAACACACGACACACGGTCATAACCTTATACACTCACTTGCAACCAGATAGACACTCACTATCAACCCCGTCTCCCAGCACAGTCCCCATTACAGTGTCCGTCAATGCTTTAGAAATCCTAGAATAACACGGAAAATATGGAAATTCCCCCCAGTTAATGGATTTATTTTAAAACAAAATGGTTTTTGGGGACCTCTAGTGGTCGGAAAGGAGATTTCTGTCTAGTTTCACTCTCCTACAATCTGTGCAAGATTTACCATGTCATTTAAGATCAATTCAATTTAACTGGTTTCAGGTATTGATAACTTCACCACTTATCCAAGTGACTTCCTCAATTTAAAGGGACATTAAACTGTGCTTTGTAAGTAAATCTGTGTCTATTATTCACGGGGTGAGAACACATATCCCCATCTCCCTGTAAATAATAGAACGCCCGGGGACACTGCAACACTTACCTTACCGGCTCCTTATCAGCTGTCAGGCGCGCTGTCCCGATCACGTGCCTATCTTTTGTATTGGTGCACATGTGTCGAAGATAGGCGCTGGGTCGGTACAGCGCGCCTGACAGCTGATAAGGAACCGCGAGTGGAGCACCGGTAAGGTAAGTGTTGCAGTGTTCCCCGGGTGTTCTATTATTCACGGGGAGATAGTAATGAGCCTTCTCACCTCCCTGTGAATAATAGAAACAGATTACAAAGTGACAACTGGGTTTCCATCATTTGGACTAGTAGGAACACAATAAATGGTATTAGAATTAATATAACAGGAGCCAGGAGGGTCCCGGGTTTCTGTACCGGATACAGGGTTGCCAGATTTGGATGCGACTGCCCCCACTGCAGGCAAAAGGGAACAGGCAGCCCCACTCCTGGAACGCCCACTCATTGTCCCATTATGCCCCTAACCCCGTCTCTGGTCGACGTCCCACTTGGGGGTGGCTAAAATCTGCCATCCCTGACCAGATAGCACATTTGCCAGGATGGGATATCTGGTTACATTATCACACGATTACCTCACATCCATCCCGTTTTCCCTCCAGAATAATCATGGCTTGAAGGGTCCCGGTGTGCGCGGGGCTTAACGGCAATGTGGGTGTGTCAATGACATTCGGGGCATAGGGTCATGATGTTCAGGGGTGTGGCCAAGTCGTTCAGTGGCAATTTGAGGCTCCACCCCCATCTTGGTTTGCAGAGTTTAAAAGGAGGTATGATTATTAATTATCCGCTAGTGTATCATAAATATGTTTTTTCCTCTTCCAGATGAAGCGCCAGGGTTTTCTGTCAGGGTTAGTGATCTCTCTGACAATAATATTCAAATCTCTGAAACCAGTACAGAACTTTCAATACTCTATGAGTAGTTTGTCGCCTCCTAGGCTGGTCCATGTGACCAGTATGATAGAGAGTTAAAGATCCCATGTGACCGGTATCACAGAGAGGGAAAAATCCCATGTGACCGGTATCATAGAGAGGGAAAGATCCCATGTGACCGGTATCACAGAGAGGGAAAGATCCCATGTGACCGGTATCATAGAGAGGGAAAGATCCCATTTGCACCGTTCTATAGAGAGGGAAAGATCCCATGTGACCGTTATCATAGAGAGGAAAAGATCCCATTTGACCGGTATCATAAAGAGGGAAAGATCCCATGTGACCGGTATCATAGAAGGGAAAATCCCATGTGACCGGTATCACAGAGAGGGAAGATCCCATGTGACCGGTATGATAAGAGAGGGAAGATCCCATGTGACCGGTATCATAAAGGGGAAAGATCCCATGTGACTGGTATCACAGAGAGGGAAACATCCCTTTGACCGTATGATAAGAGGAAAGATCCCATGGGACCGGTATCATAGAGGAAAGATCCCATGTGACTGGTATCACAGAGAGGGAAAGATCCCATGGGACCGGTACATAGAGAAGAAGATCCATGGACCGGATTAGAGAGGGAAGATCCCATGTGACCGGTATCATAGAAGAAAAGATCCCATGTGACCGGTATAGAGGGAAAGATCCATGTGACCGGTATCATAGAGAGGGAAAGATCCCATGTGACCGGTATGATAGAGAGGGAAAGATCCCATGTGACCGGTATGATAGAGAGGGAAAGATCCCATGGGACCGGTATCATAGAGAGGGAAAGATCCCATGTGACCAGTATGATAGAGAGGGAAAGATCCCATGTGACCGGTATCATAGAGAGGGAAAGATCCCATGTGACCGGTATCATAGAGAGGGAAAGATCCCATGTGACGTTATCTAGAAGGAAAGATCCCATGTGACCGGTATCATAAAGAGGAAAGATCCCATGTACCGTTCATAGAGGGAAAGATCCCATGGGACCGGTATCATAAAGAGGGAAAGATCCCATGTGACGTATCATAGAAAGGAAAGATCCCATGTGACCGGTTTGATAAGAGGGAAAGATCCCATGTGACCATATCATAGAGAGGGAAAGATACCATGTCTGGTATCATAGAGAGGGAAAGTCCCATGTGACCGGTATCAGAGGAGGGAAAGATCCCATGTGACCAGTATCATAGAGAGGGAAAGATCCCATGTGACCGGTATGATAGAGAGTTAAAGATCCCATGTGACCGGTATCATAGAGAGGGAAAGATCCCATGTGACCGGTATCATAGAGAGGGAAAGATCCCATGTGACCGGTATCATAGAGAGGGAAAGATCCCATGTGACCGGTATCATAGAGAGGGAAAGATCCCATGTGACCGGTATCATAGAAAGGAAAAGATCCCATGTGACCGGTTTGATAGAGAGGGAAAGATCCCATGTGACCAGTATCATAGAGAGGGAAAGATCCCATGTGACCAGTATCATAGAGAGGGAAAGATCCCATGTGACCGGTAGATAGAGAGTTAAAGATCCCATGTGACCGGTATCATAGAGAGGAAAGAGCCCATGTGACCGGTATGATAGAGAGTTAAAGATCCCATGTGACCAGTATCAGAGAGGAAAGAGCCCATGTGACCGGTATCATAGAGGGAAAGAGCCCATGTGACCGGTATCATAGAGAGGGAACGAGCCCCTGTGACCGGTATGATAGAGAGTTAAAGATCCCATGTGACCAGTATCATAGAGAGGGAAAGATCCCATGTGACCGGTATCATAGAGAGGGAAAGACCCATGTGACGGTACATCAGAGAAAGATCCCATGTGACATATCATGAGAGAAAATCCCATGTACCGGTATGATAGAGAGTTAAAGACCCATGTGACCAGTATCATAGAGAGGGAAAGATCCATGTGACCGGTATCATAGAGAGGGAAAAGCCCATGTGACCGGTATCATAGAGAGGGAAAGATCCCATTGACCAGTATCATAAGAGAGGAAAGATCCCATGTGACCGGTATGATAGAGAGTTAAGATCCCATGTGACCAGTATCAGAGGGGAAAGAGCCCATGTGACCGGTGATAGAGAGTTAAAGATCCCATGTGACCAGTATCATAGAGAGTTAAAGATCCCATGTGACCAGTATCAGAGAGGGAAAGATCCCATGTGACCGATATGATAGAGCGTTAAAGATCCCATGTGACCAGTATCATAGAGAGGGAAAGATCCCATGTGACCAGTATCATAGAGAGGGAAAGATCCCATGTGACCGGTATCATAGAGAGGGAAAGATCCCATGCGACCAGTTCATAGGGAAAGCCCTGACCGGTATCATAGAGAGTTAAAGATCCCATGTGACCAGTATCATAGAGAGGGAAAGAGTCCATGTGACCGGTATCATAGAGAGGGAAAGATCCCATGTGACCGGTATGATAGAGAGTTAAAGATCCCATGTACCAGTATCATAGAGAGGGAAAGATCCCATGTGACCGGTATCATAGAGAGGGAAAGATCCCATGTGACCAGTATCATAGAGAGGGAAAGATCCCATGTGACCAGTATCATAGAGAGGGAAAGATCCCATGTGACCGGTATCATAGAGAGTTAAAGATCCCATGTGACCGGTATCATAGAGAGTTAAGATCCCATGTGACCAGTATCATAGAGAGGAAAGATCCCATGTGACCAGTATCATAGAGAGTGAAAGATCCCATGTGACCGGTATCATAGAGTTAAAGATCCCATGTGACCGGTTCATAGAGAGTTAAAGATCCCATGTGACCAGTATCATGACAGGGAAAGATCCCATGTGACCGGTATCATAGAGACGAAGATCCCATGTGCACGGTATCATAGAGAGTTAAAGATCCATGTGACCGTATCATAGAGAGTAAGATCCCATGTGACCTGTATCATAGAGAGGGAAGATCCCATGTGACCGGTATCATAGAGAGGGAAAGATCCCATGTGACCGGTATCATAGAGAGGGAAAGATCCCATGTGACCGGTATCATAGAGAGGGAAAGATCCCATGTGACCGGTATCATAGAGAGGGAAAGATCCCATGTGACCGTATCATAGAGAGGGAAAGATCCCATGTGACCGGTATCAGAGAGAGAAAGATCCCATGTGACCGTATCATAGAGAGGGGAAATCACAATGTGACCGGTATCATAGAGAGGGAAAGATCCCATGGGACCGGTATCATAGAGAGGGAAAGATCCCATGTGACCGGTATCATAGAGAGGAAACGATCCAGGGGACCGGATATAAAGAGGGAAAGATCCCATGTGACCGGTATCATAGAAAGGGAAAGATCCCATGTGACCGGTATCACAGAGAGGAAAGATCCCATGTGACCGGTATCTAGAGAGGGAAAGATCCCATGGGACCGGTATCATAAAGAGGGAAAGATCCCATGTGACTGGTATCACAGAGAGGGAAACATCCCATGTGACCGGTATGATAGAGAGGGAAAGATCCCATGGGACCGGTATCATAAAGAGGGAAAGATCCCATGTGACTGGTATCACAGAGAGGGAAAGATCCCATGTGACCGGTATCATAGAGAGGGAAAGATCCCATGGGACCGGTATCATAGAGAGGGAAAGATCCCATGTGACCGGTATCATAGAAAGGAAAAGATCCCATGTGACCGGTATGATAGAGAGGGAAAGATCCCATGTGACCGGTATCATAGAGAGGGAAAGATCCCATGTGACCGGTATGATAGAGAGGGAAAGATCCCATGTGACCGGTATGATAGAGAGGGAAAGATCCCATGGGACCGGTATCATAGAGAGGGAAAGATCCCATGTGACCAGTATGATGATAGAGAGGGAAAGATCCATGTGACCGGTATCATGAGAGGGAAGATCCCATGTGACCGGTATCATAGAGAGGGAAAGATCCCATGTGACCAGTATCATAGAGAGGGAAAGATCCCATGTGACCGGTATCAAAAGAGGGAAGAATCCCATGTGACCGGTATCATGAGAGGGAGATCCCATGGCCGGTATCATAAGAGGGAAAGATCCCATGTGACCGGTATCATAGAAAGGAAAAGATCCCATGTGACCGGTTTGATAGAGAGGGAAAGATCCCATGTGACCAGTATCATAGAGAGGGAAGATACCATGTGACTGGTATCATAGAGAGGGAAAGATCCCATGTGACCGGTATCATAGAGAGGGAAAGATCCCATGTGACCAGTATCATAGAGAGGGAAAGATCCCATGTGACCGGTATGATAGAGAGTTAAAGATCCCATGTGACCGGTATCATAGAGAGGGAAAGAGCCCATGTGACCGGTATCATAGAGAGAGAAAGATCCCATGTGACCGGTATCATAGAGAGGGAAAGATCCCATGTGACCGGTATCATAGAGAGGGAAAGATCCCATGTGACCAGTATCATAGAAAGGAAAAGATCCCATGTGACCGGTTTGATAGAGAGGGAAAGATCCCATGTGACCAGTATCATAGAGAGGGAAAGATCCCATGTGACCAGTATCATAGAGAGGGAAAGATCCCATGTGACCGGTATGATAGAGAGTTAAAGATCCCATGTGACCGGTATCATAGAGAGGGAAAGAGCCCATGTGACCGGTATGATAGAGAGTTAAAGATCCCATGTGACCAGTATCAGAGAGGGAAAGAGCCCATGTGACCGGTATCATAGAGGGAAAGAGCCCATGTGACCGGTATCATAGAGAGGGAACGAGCCCCTGTGACCGGTATGATAGAGAGTTAAAGATCCCATGTGACCAGTATCATAGAGAGGGAAAGATCCCATGTGACCGGTATCATAGAGAGGGAAAGAGCCCATGTGACCGGTATCATAGGAGGGAAAGATCCCATGTGACCAGTATCATAGAGAGGGAAAGATCCCATGTGACCGGTATGATAGAGAGTTAAAGATCCCATGTGACCAGTATCATAGAGAGGGAAAGATCCCATGTGACCGGTATCATAGAGAGGGAAAGAGCCCATGTGACCGGTATCATAGAGAGGGAAAGATCCCATGTGACCAGTATCATAGAGAGGGAAAGATCCCATGTGACCGGTATGATAGGAGTTAAAGATCCCATGTGACCAGTATCAGAGAGGGAAAGAGCCCATGTGACCGGTATGATAGAGAGTTAAAGATCCCATGTGACCAGTATCATAGAGAGTTAAAGATCCCATGTGACCAGTATCAGAGAGGGAAAGATCCCATGTGACCGATATGATAGAGCGTTAAAGATCCCATGTGACCAGTATCATAGAGAGGGAAAGATCCCATGTGACCAGTATCATAGAGAGGGAAAGATCCCATGTGACCGGTATCATAGAGAGGGAAAGATCCCATGCGACCAGTATCATAGAGAGGGAAAGATCCCATGGGACCGGTATCATAGAGAGTTAAAGATCCCATGTGACCAGTATCATAGAGAGGGAAAGAGTCCATGTGACCGGTATCATAGAGAGGGAAAGATCCCATGTGACCGGTATGATAGAGAGTTAAAGATCCCATGTGACCAGTATCATAGAGAGGGAAAGATCCCATGTGACCGGTATCATAGAGAGGGAAAGATCCCATGTGACCAGTATCATAGAGAGGGAAAGATCCCATGTGACCAGTATCATAGAGAGGGAAAGATCCCATGTGACCGGTATCATAGAGAGTTAAAGATCCCATGTGACCGTATCATGATAGAGAGTTAAAGATCCCATGTGACCAGTATCATAGAGAGGGAAAGATCCCATGTGACCAGTATCATAGAGAGTGAAAGATCCCATGTGACCGGTATCATAGAGAGTTAAAGATCCCATGTGACCGGTATCATAGAGAGTTAAAGATCCCATGTGACCAGTATCATAGACAGGGAAAGATCCCATGTGACCGGTATCTAGAGACGGAAAGATCCCAGTGACTGGTATCATAGAGAGTTAAAGATCCCATGTGACCGGTATCATAGAGAGTTAAAGATCCCATGTGACCTGTATCATAGAGAGGGAAAGATCCCAGTGCCGTATCATAGAGAGGGAAAGATCCCATGTGACCGGTATCATAGAGAGGGAAAGATCCCATGTGACCGGTATCATAGAGAGGGAAAGATCCCATGTGACCGGTATCATAGAGAGGGAAAGATCCCATGTGACCGGTATCATAGAGAGGGAAAGATCCCATGTGACCGGTTACAAGAGAGGGAAAGATCCCATGTGACCCGTATATAGAGAGGAAAGATCCCATGTGACCGGTTCATAGAGAGGGAAGATCCCATGGGACCGGTATCATAGAGAGGGAAAGATCCCATGTGACCGGTATCATAGAGAGGGAAAGATCCCATGTGACCGGTATCATAGAGAGGGGAAGAGTCCATGTGACCAGTATCATAGAGAGTGAAAGGAAAGAAAAGATAAGACCTCCCGGTAACAATAGAGTATACCAACTTTTGAAAGAACATCACTGGTACAATTACAATACTACAGGTATGTTTTTTTGTAAAAATTGTGTGAGTGTGCTTCCGGGCAGAGTGGGGGGAAGGGGGGCGTGGCTAAAGCTGGGTACACACGATACAATAATTCGGCCCAACCGAGCGTCATTTCATTGTTTCAGTCAGTCGGCCCGAATTATTGTATGGCGGCTTTTTGCCACCTTGCTCAACTGCCGACCGTTCGTTTGTCCAAATTGGATGAACGAACGATTGGACAAGTCGGAAAATCTCAACATATCATGCGGTCTTCTATGGACCACACGATAGGTGGTGCCTAACTGTTAGACGCGGCTGCTTTTGCTGTGACCGACAGTCCTTCCTCCTGGCCGACCGGTCGAAAGCCTCGAACGGTCGGTCAGGAGGAGAGATATAGTTTGTACCTAGCTTTAGGCAACATCATCTTGGAGGTGGGCCGAAGGCAGAGTTAGGGCATGCTGTGGGTGTTCTGGGGGTGTGGCAGACAAAATGGCCCTCCACAAACTTTCAGTAATCCTCAAAAATACGATCCAAAGTCCCGCCGATGACATCATCGCGCGTGCCAGCTATAAGAAAAACAAATATCACACCTTCCTCTTGGCTTCCTCCAAAAAAGTGAGAGAAAGGCGTGAGATTTCTCTTTCTTATAGCCGGCGTGCACAGTGACATCATTGGCGTGTGCGCACTTACTAAGAGCACTAAGTGAAGCTGTGATGTTACTTGGCAAAGAAAATTTGGACAATCTCATGGGGCAGTCCCAAAAACACGATTAGAGTGGAGCAGTAAGCGAGCAAGATTCAATCAGGAAAGGTAGGGAATGGGAGAGTATTTTACATTTAAACCCACAGCTATCCAGTAAGCTACAGTTATTTTTCAGTGTACATACCTTTTAATATTCCAAAAGGTGGACAGTGCATATCATACAAAAACAACAGAAATATGATGTTGCAAAAAAACATACAATAAAAGGCATAAAAAGGAGAAAATACCAGAGCTTACAGAATTCTGGTTCCAGACAGGAATGGACAAACCCCAATCAGACTGGACCTCAAAAATATGACCACCAGACCATAGAAAATTTCCTATCTTTAAAGGTCTCCCCAAAGAATCCCCCCCCATCTGTATGAGAGTGGAAGTACAACTGTACGTCCCAAACTTCCCTTCAATCCTCAATTTACACGGACCCCTGTAAATTTAAATCTGTACATGCTAATGTATCAATCATAATTTATCCAAACAATATCAAACATGACCGGCCACAGACTCATATTACCAGAGATATTAATATCTCCTACAAGGCTATAAGTAGACCGGCATGTGGTTTGATGGAGTTATCCTCCCATTTATAAATACCTTATTGGTATATGGATATCACATTCCCATATGCGAATATTCTTATGATTAATTTACTATTGGCCCATCTGTGACCTAAATGTGAACTGTGACCATCTTCACTGATGTAAGCATGGCCCATGCTCTGGTTTGGGGAAAGGATATAGGGTCCATTAACTTGACTTCAATGTTCTAGAACTCACCCACTCTCTACCCTGCCTCACTATGAGGATTAAACATTATTCTGTCATGGCACAGGTTAGTAGAAACCCCCTATGCCTCTCGTTACTGAATCCTATTTGGTTATTTGTACGCCATAAGCTACAAACCCAATATATGTAAATCCCAAGTAAAAAGTGACATTTTCATTTCCATGAGGCACAGAGGAGTAGTTTAGGGGCAACACTTCGATATTGTTCTTGTTATCGAGTCCCTTGGTGTAAACTTTCCCATTTTCTGTCCAACCAGTCACATTCTTTAAGGTTGTTTGTAATTCTATTGTGTTTTTCTGATAAGTGTCCCATTTAAAAGTTCTTTCATTTAAAGGACGTGAAAGAAGCTTCTCTATAGTACTTCTGTGTCTGAACTTCTGAAGTCCATGCCCATGGCCAAGGAAGAAGAGCACATTGGTCCTTTTTTTCCTCACTGGAACATCTTTCAGTCGCATTTCGTGCAGCCGCTTGGCAGTTTGACTGGCAATGGTCAAGATATTTTCTCTGTATTCTTCTTCAAACTTGTCATCAGGCCAATACAGTAGAAATATTAGAAGGTAGGCACTAGGAGCAAATCGCTTCTGCTGGCTAAGAAACCTCTTGCAAAGTTCTCGGAGTTTGTTGAAGGGCAAAAGTTTCGAAGACTCTGAATTTACACACCCTAAAGCAATGTGGCACATAATGTAATTGGTTAGATCAATGTCATCTAATTGCTCAGGTTTAACATCTTTTGTGTAAAGATCTATTATTTTCTCCAGGGTTGGCACGTGGGTTTCATTTTTGGGATCTGACAGTAGGGAAAGCACCGTGGCAGCACTACCACCCCCGAGTTCATAAATTTTCATCTTTTGAACAAACTGATTTACGGTGCGTGAATTTGATTGGTTAATGCTTGTTACGGGTTGATTGCTGAAATATTTTGCAAATATTTTGGTTTTCCTCAATAGCCATCTTCTAGGATTATTGACTTGATCCTCTCCTTTTGCTGTTGGTTCACCATCATCAATTTTATCCATTTGGAAGTATCCCACTTCTTCGGAGATCCATTCCAGAGCATTGAAAATATTTTGGTAAAGTCCTTTTATTTGACCATGTATTCTACTCCAAGGCTTCTTAATGTCCTCTGGAACATAGTCTGTCAAAAGGTACTGCAGAAGATCTGTGTTCTCTGTTTGTTTGCTTTTGGAAAATATTCCTAAGGTTGAGAGTAATTCGAGTAAACGGCAACCTACATCTACTTCCCCAAAGTACCCAGAATTGTTGATTGTGTCTTTTTCCGATTTTGCTGCTTTTTCAGCTGCCCTGAAACATTCCATTGATTTGAGGGCAAGACCAATCAAGCTGATAGTTTCCTCAGATGTTGTATCGTATTTGTGCCTATCCAGATTTACATTGAACCATTTTTTATACACTTGGCCCTCTGTGTCCAAAATAAAGGAGTCGTGAGGTAACTGGGCTCTAGCTGTTTCTGCCCATTTCTTGGCTTCCTCAAACTTCTCATTCTTATAATGTATTCTAGCGAGTTGTTGCGCAAAAAGGGGATCTTTATCAAAATGTTCATATGCAACTTCTAAGAGATTGATTGCCCTTTCTACATTCTTTTCTTCTTTACAAACATATTCAATCAAGGGGGAAAAGAAGCTGTCTACGATATCCCCTCTGCTCTTTTTGTGACGTCTTAAAAACAAGTGTCTGATAAATTTTACAAAGTCCTCTCTGGCAAATCTGTGGTAGAGAAGAGATTTTTCCTCTAAAAGGTCCATGGCGATTTGACTTTGAAGATAGGCTCTGGACAAATGACCAAGGATTTCTTCTGCAATTAGTGGGTGCACAATACGTATACCTGAAATCCATGTTGTTGACTCTCTTAGTTCAATGAATATGAGCTGTGCTTGTTCATTCAAACAATTTAGAAAATCATACTGGCTCAGGGTATTTTGTTTTCGTTCTTTCGGTTCATTCACATTCTCCTTAGAAGTTGTTTGGGGTTTTTTGTTTGGATCGTGTTCTACACCTGATTTTGTTTGGGTCTGATTTGGTAAGCTAGCTTTAGCCTTACGCTGGCTCATTTGGTGTGGGTCATCCTTCAGATAAGGCTTGATCCCAAGGAATTCTTCACAATGTGAAAGTGAGATGTAAGAATTTTGAACATAATGATTGAGTAGGGCAACATATCTAATTAAACGTGTTACATTGGACGAGTGGTCAATACCATCCATTACATGTTCAACAAAATCCTTTAGATATCGCTTCTCAAATCCATGACTCATTAAAACAAAAGTGATGATAAGCTCGGATGAAAAAGATGCAGAAAGTTCTTCGGCTTTCGCTTTGAATAGTCTTTGTTCTTTAACGCTGAGTTTGTGAGTGATCGCGACTGTATCATCGGAAGAAGCTGTACAAAGCCTTTGTGGAGCATTTGATCTTTTACAGCTTAAAAGGAAGAAACTTGGCTTTAAATGATTGATTTTCTTGTAAACCATAGCTTCTCCTAAACTATGTTTCAAATCATCAATATACTCTTCATCGCAGTCCTCGAGAAGGAGGAGAACGGGCAAACATTTGTTGGGGTCTTTCTCTTTATATTCCCAAAACTTAATAGTATCTTCATACACCTTGGAAACCAAATATGATAAATTCACTATGGCACATCTTAATTCATTTTTATATTTCCAGAGAATTTGTCTCGCAACTGTGCTGCCTCCACTGCCGGGCTGGTGAACGATATTAATCCGAGCAACGGGGAGTTTCACTATGTCTTTCTGCAAAATGTTCTTAAGAATTTTTTCCACCTCGGCGAACGCTTGGCGCTCGATAACCTGACCACATTTCTTCTGTTCTGCAAGCCATAAATGTTTCCAGCTAATTTTGCCCCCACGATAAAAGGTGCTTTCGAAATCTTTCAGTTCTCTGTCATCCAGTTGATCGAGGTTAATATTGTTACATTCATTTACACATAAAATCTCAAGCGAGGGCATTTTTTCTTCTTCAGGCTGTGCGAGAATGCAGAGACCATTCGTAGAAACTGGCAGGTTTCTCAGGTAGTCCATTGTCGGCATCATGGCTTGTACAGTGGCGTCAATATGATTTAGCGGCATGCCCACAATGCTCCTCTTCTCAAGCTCTGTGCTGGTGCAGGACTCCAGGGCTAGTTTGGCCCATTTCCCATAGTATTCCTTATTTTCAGCAATGCAAAGGATGTACTCCATTCCATTCATTTCTCTATAGAATTCATAAAAAGCATCCGTGATTGGCTTTTCTACTGGTGACATCAGCATGAAGAGAACCATAAATCGTCCCCGTTTAATAATCTCTTCACAGATAAAAGAAACAGCCCTCTTTAAGTATTTCCCTTTGGTCCTGATCCATGTATATTCATCACAGTGCGGGTCTTCCCCTAGAAAATTGGTCCGTCCATTACAAAAGATCCAGCAAGTTTGCTTGAACAAGCAGAGGTTGTTAATGATCTCATCTTTACTCTTTCCACATTCATTAGAGTAGCTTTCCAAAGAATAAATATTGGTCGCATGGAATTCTTTGTACTTTGAACAGAGCCCTGTGCTGTCTGAATCTGGATCAAAATCAAAAACACAGAAAATATTTAAGTGCATTAAAAATTTGAGGTGTTGCACATGGTCCAGATCAAATTTATCTGTGATGAGGACGTACCACTGAGAGCCATCAAAATAACCTTTCCCGTTGGTAATTAGAACTTTCAGCTTCCTGCCCAGGTCTTCCAGGTTTTCTCTTTCCGAAGTAACCCGAGACTCTGCTTCCTTTCTGCGGTTGTCCGCTTCCTGTAGCCTTTGTCTGAATGCGCTCAGATCCTCTTCCACTTTTACCGGTTCTGACTTTGTCCCATTACGCTCGTAAGTTGTTGGGTTTTTGTAACGGATTTTGTTATCAGCAAATTCAGGCAAACGGACTTGAAACACTTTTCCATTCACGTTGACCCAGGAGGCTACAATGTCGACTTCAACGACAAATCTTTTCTCATCGGAATCCTTGTCATAAACTTGGATAAACAGTGGGGCGCTGACACATAGTCTGACAGCAGCGTATTCCTGATCCTTTTTGAAACACTCTTTCATATTATTTAATGCATCAACATACCAGTCTTGGTGGGTAATGGGAATCCCAACGATCTGCCCATGCTCATAGTCTTTACCTTCTACGCTGTCCATGATGCCAAAGTGTATTGTGCCGTTGGTTCGGATATTCAGACAGGCTGCGGCAAAACGGAAAACCTCAGCAGAGAACTTTGTCTGTAACTTTACTTTGTCCAATGTGGCTGCAGTAGCAAACGATTTGTATTCGTGGCAGGGCCTGATCAGATCCTTGATCCCAGTTTCCGGGGACAGTTTTTGGTTTCTCACGTATGTAAAACCTTCAGCTTCCTTGTTAAATTCCCGGAAATTGCTCATGGTTAACGGACGTTTAGCGACCTCACTTGGGCTCCGTGAAGATGAATTCTTGCTTTTGGATTTCTTTTTCTGCGTTGAAGTTTGTGCCGATGTTTCTGGTGAGACGTTGTCCGTCACATTGCTGGGAGTTAATACCGTTGGGATCTGTTTTTTCCTGGTGTCTGGTTCATCGCTGGATCCTGGCTGGAGACTTTTCCCCCCTGGTTTTTGTTGAGGTTTTTTACTGGTTTGAGATGCACAAAGTTCCTCTCTGCTAAACAGTAAGAGATGGATTTGTCCTTCTTTCATCCCAAATCTTTTCAGATAAGTTTTTGTGATCTTTTTCAATACTGGTCCAGTCACTTCCTCTTCAAACATCTGTGTTACATATTCTTCTTTGATTCGAATTGAATGCAACCAGTCCCTGACCTGATGTTCGTTCCAGTCGTCCAGTTCTAGTTGTTTATAATCTGTAAAACATTGATGTATATTAATACAGCTCATTAGAACAGCATAAAGTGTAGATTAAAGGATAAGTTCACTCAGAAAGGGAACTATTCCTTTTTTGCATTAATTGAGGAACGGAAGATAAAGTAGCTATGTCTAAAGGTTCGTGCACACGTGCGATCGCAGGTGACGACCCGCAACGCACGATGCATATTAAAGGACAACTAGAGCCAATGAACAACACTGAACCAGATGGCAGAACACCTTGATATAAAGCCAGTAATTGGTGTCTTACCTCTCATTTTGATACAGGCGCTGGAAAATTTACCTAAATAACATATAGTTTGTGCTTTACTTCCCAGCATTCTATTATCACACAGTTTGGTCAACGACCATTATATGTTCTGCACATGCTCAGTCCTTAGCTACAGCAGGAACTTGTTGCAGTTGGTCACACCCATTAATAATCTCTAGCCAATCCTTTTACAGGACAGATAAAGCAAGGAAGCATGTGACTGAGGCAGGAGGTGTGGTCTCACACTACCCATACACACAGATACTTCATCCAGTTCTTAACAGGCTTACATTTATTTTAATACAATTTACTGAAGTGGGATTTTATAGTTAATTGGTGTTTTAGGGGGGTTGTTTTCAGATTCTGGAGTATAAAAAATTGGGTTTAGTTCTCCTTTAACTGCCGTTTCGGCTGATAATCGTACCGTGTATGGGCACATTATCAGCCATTCGGTGAACGTTGCTGGACCGGCTGGGCGGATCTTCGAATGAGCGTCCGTTTCAGCTGATATAGTGCCCATACAAGGCACGATTATCAGGCGAAACAGCCGTTCATACACATCGTGCATTGCGGGACGGCACCCGTTATCGCACATGTGTACGAACCTTTAGGGTTAGGTCACACCAGACTGTTTTAACATGCAATCTGATAGTGTTGGCCAGTTGATCTAGCCACACTAGGTGCGATTCGCCACAGTGAGATGTGATCCGCTTACCGGAGTGCATGTGATCCCTATTTTTTGCACAACTGCACACGCTTCAATAATGGCTGCTGAGCAATTGTGCGCCGACCCGCACTATCACATTCCGGTTATAGTGTGGCCTCAAACTTACTTCCCGTTCTTCAATTGATCTAACAGGAGCCAGGAACGAAGATAGAGAACAGGTCCTGACTGCTTCCAGTTTGCATGCACGCTAATACGTTCAGCTTAATTCCGGGGGGAAAGGTCAGAAAACCGGTCAGGAGCCAGCGGTGGATCGCGCTTGCGGATAACTTCTCTATTTCGTTCCTGACTGCTGTTAGGTTAATTGAAGAACAGGAGGTTAGACATGGTTCCTTTACTTCCTGTTCCTCAATTAATGCCAAATAGGAATATTTTGAGTGAACTGTTCCTTTAAATGTTGGTAACAGAATATTTCAGACTAAAACATATTTCCTCCTTATTTACAATAAAACTGCCGATTAAGACAATGTTTCTCTTGTCTTTCTATGTAATACCTAATTAAATATACTCGGTAAAATCTAGCACAGAGATCCATACAGTTACTACCCCCTCCCCTAGCTCAGAGAGCTCGGACATGATTCACCCAGATATAGAGAGGAATTCTCTATTCATTGGGAAATGAAAGTAACTGCTGAATTTATAGTTTATAATAGAAATAATCAGTCAGCATAGACCACACTGACTCAGTATGTTAAATCATTCCATATTCGTGTGAATTTAATAAAGCCATCAGCCAGCCTGATACAATACATTTAACGTGTTTGAGGAGAGGGCCAGTTCTATAAACTCTATGGCAGTGTCACTATGACACATTACTTACCCATTTCTGTTCCTTTATATCTCTGCTCAGCTTTCTATGTGTCTTTGCACTCTGCAGAATAAAGAGTCTTGGTTTAGATGTTTAACTTACCAACACAAACTTAATGAACAAATAAAAACATTCCTGGAATAAATTTAACATCTAAGATAAGACAACACCAAATGTTTCACATTTCCATATCACTTATTTAAAGGGCATGTCCACCCCCAAAACTATAATCCCCCCCACTACTGGCCCCATTATGTAGTGTAGTTTAATCCTTACCTCACATCCCAGCTCCATAAGGTTCTCCTGTAGTCCCCCCCAAAGTCCCAAAAACTGCCCACCAGGAGGATAGCAGAGTCCATATAGGACTCTGCCTCCTACCTGGCCCCCGGGAGAAGTTTGGCATGCGTACTGCAGCCCTTCTCCCCCTCCCTCCCGATTAGGATTCCCTCCCCCTAGTGTAAAAATCTTTTTACCTAACATTCCCCCCGTCCCCCCAGCCCCAACCGCTCTTTTAGTATCATCAGAAAATGCCCAAAACATTACTTACCTTCCCTCTTTCCTCCGCCGCACTGAACTCCTGGCAGCCACGTCCGTGATTGGCTGCCGCTCAGCCAATCACAGATGCGACTGCCTGTCCCGCCCCTCTGCTTGCATTTTCTCGCAAGCAGAGTGCCTGGCAGCGCGGCGGAGGAAAGAGGGAAGGTAAGTAAAGTTTGGGGCATTTGCTGATGATACTAATAGAGCGGTTGGGGCTGGGGGGACAGGGGGAATGTTAGGTAAAAACATTTTTAGAAGGGTGGACATGCCCTTTAATAAAATAGTTTCTAAAATATTTAAGATGACACTAAAGTTCTAAATGCACTAAACAAAAAGCATAAAGAATATCTTTAGAGAGGTAGGAGACCCACCTCCTACCTCCGTTCCTACCTATACCATATCTGTAATATTCATTCATCCAGGTCATGGTCTATCTGTAATATTCATTCATCCAGGTCATGGTATATCTGTAATATTCATTCATCCAGGTCATGGTCTATCTGTAATATTCATTCATCCAGGTCACAATATATCTGTAATATTCATTCATCCAGGTCATGGTATATCTGTAATATTCATTCATCCAGGTCATGGTATATCTGTAATATTCATCCATCCAGGTCATGGTCTATCTGTAATATTCATTCATCCAGGTCACGGTATATCTGTAATATTCATTCATCCAGGTCACGTTATATCTGTAATATTCATTCATCCAGGTCACGGTATATCTGTAATATTCATCCATCCAGGTCATGGTATATCTGTTATATTCATTCATCCAGGTCATGGTATATCTGTAATATTCATTCATCCAGGTCATGGTATATCTGTAATATTCATCCATCCAGGTCATGGTCTATCTGTAATATTCATTCATCCAGGTCATGGTATATCTGTAATATTCATTCATCCAGGTCACAATATATCTGTAATATTCATTCCTCCAGGTCACAATATATCTGTAATATTCATTCCTCCAGGTCATGGTATATCTGTAATATTCATCCATCCAGGTCACGGTCTATCTGTAATATTCGACTGCAGAGACTCTCCCTCTGAGTTGCGAGTCAATAGGACTGCAGAGACCTCCTCTAGTGGCGAGTCAATAGGACTGCAGAGACTCTCCCTCTATGGCCGAGTCAATAGGAACTGCAGAGACTCTCGCCCTAGTGGCGATCATAGGGAACTGCAGAGACTCTCGCCTATGGCTATTCAATGAACTGCAGAGATCTCGCCCTAGTGGCGAGTCAATATGAACGGCAGGACTCTCGCCCTAGTGGCGAGTCCAATAGGAACTGCAGAGACTCTTCTCTCGCCCTGTGGCGAGTCAATAGGAAACTGCAGCGACTCTCGCCCTAGTGGCTAGTCAATCGAACTGCAGAGCCTCTTCCTCTAGTGGCAGTCAATAATGAACTGCAGTGACACACACACACACAGGGATGCACACTTAGGGTTTTATTATATATGATGATACCGTGACTGGATGAATGAGAACAGTCATAAGCATTTGACACAGTTGTGATGAAATATTAGATTAGCCCTTTTGTGTGGGGTTTGTGCATCTAGTGTTACAACGCCCTCTGGATTTATGCATTCTCCCCATAATGCAATAAGCTAATGGTACTTTACCTTTCGTTCATCATAACTGTCAGGCTAGTACTCCCCACACTACTACAAGGGCTGCTCTATATCCCTTTCCCCTTCAAGCCATGCCTTAAGTGCTATACAATGTAGATAAGTGTAGGAACCAGACGGCCCATTCCCAATGTGCAGGGAGAGGGAACATTGCCTGTGCACATCTACATACAGACTCCATCTCACCCACACACACCTAGGAAGTGATCTGGAACCTGACCCCCTGTATCCTCTATACACAGCTCTCCCTACACAATGTTAACAAGGGAAAGTGTCAGTGTTAGTGAAGGATCCTTCCCCTTACATTACCTGTTTGTCTCTTATTTGTAGGATTTGCTGGACCTTAACCAGAAAGGACAGAAATAAAATTAGAGTGGAAGAACCAGAATCTACTGATCTCTGGACCCAATGGAAGCTCAGCAGGTCCACTTACTGATAGTGGTAAGTACTCCAGGAATAAACCCTAATGCTTTGTATGGGACTAATCCGGAACAAAAGACTCTTCATGCCAGGGTCCAGTAACTGATGCCTGTGATAAAAAAGAAAAAAAAAACAAAAAGCTTACCTTACATGTAATCAATTATAGATTAAGATGAGGCAAAGTCATTCTTCAGTATAGTGTCCCTTTAACATTTACTGTTCTGTTCTTTGTGTCACACTGTAACAAGCTTCTGTGCAGTAAACTTGTGTTGTCTTTACTACACACATGAAACAGGGCGTACTGTAACTAGCAGGGGAGCAACCACACAGTGGCCCCATCTTCTTATTTGTCCTATGACAGATATACCCTCCTCCCAGAAAACCACTGTGGATGAAGCACGGATAGGGGCCCCATCATAGTTTTGCTGGGGGTCCCAGTGATCCCTAGTTACGCCAATGGAAAATCTTTTTTTTCTACCATTTTTTTTTCCGTCCAGTGCTAGGCCACACTATTGTGCTTTTTTTCTAACATCGCAATTGCGATTTCGTATCTCAAAAGGAGATATCGCATGCGCAAACGCAACAGAATCGCACACGTAATTGGCGTGTTGCCGTGCCCTTACCCTTGATTGGGGATTTACCCTGGAATGGACAGGAAAGTTAGAGCTCAAATCATACTACCAAGCGTCTCCATACCTTTCCATCAGGCAACTTACCTCTTACCCAGCATCCTTTAAGCTCTGGAATTAAACTGAGGTAGGGCAGAAAGAGGCGGGCCTTAAAAGTTTGTGTCATTATTTTCTGTCCAATAAGCAATGAAATGGAGATGACCCCTATGAGACAGTTTATTGGCAACAAAGTTCAAAATAAACACATTCATAGTCCTCTAAGTAACTGTCATGATCATAAGTCTGAATGCTACGTCATGACTAATGTCCGCAGATACAGAATATAACTAGACATGTCTACCTACACAACTCTAGTAACAGGTTTAGTGGAGGTTGTAAGCGGGTAGTTTGGTACAGAATGCATATCTACATTTTTTTAAAATGATCCAAGATATTACTTTCTAATATAGTATAATACCCTGGGGATGTCAATCCATATGAAATAGTCTTTAATGGAGTGAACACACCTGTTTTCCATTACAGCTTGTTAGTTTGGTTAATACTTCTTGGTTATTTACATATTCTCTTCCATTTTGAATAATCAGTTGGTTTCATCTTTTTCTGTTCCCTGCTGTTGACATTAGTGGGCTACATTTTAGGTTCTAACGGTCCTTCGTCTTCCCAGAATGCACACTTCCTTGGAATGTTCCTAACAGTAATTACTGATTGGCTGTTGGATGGGTCACACATGCTCAGATCTCTACTGAACAACTGAATTAACCCAGACGTGGGTCAAGGGCAAGACCATAACGGTCTCTATTAGGGGTCCTGCAAACAGGAAGTCAGTCAGTTTCAGTTGCATTTATTTATACACAGACAAAATGCTGAATGGGCAGGTTAAGGTCATTGGGATGGAAAAAGACTGCTCTTTTTTCTGAAAGCAAATGTATTAGCACTGAACTTCCCCTTTATGCTTCCTGTAATGTGAAATTCGTAGTTCTATTTCGTTAGTCACTGTACGATATACAGAAAATTACGGTATAAATTCACTTATTGTTGTTATCTCTGTGTCTAGAGGTCACTAGCCTTAAGGAGGGATTACAGACTAACTCGGGCGGAGAGAGAGGCTACATACGTGGCACAAAACTACATGCCATCTATCTGGATGAGGGAAGCCAACACTGATTGATATGGAAATGAAGTACCACCATTGTTTTTTTTGGGAGATGATCATTGTGTCATTGGAACAGACCCCAAGTTAATTACAGAGACTCAACAGCTTTGAAGTCACTTGTGTGCAGAAGAGTTGGTAGAGACTTCAACTGCAGGTCACGGAGGGAAGTACTTAGTATAATTAATACTTTATGGATTTAGATTTTTATTTGGATTGTGTTGGGGATTCAGGCCTCTTAGGAAGGACTAGTATGTACACGGACATATTCTAAGAGCACAAGAAACTCAACTTCAGGTCCATCTAACTATAACCACAGAATACCATCCTGGATGGATGATATACAGATATACGTGACCTGGTGGATGAATATTACAGATATACCATGACCTGGATGGATGAATATTACAGATATACCGTGACCTGGATGGATGAATATTACAGATATACCATGACTGGATGGATGAATTTACAGATATACCGTGACCTGGATGGATGAATATTACAGACAACCATGACCTGGATGGATGAATATTACAGATATACCATGACCTGGATGGATGAATATTACAGATTACCATGACCTGGATGAATGAATATTACAGATAGACCGTGACTGGATGGATGAATATTACAGATATACCGTGACCTGGATGAATAAATATTACAGATATACCGTGACCTGGATGAATGAATATTACAGATATACCATGACCTGGATGGATGAATTACAGATATGCGTGACCGGATGGATGAATATTACAGATTGCAGTGACCTGGATGAATGAATATTACAGATATACCATGACCTGGATGAATGAATTTACAGATATACCTGTCTGGATGGATGAATATTACAGATATACCGTGACCTGGATGAATGAATATTACAGATAGACCGTGACCTGGACGAAGAATATACAGATAGACCGTGCATGGAGAATGAATATTACAGATATACCATGACCTGGATGGATGAATATTACAGATATACCGTGACCTGGATGGATGAAATATTACAGTATTACATGACCTGGATGGATGAATATCACAGATATACCATGACCTGGTTGAATGAATATTACAGATATACATGACCTGGATGGATGAACACAGATATACCATGAACTGGATTGAATGAATATACAGATATACCATGACCTGGATGGATGAATATTACAGATATACGTGACCTGGATGATGAATATTAAGATATACCGTGACCTGGATGGATGAACATTACAGATATACATGACCTGGAGGATGAATATTACAGATATCCGTGACTGGATGGATGAATATACAGATTACCGTGACCTGGATGGATGAATATTACAGATATACCGTGACCTGGATGGATGAATATCACAGATATACCATGACCTGGTTGAATGAATATTACAGATATACCGTGACCTGGATGGATGAATATCACAGATATACCATGACCTGGATGAATGAATATTACAGATATACCGTGACCTGGATGGATAATATACAGATACACCGTGACTGGATGGATGAATATTACAGATATACCGTGACCTGGATGGATGAATATTACAGAATACCGTGACCTGGATGGATGAATATTACAGATTACCTGACCTGGATGGATGAATATTACAGATATACCATGACCTGATGGATGAATTTACAGATATACAATGACCTGGATGGATGAATATTACAGATATACCGTGACCTGATGGATGAATATTACAGATATACCGTGACCTGGATGGATGATATGAATATACAGATATACCGTGACCTGGATGGATGAATATTACAGAATACCGTGACCTGGATGGATGAATATATACAGATATACCGTGACCTGGATGGATGAATATTACAGATATACCGTGACCTGGATGGATGAATATTACAGATATACCGTGACCTGGATGGATGAATATTACAGATATACGTGACCTGGATGGATGATATTACAGATATACGTGACCTGGATGGATGAATATTACAGATATACCGTGACCTGGTGGAGAATATACAGATACCGGACCGGATGATGAATATTAGATATACCGTGACCTGGATGGATGAATATTACAGATATACCGTGACCTGGATGGATGAATATTACAGACATACAGTGACCTGGATGGATGATATTACAGCATACCGTGACCTGGATGATGAATATTACAGATATACCGTGACCTGGATGGAGAATATTACAGATATACCGTGGACCTGGATGGATGAATATTACAGATATACCGTGACCTGGATGGATGAATATTACAGATTACCGTGACCTGGATGGATGAATATACAGATATACCGTGACCTGGAGGATGAATATTACAGAAATACCGTGACCTGGATGGAATGAATATTACAGTAGACCGTGACCGGATGGATGTATATACAGATATACCGTGGCCTGGATGGATGAATATTACAGATAACAGTGACCTGGATGGTAGAATATTACAGATAGACCGTGACCTGGATGGAGAATATACAGATACCGTGACTGGATGGTGAATATACAGATAGACCGTGCCTGGATGGATGAATATTACAGATAGACCGTGACCTGGATGGATGATATTACAGATAGACCGTGACCTGAGGATGAATATTACAGATGACCGTGACCGGATGGATGATATTACAGATAGACAGTGACCTGGATGGTGAATATTACAGATAGACCGTGACCTGGATGGATGAATATTACAGATATACCGGACCTGGATGGATGAATATACAGATAGACAGTGACCTGTGGATGAATCCTATTGACTCGCCACTAGAGGGAGAGTCTCTGCAGTTCCTATTGACTTGCCACTAGAGGGAGAAGCACAGGAAACACAGGGAGGGAGAACAGCAATTAAACAGACTGCAGGTAAGGGAGGGAGAAAAGCAATTAAACAGACTGCAGGTAAGGTTGCTTGGGACAGAGGGGGGCCCCCTGGATTCGGACAGAATGGGGGCCCCCTGGATTCGGACAGAATGGGGGGCCCCTGGATTCGGACAGAATGGGGGGCCCCCGGATTCGGACAGAATGGGGGGCCCCCTGGATTCAGACATGGAGGACTTTGGCCTTGGGACACTAAGAGGGCACTCTGCTTCTAGCGCCCGTTATTGTAGCGGGCTTAATGTCTAGTATCTGTAATATTCATCCATCCAGGTCACGGTCTATCTGTAATATTCATCCATCCAGGTCACGGTCTATCTGTAATATTCATCAATCCAGGTCACGGTCTATATGTAATATTCATTCATCCAGGTCACGGTATATCTGTAATATTCATCCATCCAGGTCACGGTATATAAAATCTGTACATGCTAATGTATCATCATAATTTATCCAAACAATATCAAACATGACCGGCCACAGACTCATATTACCAGAGATATTAATATCTCCTACAAGGCTAAAGTAGACCGCATGTGTGTTTGATGGAGTTATCCCCCATTTATAAATACCTTATTGGTATATGGATATCACATTCCCATATATGCAATATTCTTATATTAATTTACTATTGGCCCATCTGTGACCTAAATGTGAACTGTGACCATCTTCACTGATGTAAGCATGGCCCATGCTCTGGTTTGGGGAAAGGATATAGGGTCCATTAACTGACTTCAAGTTTCTAGAACTCACCCACTCTCTACCCTGCCTCACTATGAGGATTAAACATTATTCTGTCATGGCACAGGTTAGTAAAACCCCCTATGCCTCTCGTTACTGAATCCATTTTGTTATTTGTACGCCATAAGCTACAAACCCAATAATTTAAATCCCAAGTAAAAGTGACATTTTTCATTTCCTGAGGCACAGAGGAGTAGTTTAGGCACAACTTCGATATTGTTCTTGTTATCGGTCCCTTGGTGTAAACTTTCCCATTTTCTGTCCAACCAGTCACATTCTTTAAGGTTTTTGTAATTTATTCTTGTGTTTTTCTGATAAGTTCCCCATTTAAAAGTTCTTTCATTTACAAGGACGTGAAAGAAGCTTCTCTATAGTACTTCTGTGTCTGAACTTGAAGTCCATGCCCATGGCCAAGGAAGAGAGCACATTGGTCCTTTTTTTCCTCACTGGAACATCTTTCAGTCGCATTTCGTGCAGCCGCTTGGCAGTTTGACTGGCAATGGTCAAGATATTTTCTCTGTATTCTTCTTCCAAACTTGTCATCAGGCCAATACAGTAGAAATTAAAGAGTAGGCACTAGGAGCAAATCGCTTTCTGCTGGCTAAGAAACCTCTTGCAAAGTTCTCGGAGTTTTGTGTGAAGTTCGGCAAACATGAATTTTTACAGCAAGTGTGGCACATAATGTAATTGGTTAGATCATGTCATCTAATTGCTCAGGTTTAAACATCTTTTGTGTAAAGATCTATTATTTTCTCCAGGGTTGGCACGTGGGTTTCATTTTTGGGATCTGACAGTAGGGAAAGCACCGTGGCAGCACTACCCCCCCGATTCATAAATTTTCATCTTTTGAACAAACTGATTTACGGTGCGTGAATTTGATTGGTTATGCTTGTTACGGGTTGATTGCTGAAATATTTTGCAAATATTTTGGTTTTCCTCATAGCCATCTTCTAGGATTATTGACTTGATCCTCTCCTTTTGCTGTGGTTCACCATCATCAATTTTATCCATTTGGAAGTATCCCACTTCTTCGGAGATCCATTCCAGAGCATTGAAAATATTTTGGTAAAGTCCTTTATTTGACCATGTATTCTACTCCAAGGCTTCTTAATGTCCTCTGGAACATATCTGTTGTCAAAAGGTACTGCAGAAGAACTGTGTTCTCTGTTTGTTTGCTTTTGGAAAATATTCCTAAGGTTGAGAGTAATTCGAGTAAACGGCAACCTACATCTACCCCCAAAGTACCCAGAATTGTTGATTGTGTCTTTTTCCTTTTTGCTGCTTTTCAGCTGCCCTGAAACATTCCATTGATTTGAGGGCAAGACCAATCAAGCTGATAGTTTCTCATGTTGTATCGTATTGTGCCTATCCAGATTTACATTGAACCATTTTTTATACACTTGGCCCTCTGTGTCCAAAATAAAGGAGTCGTGAGGTAACTGGGCTCTAGCTGTTTCTGCCCATTTCTTGGCTTCCTCAAACTTCTCATTCTTATAATGTATTCTAGCGAGTTGTGCGCAAAAAGGGGATCTTTATCAAAATGTTCATATGCAACTTCTAAGAGATTGATTGCCCTTTCTACATCTTTTTCTTCTTTACAAACATATCAATCAAGGGGGAAAGAAGCTGTCTACGATATCCCTCCTCTGCTCTTTTTGTGACGTCTTAAAAACAGTGTCTGATAAATTTTACAAAGTCCTCTCTGGCAAATCTGTGGTAGAGAAGAGATTTTTCCTCTAAAAGGTCCATGGCGATTTGACTTTGAAGATAGGCTCTGGACAAATGACCAAGGATTTCTTCTGCAATTAGTGGGTGCACATACGTATACCTGAAATCCATGTTGTTGACTCTCTAGTTCATGAATATGAGCTGGCTTGTTCATTCAAACAATTTAGAAAATCATACTGGCTCAGGGTATTTTGTTTTCGTTCTTTCGGTTCATTCACATTCTCCTTAGAAGTTGTTTGGGGTTTTTTGTTTGGATCGTGTTCAACACCTGATTTTGTTGGGTCTGATTTGGTAAGCTAGCTTTAGCCTTACGCTGGCTCATTTGGTGTGGGTCATCCTTCAATAAGGCTTGATCCCAAGGAATTCTTCACATGTGAAAGTGAGATGTAAGAATTTTGAACATAATGATTGAGTAGGGCAACATATCTAATTAAACGTGTTACATTGGACGAGTGGTCAATACCATCCATTACATGTTCAACAAATCCTTTAGATATCGCTTCTCAAATCCATGACTCATTAAAACAAAAGTGATGATAAGCTCGGATGAAAAAGATGCAGAAAGTTCTTCGGCTTTCGCTTTGAATAGTCTTTGTTCTTTAACGCTGAGTTTGTGAGTGATCGCGACTGTATCATCGGAAGAAGCTGTACAAAGCCTTTGTGGAGCATTTGATCTTTTACAGCTTAAAGGAGAACTTGCTTTAAATGATTGATTTTCTTGTAACCATAGCTTCTCCTAAACTATGTTTCAAATCATCAATATACTCTTCATCGCAGTCCTCGAGAAGGAGGAGAACGGGCAAACATTTGTTGGGGTCTTTCTCTTTATATTCCCAAAACTTAATAGTATCTTCATACACCTTGGAAACCAAATATGATAAATTCACTATGGCACATCTTAATTCATTTTTATATTTCCAGAGAATTTGTCTCGCAACTGTGCTGCCTCCACTGCCCTGGTGAACGATATTAATCCGAGCAACGGGGAGTTTCACTATGTCTTTCTGCAAAATGTTCTTAAGAATTTTTTCCACCTCGGCGAACGCTTGGCGCTCGATAACCTGACCACATTTCTTCTGTTCTGCAAGCCATAATGTTTCCAGCTAATTTTGCCCCCACGATAAAAGGTGCTTTCGAAATCTTTCATTCTCTCTGTCATCCGTTGATCGAGGTTAATATTGTTCATCATTTACACATAAAATCTCAAGCGAGGGCATTTTTTCTCTTCAGGCTGTGCGAGAATGCAGAGACCATTCGTAGAAAACTGGCAGTTTTCTCAGGTAGTCCATTGTCGGCATCATGGCTTGTACAGTGGCGTCAATATGATTTAGCGGCATGCCCACAATGCTCCTCTTCTCAAGCTCTGTGCTGGTGCAGGACTCCAGGGCTAGTTTGGCCCATTTCCCATAGTATTCCTTATTTCAGCAATGCAAAGGATGTACTCCATTCCATTCATTTTCTATAGAATTCATAAAAAGCATCCGTGATTGGCTTTTCTACTGGTGACATCAGCTGAAGAGAACCATAAATCGTCCCCTTTTAATAATCTCTCACAGATAAAAGAAACAGCCCTCTTTAAGTATTTCCCTTTGGTCCTGATCCATGTATATTCATCACAGTGCGGGTCTCCCTAGAAAATTGGTCCGTCCATAACAAAAGATCCGCAAGTTTGCTTGAACAAGCAGAGGTTGTTAATGATCTCATCTTTACTCTTTCCACATTCATTAGAGTAGCTTTCCAAAGAATAAATATTGGTCGCATGGAATTCTTTGTACTTTGAACAGAGCCCTGTGCTGTCTGAATCTGGATCAAAATCAAAAACACAGAAAATATTTAAGTGCATTAAAATTTGAGGTGTTGCACATGGTCCAGATCAAATTTATCTGTGATGAGACGTACCACTGAGAGCCATCAAAATAACCTTTCCCGTTGGTAATTAGAACTTTCAGCTTCCTGCCCAGGTCTTCCAGGTTTTCTCTTTCCGAAGTAACCCGAGACTCTGCTTCCTTTCTGCGGTTGTCCGCTTCCTGTAGCCTTTGTCTGAATGCGCTCTAGATCCTCTTCCACTTTTACCGGTTCTGACTGTTTGTCCCATTACGCTCGTAAGTTTTTTGTTTTTGTAACGGATTTTGTTATCACAAATTCAGGCAAACGGACTTGAAACACTTTTCCATTCCGTTGACCCAGGAGGCTACAATGTCGACTTCAACGACAAATCTTTTCTCATCGGAATCCTTGTCATAAACTTGGATAAACAGTGGGGCGCTGACACATAGTCTGACAGCAGCGTATTCCTGATCCTTTTTGAAAAACTCTTTCATATTATTAAATGCATACCATACCAGTCTTGGTGGGTAATGGGAATCCAACGATCTGCCCATGCTCATAGTCTTTACCTTCTACCTGTCCAGGATGCCAAAGTGTATTGTGCCGTTGGTTCGGATATTCAACAGGCTGCGCAAAACGGAAAACCTCAGCAGAGAACTTTGTCTGTAACTTTACTTTGTCCAATGTGGCTGCAGTAGCAAACGATTTGTATTCGTGGCAGGGCCTGATCGATCCTTGATCCCAGTTTCCGGGGACAGTTTTTGGTTTCTCACGTATGTAAAACCTTCACCTTCCTTGTTAAATTCCCGGAAATTGCTCATGGTTAACGGACGTTTAGCGACCACTCTTGGGCTCCGTGAAGATGAATTCTTGCTTTTGGATTTCTTTTCTGCGTTGAAGTTTGTGCCGATGTTTCTGGTGAGACGTTGTCCGTCACATTGCTGGGAGTTAATACCGTTGGGATCTGTTTTTTTCCTGGTGTCTGGTTCATCGCTGGATCCTGGCTGAGACTTTTCCCCCTGGTTTTTGTTGAGGTTTTTTACTGGTTTGAGATGCACAAAGTTCCTCTCTCTAAACAGTAAGAGATGGATTTGTCCTTCTTTCATCCCAAATCTTTTCAGATAAGTTTTTGTATCTTTTTCAATACTGGTCCAGTCACCTTCCTCTTCAAACATCTGTGTTACATATTCTTCTTTGATTCGAATGAATGCAACCAGTCCCTGACCTGATGTTCGTTCCAGTCGTCCAGTTCTAGTTGTTTTATATCTGTAAAACATTGATGTATATTAATACAGCTCATTAGAACAGCATAAAGTGTAATTAAAGGATAAGTTCACTCAGAAAGGGAACTATTCCTTTTTTGCATTAATTGAGGAACGGAAGATAAAGTACGATGTCTAAAGGTTCGTGCACACGTGCGATCGCAGGTGACGACCCGCAACGCACGATGCATATTAAAGGACAACTAGAGCCATAAAACAACACGGAACCAATGGCAGAACACCTTGATATAAAGCCAGTAAGTGTGTCTTACCTCTCATTTTGATACAGGCGCTGGAAATTTACCTAAATAACATATAGTTTGTGCTTTACTTCCCAGCATTCTATTATCACACAGTTTGGTCAACGACCATTATAGTTCTGCACATGCTCAGTCAGTCCTTAGCTACAGCAGGAACTTGTTGCAGTTGTCACACCCATTAATAATCTCTAGCCAATCCTTTTACAGGACAGATAAAGCAAGGAAGCATGTGACTGAGGCAGGAGGTGTGGTCTCACACTACCCATACACACAGATACTTCATCCAGTTCTTAACAGGCTTACATTTATTTTAATACAATTTACTGAAGTGGGATTTTATAGTTAATTGGTGTTTTAGGGGGTTGTTTTTCAGATTCTGGAGTAGTAAAAAATTGGGTTTGTTCTCCTTTAACTGCCGTTTCGGCTGATAATCGTACCGTGTATGGGCACATTATCAGCCATTCGTGAACGTTGCTGGACCGGCTGGGCGGATCTTCGAATGACGTCCGTTTCAGCTGATATAGTGCCCATACAAGGCACGATTATCAGGCGAAACAGCCGTTCATACACATCGTGCATTGCGGGACGGCACCCGTTATCGCACATGTTACGAACCTTTAGGGTTAGTCACACCAAACTGTTTAACATGCAATCTGATAGTGTTGGCCAGTTGATCTAGCCACTAGGTGCGATTCGCCACAGTGAGATGTGATCCGCTTACCGGAGTGCATGTGATCCCTATTTTTTGCACAACTGCACACCTTCAATAATGGCTGCTAGCAATTGTGCGCCGACCCGCACTATCACATTCCGTTATAGTGTGGCCTCAAACTTACTTCCCGTTCTTCAATTGATCTAACAGGAGCCAGGAACGAAGATAGAGAACAGGTCCTGACTGCTTCCAGTTTGCATGCACCTAATACGTTCAGCTTAATTCCGGGGAAAGGTCAGAAAACCGGTCAGGAGCCAGCGGTGGATCGCGCTTGCGGATAACTTCTCTATTTCGTTCCTGTGCTGTTAGGTTAATTGAAGAACAGGAGGTTAGACATGGTTCCTTTACCTCTGTTCCTCAATTAATGCCAAATAGGATATTTTGAGTGAACTGTTCCTTTAATGTTGGTAACAGAATATTTCAGACTAAAACATATTTCCTCCTTATTCATAAAATAAACTGCCGATTAAGACAATGTTTCTCTTGTCTTTCTATGTAATACCTAATTAAAATACTCGGTAAAATCTAGCACAGAGATCCATACAGTTACTACCCCCTCCCCTAGCTCAGAGACTCGGACATGATTCACCCAGATATAGAGAGGAATTCTCTATTCATTGGGATGAAAGTAACTGCTGAATTTATAGTTTATAATAGAAATAATCAGTCAGCATAGACCACACTGACTCAGTATGTTAAATCATTCCATATTCGTGTGAATTTAATAAAGCCATCAGCCAGCCTGATACAATACATTTAACGTGTTTGGAGGAGGGCCAGTTCTATAAACTCTATGGCAGTGTCACTATGACACATTACTTACCATTTCTGTTCCTTTATATCTCTGCTCAGCTTTCTATGTGTCTTTGCACTCTGCAGAATAAGAGTCTTGGTTTAGATTTTTAACTTACCAACACAACTTAATGAACAAATAAAAACATTCCTGGAATAATTTAACATCTAAGATAAGACAACACCAAATGTTTCACATTTCCATATCACTTATTTAAAGGCACTTTCCACCCCCAAAACTATAATCCCCCCCACTACTGGCCCCATTATGTTGTGTGTTTAATCCTTACCTCCACATCCCAGCTCCATAAGGTTCTCCTGTAGTCCCCCCCAAAGTCCCAAAAAACTGCCCACCAGGAGGATAGCAAGTCCTATAGGACTCTGCCTCCTACCTGGCCCCCGGAGAAGTTTGCATGCGTACTGCAGCCCTTCTCCCCCTCCCTCCCATTAGGATTCCCTCCCCCTAGTGTAAAAATCTTTTTACCTAACATTCCCCCCGTCCCCCCAGCCCCAACCGCTCTTTAGTATCAGAGAAATGCCCAAAACATTACTTACCTTCCCTCTTTCCTCCGCCGCACTGAACTCCATGGCAGCCACGTCCGTGATTGGCTGCCGCTCAGCCAATCACAGATGCGACTGCCTGTCCCGCCCCTCTGCTTGCATTTTCTCGCAAGCAGATGCCTGGCAGCGCGGCGGAGGAAAGAGGGAAGGTAAGTAAAGTTTGGGGCATTTGCTGATGATACTATAGAGCGGTTGGGGCTGGGGGGACAGGGGGAATGTTAGGTAAAAACATTTTTGAAGGGTGGACATGCCCTTTAATAAAATAGTTTCTAAAATTTTTAGATGACACTAAAGTTCTAAATGCACTAAACAAAAAGCATAAAGAATATCTTTAGAGAGTAGAGACCCACCTCCTACCTCCGTTCCTACCTATACCATATCTAATTTCATTCACCAGGTCATGGTCTATCTGTAATATCATTCATCCGGTCATGGTATACTGTAATATTCATTCATCCAGGTCATGGTCTATCTGTATTTCATTCATCCAGGTCACAATATATCTGTAATATTCATTCATCCAGGTCATGGTATCTTGTAATATTCATTCATCCAGGTCATGGTATATCTGTATATCATCCATCCGTCATGGTCTATCTGTAATATTCATTCATCCAGGTCACGTATATCTGTAATATTCATTCATCCAGGTCACGTTATATCTGTAATTCATTCATCCAGGTCACGGTAATCTGTAATATTCATCCATCCAGGTCATGTATTCTGTTATATTCATTCTCCAGGTCATGGTTATATGTAATTTCATTCATCCAGGTCATGGTATATCTGTAATTTCATCCATCCAGGTCATGGTCTATCTGTATATTCATTCATCCAGGTCATGGTATATCTGTAATATTCTTCATCCAGGTCACATATATCTGTAATATTCATTCCTCCAGGTCACAATAATCTTTAATATTCATTCCTCCAGGTCATGGTATATCTGTAATATTCATCCATCCAGGTCACGGTCTATCTGTAATATTCATCCATCCAGGTCACGGTCTCTCGTAATATTCTCATCCATCCAGGTCACGTTATCTGTAATATTCTCCATCCAGTCACGGTCTATATCTGTAATATTCATCCATCCAGGTCACGGTCTATCTGTAATATCATCCATCCAGGTCACGGTCTATCTGTATATTCATCCATCCAGGTCACGGTCTATCTGTAATATTCATCCTCAGTCACGGGCTATCGTAATATTCATCCATCCAGGTCACGGTCTATCTGTAATATTCATCCATCCAGTCACGGTCTATCTGTAATATTCATCCATCCAGGTCACGGTCTATCTGTAATATTCATCCATCCGGTCACGGTATATCTGTAATATTCATCCATCCAGGTCAACGTATATCTGTGATATACATCCATCCAGGTCACGGTATATCTGTAATATTCATCCATCCAGGTCACGTATATCTGTAATATTCATCCATCCAGGTCACGGTATATCTGTAATATTCATCCATCCAGGTCACGGTATATCTGTAATATTCATCCATCCAGGTCACGGATATCTGTAATATTCATCCATCCAGGTCACGGTATATCTGTAATATTCATCCATCCAGGTCACGGTAAATATCTGTATATATTCATCATCCGTCACGGTATGTCTGTAATATTCATCCATCCAGGTCACGGTATGTCTGTAATATTCATCCATCCAGGTCACGGTATATCTGTAATATTCATCATCCATCCAGGTCACGGTATATCTAATATTCATCCATCATCCAGGTCACGGTATATCTGTAATATTCATCCATCCAGGTCACGGTATATCTGTAATATTCATCCATCCAGGTCACGGTATATCTGTAATTCATCCATCCAGGTCACGGTATATCTGTAATATTCATCCATCCAGGTCACGGTATATCTGTAATATCATATCCATCCAGGTCACGTATATCTGTAATATTCAGTCATCACAGGTCCGGTATTCTGTAATATTCATCCATCCAGGTCCGGTATTCTGTAATATTCATCCATCCATGCACGGTATATCTGTAATATTCATCCATCCAGGTCACGGTATATCTGTAATATTCATCCATCCAGGTCCGGTATATCTGTAATATTATCATCCAGGTCATGTATATCTGTATATTCATCCATCCAGGTCTGTATATCTGTTATATTCATCCATCCAGGTCATGGTATATCTGTAATATTCATCCATCCAGGTCACGGTATATCTGTAATATTCATCCATCCAGGTCACGGTATATCTGTAATGTTCATCCATCCAGGTCACGGTATATCTGTGATATTCATCCTCCAGGTCACGGTATATCTGTAATCATTCATCCAGTCATGGTATATCTGTGATATTCATCCATCCAGGTCACGGTATACTTGTATATTCATTCAACCAGGTCTGGTAATCTGTGATATTCATCCATCCAGGTCACGGTATATCTGTAATATTCATCCATCCAGGTCACGGTATATCGTAATATCATCGCATGTCACGGTATATCTGTAATATCATCCATCCAGGTCATGGTAATCTGTCTGTAATGTTTCATCCATCCAGGTCACGGTATATCTGTAATTTCATCCATCCAGGTCACGGTATATCTGTATATTCATCCACCAGGTCATGGTATATCTGTAATATTCATTCATTCATCAGGTCATGGTATATCTGTGATTATTCATTCCATCCAGGTCATGGTATATCTGTAATATTCATTCACCAGGTCATGGTATATCTGTGATATTCATCCATCCAGGTCATGGTAATCTGTAATATTCATCCATCCAGGTCACGGTATATCTGTAATTTCATCCATCCAGGTCATGGTATATCTGAATATTCATTCATCCATGTCACGGTCTATCTGTACTATTCATTCGTCCAGGCACGGTCTATCTGTAATATTTCATTCATCCAGGTCACGGATATCTGTAATATTCATCCATCCAGATCATTGATATCTGTAATTTCATTCATCCAGGTCATGGTATATCTGTAATATTCATTCATCCAGGTCAGGCTATCTGTAATATTCATCCATCCAGGTCACGGCATATCTGTAATATTCATCCATCCAGGTCATGGTATATCTGTAATATTCATTCATCCAGGTCACGGTATATTGTAATATTTATTCATCCAGGTCACGTATATCTGTAATATTCATCCATCCAGGTCACGGTCATATCTGTAATATTCATTCATCCAGGTCATGGTATCTGTAATATTCATCCATCCAGGTCATGGTATATCTGTAATATTCATCCATCCAGGTCATGTATGTCTGTAATATCATCCATCCGGTCACGGTATATCTGTAATATTCATTCCATCCGGTCATGGTATATCTGTAATATTCATCCCATCCAGGTCACGGTATGTCTGTAATATTCATCCATCCAGGTCATGGTATATCTGTAATATTCATCCATCCAGGTCACGGTATATCTGTAATATTCATCCATCCAGGTCATGGTATGTCTGTGGTATTAGTTAGATGGACCTGAAGTTGAGTTCTTGTGCTCTTAGAATATGTCCGTGTACATACTAGTCCCTTCCTAAGAGGCCTGAATCCCCAACACAATCCAAATAAAAATCTAAATCCATAAAAGTATTAATGATACTAAGTACTTACCCTCCGTGACCTGCAGTTGAAGTCTCTACCAACTCTTCTGCACACAAGTGACTTCAAAGCTGTTGAAGTCTCTGTAATGTAACTTGGGGTCTGTTGCCAATGACACAATGATCATCTCCCAAAAAAACAATGGTGGTACATTCATTTCCATATCAATCAGTGTTTGGCTTCCCTCATCCAGATAGATGGCATGTAGTTTTGTGCCACGTATGTAGCCTCTCTCTCCGCCCAGGTTAGTCTGTAATCCCGTCCTTAAGGCTAGTGACCTCTAGACACAGAGATAACAACAATAAAGTGAATTTATACCGTAATTTTCTGTATATCGTACAGTGACTAACGAAATAGAACTACGAATTTCACATTACAGGAAGCAATTAAAGGGGAAGTTCAGTGCTAATACATTTGCTTTTCAGAAAAAAGAGCAGTCTTTTTCCATCCCAATGACCTTAACCTGCCCATTCAGCATTTTGTCTGTGTATAAATAAATGCAACTGAAATACTGACTTCCTGTTTGCAGGACCCCTAATAGAGACCGTTATGGTCTTGCCCTTGACCCAGCGTCTGGGTTAATTCAGTTGTTCAGTAGAGATCTGAGCATGTGTGACCCATCCAACAGCCAATCAGTAGAAATTACTGTTAGGAACATTCCAAGGAAGTGGTGCATTCTGGGAAGACGAAGGACCGTTAGAACCTAAAATGTCAGCCCACTAATGTCAACAGCAGGGAACAGCAAAGGGAATGAAACCAACTGATTATTCAAAATGGAAGAGAATATGTAGAATAACCAAGAAGTAATTACACAAACTAACAAGCTGTAATGGAAAACAGGTGTGTTCACTCCATTAAAGACTATTTCATTATGGATTGACATCCCCAGGGTATTATACTATATTAGAAAGTAGATATCTTGGATCATTTTAAAAAAATGTAGATATGTCATTCTGTACCAAACTACCCGCTTACAGACCTCCACTAAACCTGTTACTAGAGTTGTGTAGGTAGACATGTCTAGTTATATTCTGTATCTGCGGACATTAGTCATGACGTAGCATTCAGACTTATGATCATGACAGTTACTTAAGGGACTATGAATGTGTTTATTTTGAACTTTGTTGCCATAAAACTGTCTCATAGGGGTCATTCTCCATTTCATTGCTTATTGGACAGAAAATAATGACACAAACTTTTAAGGCCCGCCTCTTTCTGCCCTACCTCAGTTTAATTCCAGAGCTTAAAGGATGCTGGGTAAGAGGGTAAGTTGCCTGGATGGAAAGGTATGGAGACGCTTGGTAAGTATGATTTGAGCTCTAACTTTCCTGTCCATTCCAGGGTAAATCCCCAATCAAGGGTAAGGGCACGGCAACACGCCAATTACGTGTGCGATTCTGTTGCGTTTGCGCATGCGATATCTCCTTTTGAGATACGAAATCGCAATTGCGATGTTAGAAAAAAAAGCACAATAGTGTGGCCTAGCACTGAGACGGAAAAAAAATGGTAGAAAAAAAAGATTTTCCATTGGCGTAACTAGGGATCACTGGGACCCCCAGCAAAACTATGATGGGGCCCCTATCCGTGCTTCATCCACAGTGGTTTTCTGGGAGGAGGGTATATCTGTCATAGGACAAATAAGAAGATGGGGCCACTGTGTGGTTGCTCCCCTGCTAGTTACAGTACGCCCTGTTTCATGTGGTGTAAGTAAAGACAACACAAGTTTACTGCACAGAAGCTATGTTAACAGTGTGACACAAAGAACAGAACAGTAAATGTTAAAGGGACACTATACTGAAGAAATGACTTTGCCTCATCTTAATCTATAATTGATTACATGTAAGTAGCACTTACTCTGATTTGCATGTGTTGCTGCATGCCTTCAATCCAGCACACATTTTGTTTAGGAGCAGTATCCCCCCCTCCCTCTTTTAACCACTCTCAGTTCCATCTGACCTGACTTTTTTCCTACAAACCTGCACACTGCACACAGCATTCCAACTGTCAAATCTCCGTCACCATTCCAGCTAAAGTAAAACTGCTCTCAGAAGAATAGTTTTTGAGAGGTAGGAACTTGATTGACAGCTGAAATATAATAAGTTTTAGATTGGATATCTAAAGAAATAGGGGGCAGATCAACAGAAAAATGATACAGTGGTGGTTGGGAAGGATTATAGTTTCCAGTTATGGTCAATTTAAAATAACCTATTTTTCGGTAGATGCGCTTTAATTTCCATAAATATCAGTAATGAAATTTTGATCCTATCTTTCAGAAAAACACATTACCGATCAATAGAGATAGATAGCCAAACTTCCTAAGGTTCGGTTCATTTTTAAACTTCCGAACTTCAAAAACTGACCCATTAAAGTGAATGGGAGGAAATAGTTTGAAAAGTTTGGGTTAAATACAGTGAAAATAACAATGGTAACTTACTATAAATGGGTCTGGCACCTGGGAAATTGTCGGGGGAACATGTCACTATCACCAAAACTTGTTTATACACTTAAGGTGGCCACACACTACGTAAGACATTAGACGGATGTCCAATCTCTCATAAGATAAATGTCCGATCTATCTAGAACCACCTAGCACGTTCTTTCATATAATCAATTTAAGATCACAAAATGAATGGGTCAGATAGGAACATCTCAAGATAAAAACGGCTGCTTGTAAAATGTGGTCTTTAGACATTAGATATCTCAAATCTATCTAATATCTGCCTAGTGTATGGCCAGCTTAACTTTCCCTACGATTGGGCAATTGTCGGGTTTGTACAAACCATCAACTCAAATAATAAATTTGAGTTCAACACACTGTAAATAGAATTATGCAGATTTATATATTAAAATTCCAACCTTCCGCTGTATAAACACGCAAATATGTTTCTCCAGGAAAACTCAAATCCGCAAGACATGTTTAAAAAAATGATTCAATATCTCCCACATGTCCTAAAAAACATGGAAGCCCATTTGCACTGGGGCATTACAGAGACATGGCTAAGAAATAGCCACAGCGTGGGGAAGTATCTAAGGCCCATCCCAGTTAAAAATGTGTAGGAACTGCATGGGATCCAGTTTTGCAAAATTGACACCAATTTACCTCTGACATACCCCAACAGTTAACTGCAAAATAAACATCTGATCGGGGGTATGCAGTAAAGGTAAGCGTGATTCCGGTTCGGTACTGCCGGTTCTGGTCTTTTAAACAGCTAATCACAGATTGAGGGTGACATTCTTTTACAATGTAAAGTAGTCAGTGTACAGCTTGTATAACAGTGTAAGGGAGGCTCTCTAGTTAGGCTTGTCTGTCCAGAGCAAAGAGAGAATTCCACTGGGTTTTCATGGGAGAAGAGGGGAGGGTGGGTCATTTAACAGATTTCCTTCATGCAAAAGATTAACCAGATGTTTTCTACTGCACTGATAATAAAATGTGGCATTTACCAGATTTCTACAGCAAAGATTAAAGGGAAAGTAGAGATGGCTTAGGCTGGGTACATACCAACTGATATTTTCGGCCGACCAACCGTTTCATGGCACTTTCGGTCGGTTGGCCGGAAATATCGGGCGCGCCGGAAAATTACGAATAATCGTGCGGTTCCCTGTGGGACTGCACGATCGATCGTTCGCAAATTCGGCCGCAGACAAATTTGCTGCAATCGACGGACATTTGTCCCAGCCTAACTTACTATGATAAAAAGAAGCAATCACCCGTTATCAAAATAGGAAAACTTAGGGGTAAAGTTTGGCCGTGCACAGTATTAATATCCAGAACTTGGCATGGCTTGATTTGTGTGAAACAACAGTGTGGCCAACATTTAGGCACCGTGCTATCCTTATTGTACCCTAGGAGACAGTTCACCCTCTCTGCCTACCGTACTTGGGTATTAGATGTTCTAAATTTAGCAGAATGACCATTTGTTGTGGCTTTGCTGATAATGACAAATAATAAGATTGCCTGGGTAATGTTTTGCAAATGAATGGTATAACTGTGTACAGGGAATGGAATCTTAAGGTGGCCATACACATGCCATTTCCACAGCATGTGTGCCGACAGATCACATTGGTATCTGATCACATTGGTATCTGTCGGCCCACATGCTATGGGAACAGCACACACGGACCCGACCCCGGTCCCTATACGCGGTATGGGGATCGTTCGGCCGTGGGGTCATACACCGTACAGTCGGATTGGCTCCCTCTACTTAAAGTAAAGGGAGCCGATAATGGCCGACGGAAATTTTCTATCATTCCCGATCGATCAGAGTGCCGACTATGGTCGGGAACAGCCCCTACACACTGACGATAATAGGTAAATCCCATTGTTCTCCGGCGTACCCATTATCGTTCGTGTGGCCTTTATTGATACACAGTGAGAACATTAAGGTCACTTACCTTAGTCGTAGGGTAGAGATTGAATACAGAATCCCATTGACGTCTATCGTGAGCCACGTGGAGCTTTATGGGGTGAGAAACGAAGAGAGAATTCGCTGGGACACAGAAGATGTGATGGAATGAGAGGAAGCCTGGGAAGGTTATTTGCAGTGAGAGCAACTTCCCTTCTGTACGCAGCTCAATAGGAAACAGCTTCTCCAGATCTGCCTTCCTACTCCCTAAGTTTCGATTTCTCTGAATGGGGCGGGGTTAGTTACCAGGCAACAGCTTTGAAATGTAAAACTTAAGCTACAGACGTACAGAGAATCGTCTACTCCATTTAAAAGGAAAGGGGAGCAATCGGGCCTGATCACCTAAAATATCGATCTTCGCCAACGCAGAAAAATTCATTCTTTCCTGGAAAATGCTTTTTGGGAAGTGTTTTTTCCTATCGGCCTTTATACCCGTGTTCCGAGTTAGTTCTCATTTGAATGACACAAGTAAAAAAAAAAAAAAAATCTTAAAGTGATACACACACTTTTTCCCCTACAAGCTGGAAAACACTGCCCACACTAATTACTAATATGAACTTTGGTGAGCAATAAATGTATTTTTCAGTAGTATTTCTGAGTGGTATTTTGCATCGAAGGGTCGTTTGAACACTGGGCACGTCACCCTGAGGTAATTTAAAGTTCCCGAAAATGCTGCTTCCTAGAGCGAGATTTAAACTCTGCAGCTGCTTCATGACATCATGACAAATGGGGAGTTAGAAGGAACACAGTGGAAGTAAATTTAACTGGACGCTGTTTTTACCATCCACCAGCGTCCCTTTCACTGTTATCCACCAGCGTCCCTTTCACTGTTATCCACTGGATGCGACTGATCCCAATAAAGAGGTGTAGGGATCTCCGTCTGGATGTGACTGATCCCAATAAAGAGGTGTAGGGATCTCCAACTGTAAGGTGAACATTATCCCTTATATATTACACTGTAAGGGGAAATTATCCTTTATATATTAAACTGTAAGGTGAACATTATCCCTTATATATTACACTGTAAGGGGAACATTATCCATTATATATTACACTGTAAGGGGAAATTATCCTTTATATATTAAACTGTAAGGTGAACATTATCCCTTATATATTACACTGTAAGGGGAACATTATCCCTTATATATTACACTGTAAGGGGAACATTATCCCTTATATATTACACTGTAAGGGAAAATTATCCTTTATATATTTTACTGTAAGGGGGACATTATCCCTTATATATTACACTGTAAGGGGAACATTAACCCTTATATATTACACTGTAAGGGGGACATTATCCCTTATATATTACACTGTAAGGGGAAATTATCCTTTATATATTACACTGTAAGGGGGACATTATCCCTTATATATTACACTGTAAGGGGAACATTATCCCTTATATATTACACTGTAAGGGGAACATTTAACCTTATATATTACACTGTAAGGGGAACATTATATATTACACTAAGGGGAACATTATATATTACACTGTAAGGGAAACATTATCCCTTATATATTACACTGTAAGGGGAACATTATATATTACACTGTAAGGGGAACATTATATATTACATTGTCAGGGGAACATTATCCCTTATATATTACACTGAAAGGGGAACATTATCCTTTATATATTACACTGTAAGGGGAACATTATCCCTTATATATTACACTGTAAGGGGAACATTATCCCCTATATATTACACTGTAAGGGGAACATTATCCCTTATAAATTACACTGTAAGGGGAACATTATCCCTTATATATTACACTGTAAGGGGAACATTATCCCTTATATATTACACTGTAAGGGGAACATTATCCTTTATATATTACACTGTAAGGGGAACATTATCCCTTATATATTACCATATATACTCGAGTATAAACCATCCCGAGTATAAACCGAGGTACCTAGTTTACTTCCACAGGGCAAATACACACAATTGGCAAATACTTACAAATAAGAGTAAAACCTTCTTTATTTGTGCATACTGTATGCACAAATATAGGAGGATTTACCCCTATTTGCAAGTATTTGCCACTAAGATGTTTGAAAGCTACAAACCCAGCAATAAAGCATGCTGGGAGTGTTGTAGTTTTCAAACATCTTAAGTGGCAAATAGGGGTAAATCCTCTTTATTTGTGCATACAGTATGCACAAATAAGAAGGTTTTACTCTTATTTGTAAGTATTGCCAATGTGTGTATTTGCCTGTGGAAGTAAAAGTTTCTATACTTGTCCGCGGCCGCGCGATCCGCATCCTCTCCCACAGCCTCTGCGCATCCCGATGATGTCACTACCCGGCACCTCTCACTTTGCGGCGCCGGTAGTGTGACCTCATCCGGATGTGCAGAGGCTGTGGAGCAAGATGCGGATCGCACGGCTGGGGACAGGTAGGAGATAGTCTGACTCGAGTATAAACCGAGGTAAGATTTTCAGGCTTTTTTTAAAGCCTGAAAACCTCGGTTTATACTCAAGTATATACGGTACACTGTAAGGGGAACATTATCCTTATATATTACACTGTAAGGGGAACATTATCCCTTATATATTACACTGTAAGGGGAACATTATCCTTTATATATTAAACTGAAGGGACATATTTCTTTGAATACATAAGGTGTTTCTTATTGTTATTATTTATTTTTACTGCACCTCCCATTCCCTTTACACAGTCTGTCTTGCTTAACACTTTAAGTGCCACAGATCGTATACATACGTTCTGTGGCTGGCCCTTTAAAAAAAAAAATTGGGCCATGCTAGGGGCGATCGGGGGGCAGCATTCAAGTGCCCTCCTAGCCCCCTCGATCACCCCTCGGTTTCGTCCAAATCCGAGGGGGGGGATCGGGAGATATCCTACCTTGAATGCAGAGCCGGGAGCAGCAGTCGGGAGCAGGAGGAAGGAGAAAGTCCGTGCGATAAGGGAGACCCCGGTGACATCACAGGATTTCCTGCATCACCGGGGTCTTCCCTTAGGCTTCCCCCGGTCTGCCCCTGGTGGTACAGTGGAGGTTCTGCACTTCGATCTCCATTCAGATCGAAGTACAGTATCTGGTATAGTAAAGCTATCAGCGTGACAGCTTTACTATATTTTTGTGAATGGAACTCAGAGCTCCATTCACAAATAGGATTTTTTCTAAGTCTTTGCTACTTAGCAAAGACTTAGAAAAAAAAGGAATAGAGATCAAAATTTTGGTGATCACTTTTGATCTTTGGCAATGAATGAAAAATCACTTCCTGGAAAATGATTTCTGGGAAGTGATTTTTACGATCGGAATTCGAATTGGAAAACGTATACCCAGTAGTCGTTCACAGCCTGGAAACTATAGACCTGTAAGCCTAACATCAGTGGTAGGGAAGGTGCTGGAAACTTTGTTAGGGGATCATATCCTTTACTTTGTCTCCAGAGCTCATCTTATTAGTAGTAGTCAGCATGGATTTATGAGAAATAGATCATGCCAGACACATTTAATTGATTTTTATGAAGAAGTAAGAAGTTATATTCAGGCACAGCAGTGGATGTGGTATATTTGGATTTTGCTAAAGCTTTTGATACTGTGTCACATAGGCGACTAATGTATAAACTGAGGACTGTTGGCCTAGAAGAAAACATTTGTTCATGGATAGAGAACTGGTTATTGGATCACAAACAGAGAGTGGTGGTTAATAGAGGTACATCTATGTGGGTAAAGTCCCTTAGGGTTCTGTACTGGGGCCGCTTCTGTTTAATCTGTTTATAAATGACTTAGAAGGGGCATTGAGAGCAAGGTCTCTGTGTTTGCTGATGACACTAAGCTATGCAGAACTTTGGAAACTTCCAATGATGTGCAAGTGCTGCAAGCAGATCTAGATAGATTATCACAATGGGCAGCAAAATGGCAGATGAGATTCAATGTTGATTAATGGAAGGTGATGCATTTGGGATTTAATAATCCCTGTGCCATCTACACCATAAATAACTCTGTGTTAAGTGCATCTGTAATGGAAAAAGATTTGAGGGTTCTGGTAGATAACAGACTTGTAGCAAACAATGCCAGGTAGCAACGGCTAGAGCTAGCAAGATATTGTCTTGTATAAAGAGGGGAATAGATTCAAGAGAGAAAAATATTATTCTCCCTCTTTACAAGGCACTGGTAAGGCCTCATTTGGAATATGCGGTGCAGTTTTGGAATCCCATATACAAAAGGGACATCTTGGAAATGGAAGCAGTTCATAGAAGAGCAACTAAATTAATAAGGGGAATGGAGGGGCTTGAATATGCAGGCAGATTAGACAAGTTAAGGCTGTTTACATTACAGAAACAACGTTTGCGTGGGGACATGATAACCTTATACAAATATATTAATGGGCCATACAATAAACTCTCTGGTGCATTGTTCACTAATAGGTCATATCAGAGGACACGTGGACATCCTTTAAGGTTGGAAGAAAAGAAGTTTCATCTTCAGGTTAGAAAGGGTTTCTTTACAGTGAGAACGGTGACACTGTGGAACTGTCTTCCAGCAGATGTGGTAACGGCAAGTTCATTGAATAGCTTTAAAAAAGGCCTGGATAAGTTTCTAAAACTAAAAAATATTGAGAATTACTGGTATTAATACATATACTGTAGTTCTGGTTGGTACAGGGATACTATATAATATTGAGAATTACTGGTATTAATACATATACTGTAGTTCTGGTTGTTCAAGGGATACTATATTAATATTGGAGAATTACTGGTATTAATACATATACTGTAGTTCTGGTTGATCCAGGGATACTATATAATATTGAGAATTACTGGTATTAATAGATATACTGTAGATCTGGTTGGTACAGGGATACTATATAATATTGAGAATTACTGGTATTCATACATGTACTGTAGTTCTGGTTGGTACGGGGATACTATATAATATTGAGAATTACTGGTAATACATATCTTTAGTCTGGTTGGTACAGGGATACTATATAATATTGAGAATTACTGGTATTAATGAATATAGATCTGGTTGATACAGGGATACTTTCCGATTGCCGTTTGGAGTCAGGAAGGAATTTTTTCCCCCTTTTTAGCTGTTTTTTTTTTTTTGCCTTCCTCTGGATCAACTGTTTGGTAGGGTTTAAAAAAAAAAGGGGGGGGGGTGAATAGGTTGGACTTAATGGGCGTATGTCTTTATTCAACCCTAATACCCTAAATTACCTAATACCCTAAATACCCCCCACAAACTATATATTCCTGAAATCTACTCACTTTCAACTATGTAATGCTGTTGTTTGTTCATTTATACCATCAATGGTGTGGGCGCAGTTCTTCGTAGAAATTCGCACTTTTTGCAGATTTTCTGCAAAATCTCCCAAATGTCCTGTATCAAACGGTATGCCATATGCGTGATTACACATTTCATCCATATCTTCCAAACATCCATATCTTCCAAACCAATTTACATACGTTGCCAATATATCCCAATTCAAAAATGGAAAAGTGAAACAATATTTGGAAATTTCAGCAAAAGGTGTTTAGGCCTCTATATATTAGTACTTTGCTGACACACAAGTACCTTTTTTTGATTTTGGCATGAAATTATCTGGCTAAATGGTATTTCTAGCAGCAAGTAGTGCCTAAGATTATTTGTAGTACTTGGGAAAATCAAGCTTCTTTTCTCTATTTCCTGATATTCAAATTGAAATGTTAGAATTTTTACTACTGGAGCCAACACCTGTAAAATTACAAAATTGGGTAATGTCACCACTAACATGTGGTTTGAAATTTTTACAATCAACGTGATATTTGTTCATTTCTACAAATAGCACACAATTAAAACACCATTTAGCTCTGGATAAACTAGCAACAACATACCTACCCAAGTGTTGGATTTTGCTACTAAAACTTATGGAATGTACGTTTACAAAAGATACTGTACTACTTCTGTCCCTAGTTTTACCACACTAATGTTCTCATAGAAGAGCATATTGTTAAGTCTCCTCGTTTGAAATATGTTAAAGGGGTAGAATTATTCTGCGCATGTTCAACATGAGTCTACCTCACTCTACCTCTACTATTGCAAAGTAACATATTTTTTATTGGGGGAGAGAGTTACTGTCCATAGTCCAATTCAACAGTATTCAAGTCTTCACTTCAACAGCTAGTTAAAAGGATAACTGTGTTCTCCATATAAGTACCCTACATTTGAAAGAGATGTCTTATACCTTTTTACAAAAAGGCAAGAATGAGGTGTATAGGTTCTCTGGTTATGTAGTCAGAGGCTTGAAATTTTACACTCAAGACAGTCAAAAGAACCCAGCGAATAAGTGACTGTCACATGCTGTGCTGTGTAAGAAGCCCAACCCACCAAAAAAGAAATATATTTTCTTAAGCTATTTAAATACAGTTAGAGCAGTAGGATACAACTGGGCATGCCCAGTGCCTCTCTGCCTGTGGCACAGGGGTCCGAGTAATATTGCTGGTGATGTCACAGATTACAGTACTAGCTGCAAAGACCACCATTTATACTATGTTACATTCGTTGTTGCCTGGTCCAGTGGCTGAAAAAAAAAAGGACCTTAGTCCATTTAATATTCCATCCCTCTATTCATTACACTCACAGTATTGAACCTTCATACTTGCAGACTTCTTGTCTTTACTTTAGGAGTTTATGGAAGGAAGTTTTCAAGCCAGTGATTGATAACACACCTTTTTGCATTAAGTAATGTTTTGTTTTTTGGTCAACTTGATAATTAGCACTTGAATATGTTTTTGGACACCCCTTTTCCAGTTTTTAGACAATATCCATGTACATATTTTGTTCCTAAGCTTTATCTATGGATCCTAAGCACATAGCTTCTTGTTTGCCTTCAAATTTTTTTCACTAAATATTGTGTTTTGTCAAACCTTGCTGGATTTTTGACAATATGCATAATCTACTGTCAATCGTTTTTAACAAACGTTTTTTTTTGTAATGGGCAGAAAAAAATAGGCCTTTGAGCCTTGTATGTATATAATACTTAATGTGTATTTAATCTTAAATGCCTTTTTTATATTCCAGAAAGTCAACAGATGATAATCCAGTGTGTTTAAACACTACTTGGAAATAGCCTTTTTTTTCCATGTTATTTTTGTAATTGAATTTTTACAAACCAAAATATTGTATTCCATTTTTTACCTTTGCATTTCCAAGACATAACATTAAACTATGTTTTAAAATATTATTATGTAGACAACAAACACCAAATGAATTGCCAGTTTAAAGTGTCTTTACCCATTTTTCCATTGTGCTAATATGCAAGTGGAAAAGTTGCCCAGTGGGTGATAAAATAACAATCTTTAAGGGCAAAGTTTGTCTGGCAACACCTCTTTAAATAGATGCAATGGCTGCAAACACACATTACACATTTGAACTTATAATAAAGCTGCATACACTGTAGACCAAATTCTTCGGCTATAGGTTATGCAGCTAGTCCATTTCTTAATAATTCTGAGTAGATGATTTAACTTTAATATGTTACTGATTCTTTGGGATTTCTCCAACTGTAAAAAAAATGACATTTAACAAAACGATTCAATCATACTTTTACCCCGCAGGTATTGTAAAAAGTACCTGTGCAGCAGCTGCTTGAAGATAATAGTAGAATTGCATCCGTCTCTATAGACAATAGTTCAAAACATGCAGTATAGCAAATTTGCCATACCTTGTGCTCTCATTAATGTCGCTCCACATCCCGACATTTCCAGGTGCAAACGTAAAGTTACAACAAGCCTTCTTTAATTAACGTTCATAGAATATCATGCAGTAGCAAAATAATTCAATGGTATTCTATGGAGATCCTATAACTGCGGTCATAGATTTACACTCATGATAGTAAATTTATGATGTATATTGAAGATTTAGGATAGCAATGATTGTAACAATTGTTAATAGTGGTGTATTGATCAAAAGCTGGTGATAAATATTGATAAATATGGCTCAGTCTGATTAACAACAGCTAATAACATTAAAGAGTCACGTAGTTATTTGTTGAAAGCCACAAAGAGAATTTTTCATGTACGTAAGGGAAAAGTGACAATCTAAGCAAAATAACAACATTGGTATATGAATGATCTTTGGATTAGGCTTTGATTACTGTTTACTTACAATGGTTGGTTTCCAATATGCCTTTAACATGTTTTTGATAGTAATGTTTATATTGATGTGTTCTCTCCCCTCCTTAGCTAACTCTAAACATGCAGTTACCAAATGGCCATTAGGGTGTTTACAGTATCTTTTCATTTATCATGTTTTATTCTTTGACTTTGGACTTTTGTTAATATGGGCTAAAATAATCCATAAATGCAGCATTATCAATGTAGCCATGGCAACGATAGTGGATATCCAAATGTTGGGCCTGGTCCACTATCTTGAAAAAATGTGATGCTTTAAAAGACTCTAAATTTCAAAATTACTCGTTTGCCAGCAATTCGAAGTTGCATAAAGTGATATGGGAGTGCCATGCAATTTAAAGACATTGTGATTGGACGGTCATCCCTCAGAGCACTTATCATGCCCGTTGTACATCTTGACAATCCCATTGTTGGGTCTGTTGCACTATATTGAAAACATTGTCTGCTTTAAACCCTTACAAGACTTTCATGTTCCAAATTTCCACATTTGCCAGCAATTCGAGTCGCATAAAGTGATATGGGAGTGCCACGCAATTTAAAGACATTGTGATTGGACGGTCATCCCTCAGAGCACTTGTAATGCCCGTTGCACATCTTGACAATCCCATTGTTGGGCCTGTTGCAGTATATTGAGAACATTGGCTGCTTTAAACCCTTTACAAGACTTTTGTGTTCCAAATTTCCACATTTGCCAGCAATTCAAAGTCGCATAAAGTGATATGGGAGTGCACGCAATTTAAAGACATTGTGATTGGACGGTCATCCCTCAGAGCACTTGTCGTGCCGTTGTACATCTTGACAATCCCATTGTTGGGCCTGTTGCAGTATCTTGAAAACATTGGCTGCTTTAAACCCTTTACAAGACTTTCATGTTCCAAATTTCCACATTTGCCAGCAATTCAAAGTGCATAAAGTGATATGGGAGTGCCACGCAATTAAAGACATTGTGATTGGACGGTCATCCCTCAGAGCAACTTATCTGCCCGTTGTACATCTTGACAATCCCATTGTTGGGCCTGTTGCAGTATATTGAGAACATTGGCTGCTTTAAACCCTTTACAAGACTTTTGTGTTCCAAATTTCCACATTTGCCAGCAATTCAAAGTCGCATAAAGTCGACGCAAGAAATCAGAAATCAAAAATGTCTCGGTGAGGAAAAAAGAACAAATGTCCTGTTCTTTGGGACAAGGTTGCGGTCTCCAGAAACTTGTGCACGGAGTAAAAGTTGAAAAGTTAATGAAAGGTGCCAGTGAACGAGTGGAGGTTAAAATGGGCTTATGGTGACATGGGAAGAAAGAGGGGTCCAAAGATGTAAAAACGTGCCTGGATGGACAGAAGATGGAAAAGTCTATGGACAAGGGCACTGCAAAAACCAAAAGTATGAAATCTTACCCCTTAACCAATCATCACTGCCTCATGGAAATGAAAATGTTACATTCTACTTGGGATTTGCTACGCTGGACTGGTAGCTACCAACCTGCAACTACATCAATAAATGAGTCCAATATGGAAACCAATAGGAAAGGTCAAGTATCAGAAGGAAAGGGTCATTTTGCATTTTATATTCTGGGATCAAGAAATAGTTTTATTTAAATCTGAACTTAGCATCCTTTACTCACATGTGCTATATATTCTGGTATCTCGTTTGTCTTCTATAGTTAAAATATAAATGAGACTCAACATAACTAAAGTTTGACGCGTGTAATTTAAGATAATCTGCAATTTTTATCTGTAGCTAATGAAAGACATGGGGAGCATCAGGTGAATTCACAACTATATTGTAAAGCTGGGTACACACGATGAGATATTTTGATAGTTCAGTGTATCGGTCGATCAGACCGAAATTATCGCATCCGAATGTAGCCATGTCTGACGATCGCTCGTCCGAATCGGACGAAAGGACGAACGGACATGGTGGAAAACCTCGTCGATCGTGCGGTCCTCTATGGACCGCACGATCGGTCGCGGTAACTGTCGGACGCGGCTAAGTATCGAAGGATCGGTCAGGAGGAAAAATCAGGTGGTGTACCTAGCTTAACACATACAACGTTTCGGGATGTCCTGTCCCTTCCTCAGGTATGGACAGGACGTCCCGAAACGTTGTATGTGACAATAAATGTTGTGAATTCACCTGATTAGTGTGCTCCCCCATAGCTTTCTTTTGCTGGAGATTCATCTGGCGCCTGGGAGTGGAGGGCTAGGTGAAACTGCACCTCTTACCTGTCTGGCATACAGCCAACAGCGGCGTGCTGGAGTGTCCTGGACTGTATCCATGTGATGTATATTAATCAGGTTCACCAAGTCAGGAAGGGGACGGTCCGTACTGACTTCAATAGATCTCATTCTGGCTGCATTAAAGAGGAATAAATGTCAAGAAGAGGGAACGAGTAGGAGAGTTGTCAGCCATGGCACAAGCAGCAGTTTGACTGCTCACCACTGGGTTAGGGGCAGAAAGGGAGGTTGGAACATTAGTTTAAAAAAAGTCTATTCTGTGCAATGTATTATATGCCCTTGAATCCTAAATTTGTACTGACGCTGCACTGAGCAAAAGAAAACTCTGAACTGACTGCATTAGATATGAATTAAAGGGAGAGTAACAGAACAATGTTGGTATTAATTACACTTCCATTAAGAGATTATGGTGTCTGGTACCAGACGTGCAGTGCTTGATTCTGCATAAAATAATGCACGAGGTGTATGCACAGCATTTTGGCCAACAAATGTTCCATGTATGGGTGGTTCATTTGATGTAACTGGCCATTGGTCGCCCACCGGTGGTAGTTACCTGCAGTTACACTCCCTGACCACTCATCAGGTGAATGAAAGAGCTTTATGCTAGGACCTTATGCTGGCCCTATATTGGTGAATTAAAAGGGCAAGGGTAAAAAAAAGCCTTTCCTTTAAAATGAGCCCTGGACTCATCTCATCTAATTGCAGATAATGTTCTATATTCCTGCTTCCAATAGCTTGAGTGGCATCACCTGACGCTCTGATCCTTTCCCGCAGGTACAGCATGTTGGTGGAAAAGGTAATGCTGTGAAGACAGGAAGTACCCGCACAGACTTCTGCATTAATTAAATGTCAGTGAAAAAAAGCCATGTGCTTCCTCTGCCCAGATAATATAGAAATCCATCTATACTATGAAATAATTCTTATTATCTCTTGCTTGGCTTTCAGAAGCAAAACAGGAATGAAGAATCTGTCCTTAGTACATGAACATACAAAAATTCAGGTCCCCATAGTAAAGTCATCCTCTACTAGTGACTACTGTGCAGTATTGGGGAATACATAAATACACACTATTGACTACTGTGGGGTATCGTCTTTTAAACAAAACCCTACACACTTTTACAGCCATGGTAGACAAATAGCACCACAAGCAGCAAGTGTCATCAACTATCAGCACTGCTCCCCAGGTACTAAATTAAATTCTTATAAACACCATTTTTGCACAGAGTTAGTTCCCTTTACTAGAACTCAACAGGCTTGTATCCACCAATTAGAAAGAAAGATCCTGGTTAGCAACAGCATCACAAATGGACCATCTCACAGCTAGGTCCCACTATGTGCTTTGCGTTGTCGTTTTGGGCATGCGTTTTTGTCTGTGTTCCCAGTCTATTTGTGGGTTAACATACGTGTGATTTTTTATCTTTGTCTGCGTGTTTTCAGTCTGTTTAGTTTGTGTGCATTTTTTGGAAAATCACAGGAAATAATGGAGAACACGCAAAAAACCTGAAAAATAAGTTTGGGATGGCTGATCCCAATAAGAGTGTAGGGATCTCCGTCTGGATGTGCTGATCCAATAAAGAGGTGTAGGGATCTCCGTTGGATGTGACTGATCCCAATAAGAGGTGTAGGATCCCGTCTGGATGTGACTGATCCCAATAAAGAGGTGTAGGGATCTCCGTCTGGATGTGACTGATCCCAATAAAGAGGTGTAGGGATCTCCGTCTGGATGTGACTGATCCCAATAAAGAGGTGTAGGGATCTCCGTCTGGATGTGACTGATCCCAATAAGAGGTGTAGGGATCTCGTCTGGATGTGACCGATCCCATAAAAGGTGTAGGATCTCCGTCTGGATGTGACTGATCCATAAAGAGGTGTAGGGATCTCCGTTGGATTGGACTGATCCCAATAAAGAGGTGTAGGGATCTCCGTCTGGATGCGACTGATCCCAATAAGAGGTGTAGGATATCCGTCTGATGCGACTGATCCAATAAAGAGGTGTAGGGATCTCCGTCTGGATGCGACTGATCCCAATAAAGAGGTGTAGGGATCTCCGTCTGGATGCGACTGATCCCAATAAAGAGGTGTAGGGATCTCCGTCTGGATGCGACTGATCCAATAAAGAGGTGTAGGGATCTCCGTTGGATGCGACTGATCCCATAAAGAGGTGTAGGGATCTCCGTCTGGATGCGATGATCCCAATAAAGAGGTGTAGGGATCTCCGTTGGATGCGACGATCCCAATAAAGAGGTGTAGGGATCTCCGTCTGGATGCGACTGATCCCAATAAAGAGGTGTAGGGATCTCCGTCTGGATGCGATGATCCCAATAAAGAGGTGTAGGGATCTCCGTCGGATGCGACTGATCCCAATAAAGAGGTGTAGGGATCTCCGTCTGGATGCGACTGATCCCAATAAAGAGGGGTAGGGATCTCGTTGGATGCGATGTACCAATAAAGAGGTGTAGGGACTCCGTCTGGATGCGACTGATCCAATAAAGAGGTGTAGGGATCTCGTCTGGATGCGACTGATCCCAATAAAGAGGTGTAGGGATCTCCGTCTGGATGCGACTGATCCCAATAAGAGGTGTAGGGATCTCCGTCTGGATGGACTGATCCAATAAAGAGGGTAGGGATCTCCGTCTGGATGCGACTGATCCCAATAAGAGGTGTAGGGATCTCCGTGGATGCGATGATCCCAATAAAGAGGTGGGATCTCCGTGGATGTGACTGATCCCAAACTGTAAAGGGTGGGCACTGGCGGAAACTTGTATGTACCAGTCACTCATATGTTGGCTGATGGAGTGACCAACCAGTCAGTAAGGGCTAGTTACCAAAGCTCTTTGTAGTTTAGTGTCATCAGCAACACAGAGACCTTATCTCAATGCCCCCTTCTAAGTCATTTATAAACAGATTAAACAGAAGTGGCCCAGTACAGAAGCCTGAGGGGCCCCGCTTAGAACTTCAGCCCACATAGATGTAGCCCATTGACCACCACTCTCTGTTTGGGATGTTTTTTTTTTTTGTTGTTGTTTTTTCCCCCTCCCTTAGGCCAACAGTCTCCCAGTTTATACATAAGTCTCTATGTGGCACAGTATCAAAAGCTTTCGCAAATTTAAACAATCTACATCTACTGCTGTGCCACCCAAGAAGGCGGTCAAGCGCCAGGCTGAAAAGAGCGTGAAACCCAAAGCTGCCAAGAGCCAGCAAACACCGAGGCACCAAAACCCAATGCGGCCAAAACCAAGAAGTAATGTGGCCCCGCGACCACGACTAAAGGCTCTTTTAAGGGCCGTGCACAACTCTCCTCCATAGAGCTAAACCCTCACTATGTTTAACCATTATTAATACCCTGATACTTTCTATCTATGAGCCCCCCATCGGGCATGGAACCGGTGTGTGGGGAGGTTATTCCTTTAATGTTCAGGTTACAGCCCAGTTTAACCCCACAATAAGAGGGAAACAGTAAAGCAGACATTACAGCGCTACGCACGGTCTCTTCCTTTATTAATAATCTGTTGGAGATAGAAGGCAGCTAAACCCAGCAGCAGGGGACATGAAGGGTTAAATCATTGGCCTGCTCGGGAGAATCAGTCTCCTTGTTCCCACCCCCATAGAATCACTTCCCTTCCCCCAAGCCCATGTTAGCAGGAATGTGTCCGTCAGTAAACCGGGGAAGCGCGAACCTGTGTGACGGTAAAATTGCACTGTAAGGGTTAAGTCATCAGTCAGAGGGACAGAGACAGAGCTGAGGTTTCCATCCAGGTATCGGATAACGGCAGTGGCCGGTAAGAACCGGGAACATTACATTTCGAATCGACCAATTAGAAGGAAGTATTTTGCGAGCATTGTGGACCACAATTCATTATGTTTCCAACCAATACAAACATAGAAAAGAGAAAGCTGTGTTAAAAACTGCCAATCACACGATGGGTGTGTGTATAAAAGGGTTGGTTGCCCGTCCGTGGCATACTTTCCTGCATTGTGTGTGAGAAGTCAGCGCGCTATGGCCATAACCAAGCAAACCGCCCGTAAATCCTCTGGAGGGAAAGCTCCCCGCAAGCAGTGGCTACAAAGGCAGCCAGGAAGAGCGCCCCAGCCACCGGCGGAGTGAAGAAACCTCAACTTTACCGACCGTGCACTGTAGTTGCCTTCCAACGTGGTCCGTGAGATTGCTCAGGACTTCAAGAACGACCTGCACTTCCTCTCGCCATCATGGCAATGCAGGAGGATGCGAGGCTTATCTGGTCGGTCTTTTCGAGGAAACCCACCTGTGCGCTATCCATGCAAGAGGGTGACCATCATGCCCAAGGACATCCAGCTTGCCAGCAGGATCAGAGGCGAGAGGGCTTAAATCACAATGGCACCTTCAACAGACACAAGGCTCTTTTCAGAGCCACCCACATAATGAGCGAACGCTGCCGTTTGCAATTGTGGGGATATTGTGTCCGATTAACTTATTATGGAGATGAGGTGTTGTTACTTATACGGGTGAGACCTTCCTTTTTCTCCCTAAAGTTGGTTACTGGAGTGGGGAGTATATTTCTATACTTGCAGACACCTTCTTTTCGCCCTCGTACATTGCCCTTTGGGTAGCCCTATAATTCCTAGGAAATGGAAGCTGCTGGCTAGTAATAGTTATTTCTGTCACTTGGTTTTTTGATAGTCTAGTGTGTATTTTTTCGGCTATGATGGACAGATCTACATCCAAATGATGGAGATGGTCCGCAGCTGTTTCCCAGGTAAATTTAATGGTTTTTTGCTTAAGGTTAGCATCCTTAACCATATTCAGAAAATCATTTATACTGCCTATCCAAGTATCAGAATATCATCGACATAGCCCCAATATCTGATGATGTTATCTTTGTACCTGGATGATAAAAATACTCTTTTTCTAGTTTATTAAAGGACATGTCCACCCCAAAACTCAAATTTAACCCCATACTGGCCCCACTCTGTAGTGTACAACAATCCTTACCTACATCCCAGCTCCTTATGGTTGCCCTGCTGTGCCCTCCAAAGCCAGGAAAATGCAGTGTAGAAGCTCCCAGTGACTCATCCTGCGCTTGTCTCTGCTCAACCTCGACAAGGTGAGGCATGCGCAAGAGAGTCCTCCCTCTCCCTCCCGTTTTCTTCTACCCCCCAGTGTAAATTCCCCATGATATATATATTGATCCCCCAGCCCCAACCGCCGTAACAGATTTCAAAGAAAGTGCCACGGTAATTACTTACCTTCCCTCTATCCTCCGGCGTTCTGAGCAGCCTGCAGCGCGTCCCTGATTGGCTGCCTCTCAGCCAATCAGAGACGCGGCTGCCAGTCCGGCCCCCTGCTGCATTTCCATGCAAGCAGAGGGACTGGAGACTGCCGCGGAGGATAGAGGGAAGGTAAGTACATATCAGGGCATTTTCTAAAAATTTTATTACAGCGTTTGGGGCTGGGGGATCAATATGTATAACATATTAAAAGTTAAAAAAGGGCTGGACATGCCCTTTAACAAGATGTTGGCAAATGCTGGTGCCATCGCCGCACCCATGGAGGACTGGAGCTGTAGGTAATAGTCTCTACCAAATCTGAAGTCATTTTGGTTAACACGGGGTTAGGCAGTCTAGATAAAGTATATAACATGTGGGGGCCAGGTCTGTTTCCAGTACTCTATACTGTTATCCCTTCTTGCCGTGGGATTGATGTGTAAAGGCTTTCAATGTCGAATTGCAAAGGTGTATGTCAGTTATCTGGTAATACTAAACAGTGAGTTGGTTAAGCAAAGGGTTGGTATCTTTAGACATGTCAGTATTCTGTTCACAATAGGCTGCAGGTATTGATCTATGAACTTGGCTAGTGGTCTTATTGAACCAATGTCTGCCACTATTGGTCGTCCTGGTGGATTCTGTAGTGTTTTATGCACTTTGGGGAGTGTATATATCACTGGTGTGCATGGGTGGTCTATGGTTAGGAAGTCTCGAGTATTACTGTCAATCACACTATTCTGAAATGCTTCCAATATTACCGAATCAATCAATTACCGACACCAAAGGATTAAATGAGGAATTTAATCTGGATTGTTTCCGATAAGATAATTAATCATATTTAAGTATTTTAACATTTTAACTCGATGATCTTGAGCCACCATGCTAAGAATTACTTATTTAAAAATATACAGATCATATCTCCTAGATAATGGTCCCTATGTAGACCATTAAGAATGTTATCTTGTTAATCCTCTTTTGAAGGTATCTGATATTGTATGAATCTATTAGCTCAATTGTTTCTCTTGCAGGGATAGAAACGCCATCTAGTGGATCCTTACAAGCATAGAATAATGGACTAATATGAAGACTGCCTTTATATTAATGTATCCACACATCTTTTAACATTTAACTCTATGAATGTTTTGTATATTTTATTTTCATTTTTATTCTAGTATTGACACTGCTAAACACAGCTAACTTTTATTATGTATCACTATATGTCATTTATTATAATCATGAACAGAGCACTTTATTAATTAAGATGTTTTTACTATCACATATTTAGTATTTATGAATTTTTATCATTGTATTTTTGGATCTTTTACTTGATGATTGTATGCGTTGAGAACCATATTTGGTGACGTTGATTAAGATTGTTATTTATTCACTTATCACTTTATGGAACACAAGTTCACCTTGATTGGGATCTATTAACAATAGGCGGGGCCATGGTTTATGATGTCACTATATGACCTTGCACTTGAGTATTTGGTTACACCTGAGGAAGGGGTGGACCCCCTGAATCGTTGTGTGTCTAACTGCATGTTGAGCATTTAATAAATGAAATTTGTTATTAATCCTTACCTGAGTGTGTCTCCCTACCTACTTCTTATTGGATAAATACTTACCTGATGTGGCACAGGCTTCAGGGAGTGACCTCAAATTCAACCTGTTTGGAATCCACAATATTGCTGAAAATTGATTTTTCAGATGATGGGACACAAAATCAGACTGTTTATTCAAATGGGTGATTGGACATAACTGAAATATGGCTAATCATGTAATTCTTATGGTCTGCACACTTGGTTGTGGTGAAATGTTGCCCCTGTCACTTTTAATTGACGTCAGAAGGAACAATAGATACTATCATCCTTGGGATTTGTATTGTCTGAGGCTTTAGTTGCCTTTTAATGGATTGCAGATTTCTTTGCACTTCAGATATTTGCAAAATAAAACTGCAGCATGCGTTAGTAGCTGGGAGTTTAGTTTGCAAACATCTGCAGTGGCAAGCATCCTCACCTCCCCAAGTGAACAAGAGGACTTACCAGTAAGGGGGTACCATCATCTTCCGTACTTCTAATACAGCAATTCAGTCACTCACTCTGCAAATGCCGCTGCTCGCTCGCTGCCTGTACTGATCTACCAGCTTACATCACTACTCAGCAGTGGGCAGTGACTTCAGTTGGCAGATCAGTACAGGCAGCAAGTGGCGGACACGTTTGCAGAGTAAAGGTGCCCATACACCTATAAGATTTTACTTACCCGACCGAGCGCTCACCCGATGTTCTTCGATCCTGCCGGAACCGCTTCTCCCGATCTCATTCGGCCGACATGCGATCGCAAAATGAATGGGATTTCTTAAGTGATGACTGGAGTATAAAACGAGTTCTTACATTGGAGGTAAATTATATAGTGGGCCTCATGGCTAGCCCTGTATATGTTTGAATTATTAAACTAATAATATTTAAACTAATAACTAGTTGGAAAAACAGGAAAAGTAGACTACAACATCTACAAAAGCCAGGGAAATTTCTACAGGGACACACAGATCAAAAATGCATAGGTAAGAAAATGCAACACTTGTAGATAATTGTACAAATTTATTTTTAGCAACATAGTGTAACAAATATTTAAACCCATCTAAGGGCAGCATTATTTATATTTAATTACATGTAAAATTGTTTAAAACAAAATATGATCAGACCAAATTCTCCGAGTTGTTAAAATTAATTAGATTGTTTAGCTTAACAATTTAACCACAATTAAGGTTACAATTATATCAATAATTACACACAATGTTAAAACCTTTTTTTCCATTAAATAAAACAATGCTTTACCATTTTTAAATATAACCAAAACAACAGTTTTAACTTAAGCATGCTCTTTCACTTCCCATTTTTGTTTTTTAATTAGTCTTAATTATCAATTTCATCCATTGTATTTAATGATTCACTGTGTTTAAAATATCTATTACTCTTTACAGAACACAGTACGCAGTCAAGGTCCCAAGAAAGGGAGACAGTATTGACTACATTGAAAATTGGCAATGTAAGTAGTTATATGTACAATATAGTTCCAAGCTTTGCTATTTGTCCCCCTCCCTAAAAGAATATTTATATTTTTTGGAAAATGGTTGTCCAATATACCTTTAACACTCTGTAGGGTCTTTGATTTTAGAAAACACACTCTGAAAGACCTTAACTTATGTTGTTCTTTTATTTGTGACATGCTTGCGTGTGCGCACGTTTCAGGGCGTCCCAAAACATTGTGCACGCAAGCATGTCACGAATAAACAAATAGCTTTTCAGAGTGGATTTTTCTACAATCAAAGACACTACAAATAGTAAGATAACTGCTAGTGGTTAGCAGCTACAGGATAACATCCCCTGTAAGACCACAGAAAACAGGAGTGCGGGGAACAGCATTAAACTTGCAAGATACCTTTAACAATGTATACTTCTTAATCATAGGACACATATTGGAATGCTTACCCAAGTAATAGCATACTAACTCCAAGAAACACTATTTGTGAACCAATTTTTTTTGATTTGATCCAACTTTTGACAGCCTATTGGGTTGACGCATTTAGATATTGTTTAAGGTGCTAATACAAATGTACAATAGAAATTGACTTTGTCCGGAGAATTGATTGCATGTAACGGTTACAGCTAGGTGTGTTAGGCAGCTTACATACCTAGACAAGGTAATCTGCAAATCATCATATGTTTTATACCTGATTTATGTTCTAGGTGCCCCTCAGGACTATTTGAAGGCAAAACTGGACAGACTCTGAGACTAAGGATGAACTCACACAGGTTCACAATTAACAACAAGAAAAGATGTCCTGGGGTGCCCATTTCTGCAGCCAAAGACACAGCCAGAAAGATCTTAAAGTCACAGTGCTCAGGGTATTTTTGATTCCAAAAGGAGAATAGGAATGAAACTTATACCAAAATTTGGGACTCTGGACTAACAAGATCTAAGCTTTATGTCCCACCATGTCTCTAATGTTAATGTCATGTAGATTTAATTACACGAAATTCCTTAAATCACCCAAAACCACAAGTATCTCATTTATACCAGACTCTCCATTGATACTAGGGGTGAAGTGTATCGATTGTTTAACCCTTGTAAATTGTTTATTACTGCCTGTGATCATTGATGTGATTTACCGTTTTATTTACGACAGCCATTGCCAGGCATAGGGGCATAAGAAAAATCTGTATAAAGTATGAAGTCTTTGTTCTAGTATGTATAAAATGAGTGCTTTACAAGATACAGTATTGTATCATGCCTGAGGAAGAGGCATTCTTATTATATCCAAGATGTCTTCATTTTCATCAATGGCAAAGACGGTACAATTCTCTCCTATTACCTATACAATTAATTTTTGAAATTTAAGGCTGCAACTACTCTAAACCAACATAAAATTCATGAAAAATCAGACATTAACAACATGTTGAATATTAGATTTAATTTTTTACTATTGTTATTTTTAATTTTTCATTATTTGCAATAAATAATATACGTTTACAAGGCCCTGTATTTTGATGACCTACTTTACATATTGCACTGAAAACATGCATTGAAACATTAATTCCAAGTACCCAAAATTAGCGTATTAAAACCTTTACTAACCTGAAAGGTTATTAAAGTATTAAATTTTTAGTGGGGAATGTCAAATTTGTTAAACGTCTTAACATTTTTCAAACTTTAAAAGAACACATTATCTTATGCACCGCCCAGTTTTTAGCATAACAAAGGAGCACTTGGTGTGTGTCTGGACAGTGTGACTTGGGTTGACGTCCAATCACAATGTATTGAATGGCGTGGCACTCCCATATCCCTTTATGCAACATAGAAATGCTGTCATTGGAACATGAAAGTTTTGTAAAAGATTTAAAACCAGCCAATTTGTAAAGATGGTGCAACAGGCCCAACAATGGGATTGTCAAGATGTGCAATGGGCACGACAAGTGCTCTGAGGGATGACCGTCCAATCACAATGTCTTTAAATTGCATGGCACTCCCATATCACTTTATGGACTGAATTGCTGGCAAATGTGGAAATTTGGAACATGAAAGTCTTGTAAAGGGTTAAAGCAGACAATGTTTTCATATGTGCAACAGACCCAACAATGGGATTGTCAAGATGTGCAACGGGCATTACAAGTGCTCTGAGGGATGACCGTCCAATCACAATGTCTTTAAATTGCGTGGCACTCCCATATCACTTTATGCGACTTTGAATTGCTGGCAAATGTGGAAATTTGGAACATGAAAGTCTTGTAAAGGGTTTAAAGCAGACAATGTTTTCAAGATACTGCAATAGGCCCAACAATGGGATTGTCAAGATGTACAACGGGCATGATAAGTGCTCTGAGGGATGACCGTCCAATCACAATGTCTTTAAATTGCGTGGACTCCCATATCACTTATGCGACTTTGAATTGCTGGCAAATGTGGAAATTTGGAAACATGAAAGTCTTGTAAAGGGTTTAAAGCAGACAATGTTTCAATATACTGCAACAAGGCCCAACAATGGGATTGTCAAGATGTGCAACGGGCATTACAAGTGCTCTGAGGGATGACCGTCCAATCACAATGTCTTTAAATTGGTGGCACTCCATATCACTTTATGCAACTTTGAATTGCTGGCAAATGTGGAAATTTGGAACATGAAAGTCTTGTAAAGGGTTTAAAGCAGACAATGTTTTCAATATATGCAACAGACCCAACAATGGGATTGTCAAGATGGGCAACGGGCATTACAAGTGCTCTGAGGGATGACCGTCCAATACAATGTCCTTAAATTGGTGGCACTCCCATATCACTTTATGCGACTTGAATTGCTGGCAAATGTGGAAATTTGGAACATGAAAGTCTTGTAAAGGGTTTAAAGCAGCCATGTTTTCAATATAGGCAACAGCCCAACAATGGGATTGTCAAGAGTGTACAACGGGCATGAAAGTGCTCTGAGGGATGACCGTCCAATCACAATGTTCTTAAATTGCGTGGCACTCCCATATCACTTTATGCGACTTTGAATTGTGGCAAATGTGGAAATTTGGAACACGAAAGTCTTGTAAAGGGTTTAAAGCAGCCAATGTTTTCAAGAATACTGCCACAGGCCCAACATGGGATTGTCAAGTGTACAACGGGCACGACAAGTGCTCTGAGGGATGACCGTCCAATCACAATGTCTTTAAATTGCGTGGCACTCCCATATCCAATTTAAAGACATTGTGATTGGACGGTCATCCCTCAGAGCACTTGTCGTGCCCGTTGTACATCTTGACAATCCCATTGTTGGGCCTGTTGCAGTATCTTGAAAACATTGGCTGCTTTAAACCCTTTACAAGACTTTCGTGTTCCAAATTTCCACATTTGCCAGCAATTCAAAGTCGCATAAAGTGATATGGGAGTGCCACGCAATTTAAAGACATTGTGATTGGACGGTCATCCCTCAGAGCACTTATCATGCCCGTTGTACATCTTGACAATCCCATTGTTGGGCCTGTTGCACTATATTGAAAACATTGGCTGCTTTAAACCCTTTACAAGACTTTCATGTTCCAAATTTCCACATTTGCCAGCAATTCGAAGTCGCATTAAAGTGATATGGGAGTGCCACGCAATTTAAGACATTGTGATTGGACGGTCATCCCTCAGAGCACTGTAATGCCCGTTGCACATCTTGACAATCCCATTGTTGGGTCTGTTGCACTATATTGAAAACATTGTCTGCTTTAAACCCTTTACAAGACTTTCATGTTCCAAATTTCCACATTTGCCAGCAATTCAAAGTCGCATAAAGTGATATGGGAGTGCCACGCAATTTAAGGACATTGTGATTGGACGGTCATCCCTCAGAGCACTTGTAATGCCCGTTGCACCTCTTGACAATCCATTGTGGGTCTGTTGCACTATATTGAAACATTGTCTGCTTTAAACCCTTTACAAGACTTTCATGTTCCAAATTTCCACATTTGCCAGCAATTCAAGTTGCATAAAGTGATATGGGAGTGCCACGCAATTTAAAGACATTGTGATTGGACGGTCATCCCTCAGAGCACTTGTAATGCCCGTTGCACATCTTGACAATCCCATTGTTGGGCCTGTTGCAGTATATTGAGAACATTGTCTGCTTTAAACCCTTTACAAGACTTTCATGTTCCAAATTTCCACATTTGCCAGCATTCAAAGTCGCATAAAGTGATATGGGAGTGCCACGCATTTAAAGACATTGTGATTGGACGGTCATCCCTCAGAGCACTTTCATGCCCGTTGTACATCTTGCAATCACCATTGTTGGGCCTGTTGCAGTATATTGAGAACATTGTCTGCTTTAAACCCTTTACAAGACTTTCATGTTCCAAATTTCCACATTTAAGTGCTCTGAGGGATGACCGTCCAATCACAATGTCTTTAAATTGCGTGGCACTCCCATATCACTTTATGCGACTTTGAATTGCTGGCAATTGGGAAATTTGGAACATGAAAGTCTTGTAAAGGGTTAAAGCAGACAATGTTCTCAATATACTGCAACAGGCCCAACATGGGATTGTCAAGATGTGCAACGGGCATTCGTGCTCTGAGGGATGACCGTCCAATCACAATGTCTTTAAATTGCGTGGCACTCCCATATCACTTTATGCAACTTTGAATTGCTGGCAAATGTGGAAATTTGGAACATGAAAGTCTTGTAAAGGGTTTAAAGCGACAATGTTTTCAATATAGTGCAACAGACCCAACAATGGGATTGTCAAGATGTGCAACGGGCATTACAAGTGCTCTAGGGATGACCGTCCAATCACAATGTCCTTAAATTGCGTGGCACTCCCATATCACTTTATGCGACTTCGAATTGCTGGCAAATGTGGAAATTTGGAACATGAAAGTCTTGTAAAGGGTTTAAAGCAGCCAATGTTTTCAATATAGTGCAACAGCCCAACAATGGGATTGTCAATGTACAACACGGGCATGATAAGTGCTCTGAGGGATGACCGTCCAATCACAATGTCTTTAAATTGCGTGGCACTCCCATATCACTTTATGCGACTTTGAATTGCTGGCAAATGTGGAAATTTGGAACACGAAAGTCTTGTAAAGGGTTTAAAGCAGCCAATGTTTTCAAGATACTGCAACAGGCCCAACATGGGATTGCAAGATGTACAACGGGCACGACAAGTGCTCTGAGGATGACCGTCCAATCACAATGTCTTTAAATTGCGTGGCACTCCCATATCACTTTATGCGACTTTGAATTGCTGGCAATGTGGAAATTTGGAACACAAAAGTCTTGTAAAGGGTTTAAAGCAGCCAATGTTCTCAATATACTGCAACAGGCCCAACAATGGGATTGTCAAGATGGCAACGGGCATTACAAGTGCTCTGAGGATGACCGTCCAATCACAATGTCTTTAAATTGCGTGGCACTCCCTATCACTTTATCGACTTCGAATTGTGCCAAATGTGGAAATTTGGAACATGAAAGTCTGTAAAGGGTTTAAAGCAGACAATGTTTTCAATATTGCAACAGACCCAACAATGGATTGTCAAGATGTACAACGGGCATGATACGTGCTCTGAGGGATGACCGTCCAATCACAATGTCTTTAAATTGCATGGCACTCCCATATCACTTTATGCAACTTCGAATTGTGGCAAACGAGTAATTTTGAAATTAGAGTCTTTTAAAGCATCACATTTTTTCAAGATAGTGGACCACGGCCCAACATTTGATATCCACTATCGTTGCCATGGCTACATTGATAATGCTGCATTTATGATTATTTTAGCCCATATTACAAAAGTCCAAAGTCAAAGAAAAAACATGATAAATGAAAAGATACTGTAACACCCTAATGGCCATTTGGTAACTGCATGTTTAGAGTTAGCTAAGGAGGGGAGAGAACACTCAATATAAACATTACTATCAAAAACATGTTAAGGCATATTGGAAACCAACCATTGTAAGTAAACAGTAATCAAAGCCTAATCCAAAGATCATTCATATACCAATGTTGTTATTTTGTCTAGATTTTCACTTTTCCCTTACGTACATGAAATTCTCTTGGTGCTTTCAACAAATAACTATGACTCTTTAATGTTATTAGCTGTTGTTAATCAGACTGAGCCATATTTATCAATATTTATCACCAGCTTTTGATCAATACACCACTATTAACAATTGTTACAATCATTGCTATCCTAAATCTTCAATATACATCATAAATTTACTATCATGAGTGTAAATCTATGACCGCAGTTTAGGATCTCCATAGAATACCATTGAATTATTTTGCTACTGCATGATATTCTATGAACGTTAATTAAAGAAGGCTTTGTAACTTTACGTTTGCACCTGGAAATGTCGGGATGTGGAGCGACATTAATGAGAGCACAAGGTATGGCAAATTTGCTATACTGCATGTTTTGAACTATTGTCTATAGAGACGATGCAATTCTACTATTATCTTCAAGCAGCTGCTGCACAGGTACTTTTTACAATACCTGCGGGGTAAAAGTATGATTGATCGTTTTTAAATGTCATTTTTTTTACAGTTGGAGAAATCCAAAGAATCAGTAACATATTAAAGTTAAATCATCTACTCAGAATTATTAAGAAATGGACTAGCTGCATAACCTATAGCGCGAATTTGGTCTACAGTGTATCGCTTTATTATAAGTTCAAATGTGTAATGTGTGTTTGCAGCCATTGCATCTTTAAAGAGTGTTGCCAGACAAACTTTGCCCTTAAGATTGTTATTTTATCACCCATGGCAACTTTTCCACTTGCATATGGCACAATGGAAAATGGGTAAAGACACTTTAAACTGGCAATTCATTTGGTGTTTGTTGTCTACATAATAATATTTTAAAACATAGTTTAATGTTATGTCTTGGAATGCAAAGGTAAAAAATGGAATACAATATTTTGGTTTGTAAAAATTCAATTACAAAAATAACATGGAAAAAAAAGGCTTTTCCAAGTAGTGTTTAAACACACTGGATTATCTCTGTTGACTTTCTGAATATAAAAAGGCATTTAAGATTAAATACACATTAAGTATATATACATACCAAGCTCAAAGGCCTATTTTTTTCTGCCCATACAAAAAAAAACGTTTGTTAAAAACGATTGACAGTAGATTATGCATATTGTCAAAAATCCAGCAAGGTTTGACAAAACACAATATTTAGTGAAAAAAATTTGAAGGCAAACAAGAAGCTATGTGCTTAGGATCCTAGATAAAGCTTGAACAAAATATGTACATGGATATTGTCTAAAAACTGGAAAGGGGGTGTCCAAAAACATATTCAATGCTATTATCAAGTTGACCAAAAACAAAACATTACTTAATGCAAAAAGGTGTGTTATCAATCACTGGCTTGAAAACTTCCTTCCATAAACTCCTAAAGTAAAGACAAGAAGTCTGCAAGTATGAAGGTTCAATACTGTGAGTGTAATGATAGAGGGAGGAATATTAAATGGACTAAGGTCCTTTTTTTTTCAGCCACTGGACCAGGCAACAACGAATGTAACAATAGTATAATGGTGGTCTTTGCAGCTAGTACTGTAATCTTGACATCACCAGCAATATTACTCGCCCCCTGTGCACAGGCAGAGAGGCACTGGGCATGCCCAGTTGTATCCTACTGCTCTAACTGTATTTAAATAGCTTAAGAAAATATATTTCTTTTTTGGTGGTTGGCTTCTTACACGCACAGCATGTACAGTCACTTATTCGCTGGGTTCTTTTGACTGTCTTGAGTGTAAAATTTCAAGCCTCTGATCACTAACCAGAGAACCTATACACCTCATTCTTGCCTTTTTGTAAAAAGGTATAAGACATCTCTTTCAAATGTAGGTACTTATATGGGAACACAGTTATCCTTTTAACTAGCTGTTGAAGCACTTATCATGCCCGTTGTACATCTTGACAATCCCATTGTTGGGCCTATTGCAGTATCTTGAAAACATTGTCTGCTTTAAACCCTTTACAAGACTTTCATGTTCCAAATTTCCACATTTGCCAGCAATTCAAAGTCGCATAAAGTGATATGGGAGTGCCATGCAATTTAAAGACATTGTGATTGGACGGTCATCCCTCAGAGCACTTGTCGTGCCCATTGCACATCTTGACAATCCCATTGTTGGGCCTGTTGCACCATCTTTAACAAATTGGCTGGTTTAAATCTTTTACAAAACTTTCATGTTCCAATGACAGCATTTCTATGTTGCATAAAGGGATATGGGAGTGCCACGCAATTCAAATACATTGTGATTGGACGTCAACCTCAAGTGCACATCTAGTCCAGAACACAACCAAGTGCTCCTTTGTTATGCTAAAAACTGGGCGGTGCATAAGATAATGTGTTCTTTTAAAGTTTGAAAAATGTTAAGACGTTTAACAAATTTGACATTGCCCACTAAAAATTTAATAACTTTAATAACCTTTCAGGTTAGTAAAGGTTTTAATATCGCTAATTTTGGGTACTTGGAATTAATGTTTGCAATGCATGTTTTCAGTGCAATATGTAAAGTAGGTCAATCAAAATACAAGGGCCTGTGTAAACGTATAATTATTTATTGCAAATAATGAAAAATTAAAAATAACAATAGTAAAAAATTAAATCCTAATATTCAACATGTTGTTAATGTCTGATTTTTCATGAATTTTATGTTGGTTTAGAGTAGTTGCAGCCTTAAATTATTCAAAAATTAATTGTATAGGTAATAGGAGAGAATTGTACCGTCTTTGCCATTGATGAAAATGAAGACATCTTGGATATAAAGTAATAATGCCTTCTTCCTCAGGCATGATACAATACTGTATCTTGTAAAGCACTCTATTTTATACATACTAGAACAAAGACTTCATGACTTTATACAGATGTTATCTTATGCCCCTATGCCTGGCAATGGCTGTCGTAAATAAAACGGTAAATACACATTCAATGATCACAGGCAGTAATAAACAATTTAGCAAGGGTTAAACAATCAGATACACTTCACCCCTAGTATCAATGGAGAGTCTGGTATAAATGAGATACTTGTGGTTTTGGGTGATTTAGAGGAATTTCGTGTAATTAAATCTACATGACATTAACATTAGAGACATGGTGGGACATAAAGCTTAGATCTTTGTTGAGTCCAGAGTCCCAAATTTTGGTATAAGTTTACATTCCTATTCTCCTTTTGGAATCAAAAATTACCCATGAGCACTGTGACTTTAAGATCTTTCTGGCTGTGTCTTTGGCTGCAGAAATGGGCACCCACAGGGACATCTTTTCTTGTTGTTAATTGTGAACCTGTGTGAGTTCATCCTTAGTCTCAGAGTCTGTCCAGTTTTGCCTTCAAATAGTCCTGAGGGGCACCTAGAACATTAAATCAGGTATAAAACATATGATGATTTGCAGGATTACCTTGTCTAGGTAATGTAAGCTGCCTAACACACCTAGCTGGATACGTTACATGCAATCATATTCTCCGGACAAAGTCAATTTCTATTGTACATTTGTATTAGCACCTTAAACAATATCTAAATAGCGTCAACCCAATAGATGCTGTCAAAATGTTGGATCAAAATTCAAAAAAAATTGGTTCACAAATAGTGTTTTCTTTGAGTTAGTATGCTTATTACTTGGGTAAGCATTCCAATATTGTCCTATGATTAAGAAGTATACATTGTTAAAGGTATCTTGCAAGTTTAATGCTGTTCCCCGCACTCCTGTTTTCTGTGGTCTTACAGGGGATGTTATCCTGTAGCTGCTAACCACTAGCAGTTATCTTACTATTTGTAGTGTCTTTGATTGTAGAAAAATCCACTCTGAAAGACTTATTTTGTTTTATTCGTGACATGCTTGCGTGCACAATGTTTTGGGACGCCCTGAAACGTGCGCACACGCAAGCATGTCACAAATAAAACGAACAACATAAGTTAAGGTCTTTCAGAGTGTGTTTTTCTAAAATCAAAGACACTACAGAGTGTTAAAGGTATATTGGACAACCATTTTCCAAAAAATATAAAATATTCTTTTAGGGAGGGGGACAAATAGCAAAGCTTGGAACTATATTGTACATATAAACTACTTACATTGCCAATTTTCAATGTAGTCAATACTGTCTCCCTTTCTTGGGACCTTGACTGCGTACTGTGTTCTGTAAAGAGTAATAGATATTTTAAACACAGATGAATCATTAAAATACAATGGATGAAATTGATAATTAAAGACTAATTTAAAAAACAAAAATGGGAAGTGAAAGAGCATGCTTAAGTTAAAACTGTTGTTTGTGGTTATATTTAAAAAATGGTAAAGCATTGTTTTATTTAATGGGAAAAAAAGGTTTTAACATTTGTGTGTAATTATTTGATATAATTGTAACCTTAATTGTGGTTAAATTGTTAAGCTAAACAATCTAATTAATTTTACAAACTTGGAGAATTTGGTCTGATCATATTTTGTTTTAAACAATTTTACATGTAATTGAATATAAATAAATGCTGCCCTTAAGATGGGGTTTAAATATTTGTTACACTATGTTGCTAAAAATAAATTTGTACAATTATCTACAAGTGTTGCATTTTCTTACCTATGCATTTTTGATCTGTGTGTCAGCTGTAGAAATTTCCCTGGCTGTTGTAGATGTTGTAGTCTACTTTTCCTGTTTTTCCCCAACTAGTTATTAGTTTAATAATTATTAGTTTAATAATTCTAAAACATATACAGGGCTAGCCATGATGGCCCACTATATAATTTACCTCCAATGTAAGAACTCGTTTTATACTCCAGTCAGTCACTTAAGAAATCCCATTCATTTTGCGATCGCATGTCGGCCGAATGTAAGATCGGGAGAAGCGGTTCCGGCAGGATCGAAGGAACATCGGGTGAGCGCTCGGTCGGGTAAGTAAAATCTTATAGGTGTATGGGCACCTTTACTCTGCAAACGTGTCCGCCACTTGCTGCCTGTACTGATCTGCCAACTGAAGTCACTGCCCACTGCTGAGTAGTGATGTAAGCTGGTAGATCAGTACAGGCAGCGAGCGAGCAGCGGCATTTGCAGAGTGAGTGACTGAATTGCTGTATTAGAAGTACAGGTAAGATGGATGGAATACCCACTTACTGGTAAGTCCTCTTGTTCACTTGTGGAGGGTGAGGATGCTTGCCACTGCAGATGTTTGCAAACTATAACTCCCAGCTACTAACGCATGCTGCAAGTTTTATTTTGCAAATATCTGAAGTGCAAAAGAAATCTGCAATCCATTTAAAGGGCAACTAAAGCCTCAAGACAATACAGAATCCCAAGGATGATAGTATCTATTGTTGCCTTCTGACTGTCAATTAAAAGTAGACAGGGGCAACATTTCACCACAACCAAGTGTGCAGACCATAGAGAATTACATGATTAGCCATATTTCAGTTATGTCCAATCACCCATTTGAATAAACAGTCTGATTTTTGTGTCCCGATCATCTGAAAAATCAATTTTCAGCAATATTGTGGATTCCAAACAGGTTGAATTTGAGGTGCACTCCCTGAAGCCTGTGCCACATCAGGTAAGTATTTATCCAATAAGAAGTAGGTAGGGAGACACACTCAGGTAAGGATTAATAACAAATTTTCATTTATTAAATGCTCAACATGCAAGTTAGACACACAACGATTCAGGGGGTCCAACCCCCTTCCTCAGGTGTAACCAAATACTACAAGTGCAAGGTCTATATAGTGACATCATAAACCATGGCCCCGCCTATTGTTAATAGATCCCAATCAAGGTGAACTTGTGTTCCATAAAGTGATAAGTGAATAAATAACAATCTTAATCAACGTCACCAAATATGGTTCTCAACGCATACAATCATCAAGTAAAAGATCCAAAAATACAATGATAAAAATTCATAAATACTAAATATGTGATAGTAAAAACATCTTAATTAATAAAGTGCTCTGTTCATGATTATAATAAATGACATATAGTGATACATAATAAAAGTTAGCTGTGTTTAGCAGTGTCAATACTAGAATAAAAATGAGAAATAAAATATACAAAACATTCATAGAGTTAAATGTTAAAAGATGTGTGGATACATTAATATAAAGGCAGTCTTCATATTAGTCCATTATTCTATGCTTGTAAGGATCCACTAGATGGCGTTTCTATCCCTGCAAAGAGAAACAATGTAGCTAATAGATTCATACAATATCTAGATACACTTCAAAAGAGGATTAACAAGATAACAATTCTTAATGGTCTACATAGGGACCATTATCTAAGGATAATGATCTGTATAATTTTAAATAAAGTAATTCTTAGTGCATGGTGGCTCAAGATCATCGAGTTAAAATGTTAAAATACTTAAATATGATATAATTATCTTATCGGAAACAATCCAGATTAAATTCCTCATTTAATCCTTTGGGTGTCGGTAATTGATTGATTCGGTAATATTGGAAGCATTTCAGAATAGTGTGATTGACAGTAATACTCGAGACTTCCTAACCATAGACCACCCATGCACACCAGTGATATATACACTCCCCAAAGTGCATAAAACACTACAGAATCCACCAGGACGACCAATAGTGGCAGACATTGGTTCAATAAAGAACCACTAGCCAAGTTCATAGATCAATACCTGCAGCCTATTGTGAACAGAATACTGACATGTCTAAAAGATACCAACCCTTTGCTTAACCAACTCACTGATTTAGTATTACCAGATACTGACATACACCTTTGCAGTATCGACATTGAAAGCCTTTACACATCAATCCCACGGCAAGAAGGGATAGACAGTATAGAGTACTGGAAACAGACCTGGCCCACCATGTTATATACTTTATTCTAGACTGCCTACACATCGTGTTAACCAAAAATGACTTCAGATTTGGTAGAGACTATTACCTACAGCTCCAAGGTCCTCCATGGGTGCGGCGATGGCACCAGCATTTGCCAACATCTTTGTTAAAGGGCATGTCCAGCCCTTTTTTTTAACTTTTAATATGTTATACATATTGATCCCCCAGCCCCAAACGCTGTAATAAAATTTTTAGAAAATGCCCTGATATGTACTTACCTTCCCTCTATCCTCCGCGGCAGTCTCCAGTCCCTCTGCTTGCATGGAAATGCAAGCAGGGGGCCGGACTGGCAGCCGCGTCTCTGATTGGCTGAGAGGCAGCCAATCAGGGACGCGGCTGCAGGCTGCTCAGAACGCCGGAGGATAGAGGGAAGGTAAGTAATTACCGTGGCACTTTCTTTGAAATCTGTTACGGCGGTTGGGGCTGGGGGATCAATATATATATCATGGGGAATTTACACTGGGGGGGGTAGAAGAAAACGGGAGGGAGAGGGAGGACTCTCTTGCGCATGCCTCAACCTTGTCGAGGTTGAGGCAGAGACAAGCGCAGGATGAGTCACTGGGAGCTTCTACACTGCAATTTTCCTGGCTTTGGAGGGGCACAGCATGGCAACCATAAGGAGCTGGGATGTAAGGTAAGGATTGTTGTACACTACAGAGTGGGGCCAGTATGGGGTTAAATTTGAGTTTTGGGGTGGACATGTCCTTTAATAAACTAGAAAAAGAGTATTTTTTATCATCCAGGTACAAAGATAACATCATCAGATATTGGGGCTATGTCGATGATATTCTGATACTATGGATAGGCAGTATAAATGATTTTCTGAATATGGTTAAGGATGCTAACCTTAAGCAAAAAACCATTAAATTTACCTGGGAAACAGCTGCGGACCATCTCCATCATTTGGATGTAGATCTGTCCATCATAGGCGAAAAAATACACACTAGACTATACAAAAAACCAAGTGACAGAAATAACATATTACTAGCCAGCAGCTTCCATTTCCTAGGAATTATAAGGGCTACCCAAAGGGACAATGTACGAGGGCGAAAAGAAGGTGTCTGCAAGTATAGAAATATACTCCCCACTCCAGTAACCAACTTTAGGGAGAAAAAGGAAGGTCTCACCCGTATAAGTGAACAACACCTCATCTCCATAATAAGTTAATCGGACACAATATCCCCACAATTGCAAACGGCAGCGTTCAGCTCATTAATGTGGTGGCTCTGAAAAGAGCCTTTGTGTTCTGGTGAAGGTGCCATTGTGATTTAAGCCCTCTCGCCTCTGATCCTGCTGGCAAGCTGGATGTCCTTGGGCATGATGGTCACCCTCTTGGCATGGATAGCGCACAGGTTGGTTTCCTCGAAAAGACCGACCAGATAAGCCTCGCTAGCCTCCTGCAGTGCCATGATGGCGAGAGGAAGTGCAGGTCGGTCTTGAAGTCCTGAGCAATCTCACGGACCAGACGTTGGAAGGGCAACTACAGTGCCAGGTCGGTAAAGGTGAGGTTTCTTCACTCCGCCGGTGGCTGGGGCGCTCTTCCTGGCTGCCTTTGTAGCCAACTGCTTGCGGGGAGCTTTCCCTCCAGAGGATTTACGGGCGGTTTGCTTGGTATGGGCCATAGCGCGCTGACTTCTCACACACAATGCAGGAAAAGTATGCCACGGACTGGCCAACCAACCCCTTTTATACACACACCCATCGTGTGATTGGCCAGTTTTTAACACAGCTTTCTCTTTTCTATGTTTGTATTGGTTGGAAACATAATGAATTGTGAGGTCACAAATGCTGCGCAAAATACTTCCTTCTAATTGGTCGATTCGAAATGTAATGTTCCCGGTTCTTACCGGCCATTGCCGTTATCCGATACCGGGATGGAAACCTCAGCTCTATATCTGTCCCTCTGACTGATGACTTAACCCTTACAGTGCAATTTTACCGTCACACAAGGTTCGCGCTTCCCCGGTTTACTGACGGACACATTCCTGCTAACATGGGGGCTTGGGGGGAAGGGAAGTGATTCTATGGGGGTGGGAACAAGGAGACTGATTCCTCCCGAGCAGGCCAATGATTTAACCCTTCATGTCCCCTTGCTGCTGGGTTTAGCTGCCTTCTATCTCCAACAGATTATTAATAAAGGAAGAGACCGTGCGTAGCGCTGTAATGTCTGCTTTACGTGTTCCCTCTTATTGTGGGGTTAAACTGGGCTGTAACCTGAACATTAAAGGAATAACCTCCACACACACCGGTTCCATGCCCGATGGGGGGCTCATAGATAGAAAGTATCAGGGTATTAATTAATGGTTAAACATAGTGAGGGTTTAGCTCTATGGAGGAGATTGTGCACGGCCCTTAAAAGAGCCTTTAGTCGTGTGTCCGGGGCCACATTACTTCTTGGTTTTGGCCGCATTGGGTTTTGGTGCCTCGGTGTTTGCTGGGCTCTTGGCAGCTTTGGGTTTCACGCTCTTTTCAGCCTGGCGCTTGACCGCCTTCTTGGGTGGCACAGCAGTAGATGTAGATTGTTTAAATTTGCGAAAGCTTTTGATACTGTGCCACATAGGAGACTTATGTATAAACTGAGGACTGTTGGCCTAAGGGAGTGGGAAAAAAACAACAACAAAAAAAAAAACATCCCAAACAGAGAGTGGTGGTCAATGGAGCTACATCTATGTGGGCTGAAGTTCTAAGCGGGGCCCCTCAGGCTTCTGTACTGGGGCCACTTCTGTTTAATCTGTTTATAAATGACTTAGAAGGGGGCATTGAGATAAGGTCTCTGTGTTTGCTGATGACACTAAACTACAAAGAGCTTTGGTAACTAGCCCCTTACTGACTGGTTGGTCACTCCATCAGCCAACATATGAGTGACTGGTACATACAAGTTTCCGCACAGTGCCCACCCTTTACAAGTTTGGGATCAGTCACATCCAGACGGAGATCCCTACACCTCTTTATTGGGATCAGTCGCATCCAGACGGAGATCCCTACACCTCTTTATTGGGATCAGTCGCATCCAGACGGAGATCCCTACACCTCTTTATTGGGATCAGTCGCATCCAGACGGAGATCCCTACACCTCTTATTGGGATCAGTCGCATCCAGACGGAGATCCCTACACCTTTTATTGGGATCAGTCGCATCCAGACGGAGATCCTACACACCTCTTATTGGGATCAGTCGCATCCAGACGGAGACCCTACACCTCTTTATTGGGATCAGTCGCATCCAGACGGAGATCCCTACACCTCTTTATTGGGATCAGTCGCATCCAGACGGAGATCCCTACACCTCTTTATTGGGATCAGTCGCATCCAGACGGAGATCCCTACACCTCTTTATTGGGATCAGTCGCATCCAGACGGAGATCCCTACACCTCTTTATTGGGATCAGTCGCATCCAGACGGAGATCCCTACACCTCTTTATTGGGATCAGTCGCATCCAGACGGAGATCCCTACACCTCTTTAATGGGATCAGTCGCATCCAGACGGAGATCCCTACACCTCTTTATTGGGATCAGTCGCATCCAGACGGAGATCCCTACACTCTTTATTGGGATCAGTCGCATCCAGACGGAGATCCCTAAACCTCTTTATTGGGATCAGTCGCATCCAGACGGAGATCCCTACACCTCTTTATTGGGATCAGTCGCATCCAGACGGAGATCCCTACACCTCTTTATTGGGATCAGTCGCATCCAGACGGAGATCCCTACACCTCTTTATGGGATCAGTCACATCCAGACGGAGATCCCTACACCTTTATTGGGATCAGTCCATCCAGACGGAGATCCCTACACTCTTTATGGGATCAGTCACATCCAGACGGAATCCCTAACCTCTTTATTGGATCAGTCACATCCAGACGGAGATCCCTACACCTCTTATTGGGATCCGTCACATCCAGACGGAGATCCCTACACCTCTTTATGGGATCAGTCACATCCAAGACGGAGATCCCTACACCTCTTTATTGGGATCAGTCACATCCAGACGGAGATCCCTACACCTCTTTGTTGGGATCAGTCACATCCAGACGGAGATCCCTACAACCTATTTATATGGGATCAGTCGCATCCAGACGGAGATCCTACAACCTCTTTATTGGGATCAGTCGCATCCAGACGGAGATCCCTACACCTCTTTATTGGGATCAGTCGCATCCAGACGGAGATCCCTACACCTCTTTATTGGGATCAGTCGCATCCAGACGGAGATCCCTACACCTCTTTATTGGGATCAGTCGCATCCAGACGGAGATCCTACACCTCTTTATTGGGATCAGTCGCATCCAGACGGAGATCCCTACACTCTTTATTGGGATCAGTCGCATCCAGACGGAGATCCCTACACCTCTTTATTGGGATCAGTCGCATCCAGACGGAGATCCCTACACCTCTTTAATGGGATCAGTCGCATCCAGACGGAGATCCCTACACCTCTTTATTGGGATCAGTCGCATCCAGACGGAGATCCTACACTCTTTATTGGGATCAGTCGCATCCAGACGGAGATCCCTACAACCTCTTTATTGGGATCAGTCGCATCCAGACGGAGATCCCTACACCTCTTTATTGGGATCAGTCGCATCCAGACGGAGATCCCTACACCTCTTTATTGGGATCAGTCGCATCCAGACGGAGATCCCTACACCTCTTTATGGGATCAGTCCATCCAGACGGAGATCCCTACACCTTTATTGGGATCAGTCCATCCAGACGGAGATCCCTACACTCTTTATGGGATCAGTCACATCCAGACGGAGGATCCCTAAACCTCTTTATTGGGATCAGTCACATCCAGACGGAGATCCCTACACCTCTTATTGGATGTCACATCCAGACGGAGATCCCTACACCTCTTTATTGGGATCAGTCACATCCAGACGGAGATCCCTACACCTCTTTATTGGGATCAGTCACATCCAGACGGAGATCCCTACACCTCTTTATTGGGATCAGTCACATCCAGACGGAGATCCCTACACCTCTTTATTGGGATCAGTCACATCCAGACGGAGATCCCTACACCTCTTTATTGGGATCAGTCACATCCACAAACTTATTTTTTCAGGTTTTTTGCGTGTTCTCCATTATTTCCTGTGATTTTCCAAAAAATGCACACAAACTAAAACAGACTGAAAACACGCAGACAAAGATAAAAAATCACACGTATGTTAACCCACAAATAGACTGGAACACAGACAAAACGCATTGCCCAAAACGGACAACGCAAAGCACATAGTGGGACCTAGCTGTGAGATGGTCCATTTGTGATGCTGTTGCTAACCAGGATCTTTCTTTCTAATTGGTGGATACAAGCCTGTTGAGTTCTAGTTAAAGGGGAACTAAACTCTGTGCAAAAATGGTGTTTATAAGAATTTTAATTTAGTACCTGGGGAGCAGTGCTGATAGTTGATGACACTTGCTGCTTGTGGTGCTATTTGTCTACCATGGCTGTAAAAGTGTGTAGGGTTTGTTTAAAAGACGATACCCCACAGTAGTCAATAGTGTGGTATTTATGTATTCCCCAATACTGCACAGTAGTCACTAGTAGAGGATGACTTTACTATGGGGACCTTGACATTTTTGTAATGTTCATGTACTAAGGACAGATTCTTCATTCCTGTTTTTGCTTCTGAAAGCCAAGCAAGAGATAATAGAGAATTATTTCATAGTATAGATGGATTTCTATATTATCTGGGCAGAGGAAGCACATGGCTGTTTTCACTGACATTTAATTAATGCAGAAGTCTGTGCGGGTACTTCCTGTCTTTCACAGCATTACCTTTTCCACCAACATGCTGTACCTGCGGGGAAAGGATCAGAGCGTCAGGTGATGCCACTCAAGCTATTGGAAGCAGGAATATAGAACATTATCTGCAATATAAGATGAGATGAGTCCAGGGCTCATTTTAAAGGAAAGGCTTTTTTTTTACCCTTGCCCTTTTAATTCACCTAATATATGGCCAGCATAAGGGTCCTAGCATAAAGCTCATTCATTCACCTGAATGAGTGGTCAGAGGGAGTGTAACTGCAGGTAACTACCACCGGTGGGCGACCAATGGCCAGTACATCAAATGAACCACCCATACATGGAACATTTGTTGGCCAAAATGGCTGTGCATACACCTCGTGCATTATTTTTATGCAGAATCAGAGCACTGCACGTCTGGTACCAGACACCATAATCTCTTAATGGAAGTGTAATTAATACCAACATTGTTCTGTTACTCTCCCTTTAATTCATATCTAATGCAGTCAGTTCAGAGTTTTCTTTTGCCTCAGTGCAGCGTCAGTACAAATTTAGGATTCAAGGGCATATAATACATTGCACAGAATAGACTTTTTTTAAACTAATGTTCCAACCTCCCTTTCTGCCCCTAACCCAGTGGTGAGCAGTCAAACTGCTGCTTGTGCCATGGCTGACAACTCTCCTACTCGTTCCCTCGTCTTTGACATTTATTCCTCTTTAATGCAGCCAGAATGAGATTCTATTGAAGTCAGTACGGACCGTCCCCTTCCTGACTTGGCTGAACCGTGATTAATATACATACACATGGATACAGTCCAAGGAACACTCCAGCACGCCGCTGTTGGCTGTATGCCAGACAGGTAGATAGGTGCAGTTCACCTAGCCCTCCACTCCCAGGCGCCAGATGAATCTCCAGCAAAAGAAAGCTATGGGGGAGCACACTAATCAGGTGAATTCACAACTATTTATTGTAACACATACAACGTTTCGGGACGTCCTGTCCATACCTGAGGAAGGGACAGGACATCCCGAAACGTTGTATGTGTTAAGCTAGGTACACACCAAGTGATTTTTCCTCCTGACCGATCCTTCGATACTTAGCCGCGTCCGACAGTTACCGCGACCGATCGTGCGGTCCATAGAGGACCGCACGATCGGACGAGGTTTTCCACCATGTCCGTTCGTCCTTTCGTCCGATTCGGACGAGCGATCGTCAGACATGGCTACATTCGGATGCGATAATTTCGGTCTGATCGACCGATACACTGAACTATCAAAATATCTCATCGTGTGTACCCAGCTTTACAATAAATAGTTGTGAATTCACCTGATGCTCCCCATGTCTTTCATTAGCTACAGATAAAAATTGCAGATTATCTTAAATTACACGCGTCAAACTTTAGTATATGTTGAGTCTCATTTATATTTTAACTATAGAAGACAAACGAGATACCAGAATATATAGCGACATGTGAGTAAAGGATGCTAAGTTCAGATTTAAATAAAACTATTTCTTGATCCCAGAATATAAAATGCAAAATGACCCTTTCCTTCTGATACTTGACCTTTCCTATTGGTTTCCATATTGGACTCCATTTATTGATGTAGTTGCAGGTTGTAGGCTACCAGTCCAGCGTAGGCAAATCCCAAGTAGAATGTAACATTTTCATTTCCATGAGGCAGTGATGATTGGTTAAGGGGTAAGATTTCATACTTTTGGTTTTTGCAGTGCCCTTGTACATAGACTTTTCCATCTTCTGTCCATCCAGGCACGGTTTTTAACATCTTTTGGACCCCTTCTGTCTTCTCCATGTCACCATAAGCCCATTTTAACCTCCACTCGTTCACTGGACCTTTCATTAACTTTTCAACTTTACTCCTGTGCACAAGTTTCTGGAGACCGCAACCTTGTCCCAGGAAGAACAGGACATTTGTTCTTTTCTTCCTCACCGAGACATTTTTGATTCTGATTTCTTGCAGTCGCCTTAAGGTCTGGAGGGCAAAGGTCAATAACTGGTCTTTACCAGGGTCTTCCTGTCGGTCAACCACATAGTCAGGCCAGAAGAGGAGCAGAAGCAGAAAATAAGCACTGGCAGGAAAAGATTTTTTTCTGCTTTGGAAATACTTGGTACGTTCTCGCAGTTTCTCCAAAGAGAGAAGTTTTGGAGAACCTGGAGCCACACTTTCAAGGGCTATCAGGCAAGTTATGTAATTGATCAAATCCATGTCATCGAATCCTTTCTGGTTGGAACTTTCCTCATAAAGACGTGCTATTTCAGACAGTTTGTCTTCTGCTCTTTGCACCTTCATATCCGACAGAATTGAAAGGATTGTGGTTGGACTTCCACCACCGATTCTGTAGATATTCATCTTTTGAAGGAATTGATTTAATGATCCTTCAGAATCTGGTTCATGATCTGAACTGGAAGGTAAAAGCTGTGAACTAAAAAACTCTGCAAAAACTTTAGTCTTTCCCACCAGCCATTTCCTGGGGCTGCTCCTGCTCTCTTCCAACATGGATTCACTATCATCAACTTTATCAATCTGGAAGTAACTGAGTTCGTCGGAAATCCATGCCAGAGCTTCGTAAATATTTCTGTGAAGCCCTTTTAGTTTGTTATGGAACCTGTACCAGGGTTGTCTGATCTCCTCGGGAATGTGATCGGTTACTAGATACTCCAACAGTTGACGGTTCACCACATTCCTTTTCTGTGGGAATATTTCTAGCGTTGAGAGAAGTTTTAGCAAACGGCATCCAACTTCTACCTCTCCAAAATAGCCAGAATTATTTATTGAATCCATTTCAGCCTTTGAAATTCTTTGCTCTGCACGAAAGCAATCCATAGACTTGAAGGCAATCTCAATGAGGTTAATGACTTCATCTACATCAGTTGTGTTATTGTTTTTATTCAGTAAACTATTGAACCAATGTTTGTACAACTGACCTTCAGTATCCAAGATATACGAGTCACTGGGCAATTGTGCTTTAGCGATTTCTACCCATGTCTTTGCATCCTCGAACTTCTCGTACTTGTAATGCAAACGGGCTAGTTGTTGTGCAAAGAACGGGTCTTTATCAAACCGCTCATAAGCTGCTTTTAAGAGATCAATGGCTTTTTGTTGATCCTTTTCGACACCTAAAACATGTTCAATAAGTGGGGATAAAAAGGTGTCCACGTTATCACCTCTGCTTATTCTGTGACGTCTGAAAAACAGGTCTCTAATAAATTTAAGAAATTCTTCTCGGCCAAATCTGTGGTTGAAGAGGACATTTTCTTTCAGAAGGTCCATAGCAATTTTACTCTGAGGGTGGTTTCCAGAGAGTTGTCTTAGAACTTCCTTTGCAACCAATGGATGTATGATATGAATTGACGTAATCCAAGACACGGATTCTGTAAGCTCAATCAATATTAGTCTAGCCTGTTCATTTAAACAATTCATAAAGTTATATTGCCTTAATTCAGATTGATCTTTTGTGTGAGCATCAAGACCAAGGAAGGCCTCACAGTGTGAAATGGAAAGATAGGAGTTTTGGACATAACTGTTTAGCAGTGCCACATAAGTCAACAGGCAAGTGACATTGGAAGAGTATTCGATCCCCTGCATTACATGTTTCACAAAATCCATCACATATTTTTCCTCAAACTCTTGACTCATTAAAACAAACGTGATGATAAATTCGGGAGGAAATAGCTTTTTCAGTTTTTTAGCTTTTTCTGCAAAATCTATTTTTTCTTTGTCACTTAGTTTGTGGGTCATTGCAACTGTATCCAGTGGATATGACTTGCAGAGATTCTCCGGGCAATTGGATCTTTTACAGCTGAGAAGGATAAAACACCTCTTTGAAAGGGTGATCTTCTTACAGACCATGGCTTTAGTTAACTCATCCCTTAAATCATCCAGATACTCTTCGTCACTGTCCTCAATCAGGAGCAAGACAGGGAGACACTGATTCGCGTCTTTCTCGTCGTATTCCCTAAACCGCACGGCGTGCTCACAGACTGTTGAGACTGAACACGTTGACTTCACGATGGCGCATCTCAAGTCTTTCTTCTTTTTCCAAAGAATCTGTCTGGCGACAGTGCTTCCTCCGCTTCCCGGATGGTGAATGAGTTTAATTCGAGCGACAGGAAGCCGTATCATGTCTTTAAGTAGAATGTTGTCTAAAATATCTTCCACTTCCCTGCATGCATCTCGCTGTATTAATTCTCCACATTTCTTTTGTTCCGCGAGCCAAAAATGTTGCCAGCTTATTTTCCCTCCTCGATAGAAAGTACTCTCTATGTCCTCTATTTGTTGCTCGGTCAAAGCATCTAAATTTAGATTGCTGCATTCATTCTCACCCAGTATCTCTAGGGAATGCATCCTTTCCTCCTCTGGTGTTGCAAGGACACACACCCCTTTGGTTGAAACTGGCAGGTGCCTAATATTAGATGATGAAGGGAGTAGACTCTGCACAGTTGCATCAACATGGCTTAGCTGCATGCCAACAATACTCCTCTGTTCCAGGGTTTCCATTGGGCAGGAGGCCTGGGCAAGGCTGGCCCATTCTTCATAGTGTGTTTTGTTCTCTGAAATACACGTTATGTATTCCATACCATTCAGTTCGGTGTAGAACTCCTGAAACGTCTCTACAATTGGTTTCTCCACGGGGGACAGCAATAGAAAGATGACTATAAAGTAGCCTCTTGGAAGTATTTCATCACAGATTAAGGAGATCACTTTCTTCAGATATTTCCTTTTAGTTCTGATCCATGTGTTTTCATCGCAAGGTTCATCTCCTCCCCGATAATTCCTACGCCCGTTGCAAAAAATCCATGTGGTCTGATTTACCATCAAAAGGTTCTTTTTCAGTTCACTTGTACTCTTGTCTGTTCCTTTAGAGTAACTCTTCAAGGAATGGATGTTGGCCGCATGGTGTTTTATGTAAACAGAACATAACCCTTTGGTGTCAGAGTCGGGATCAAAATCAAAGACACATAATATTCTCATGCGCATCAAAAAGTTCATGTGCTCTAGATGTTGCTCTCCACATTCATTCGTGACAAGTATGTACCGGCAAGAATCATTAATAAACTTCTTGCCTTCTGTAAGCAGGACAGAGATCTTCCTCCCTAAATCCTCTGGTGCCTTTATATCACAGTTACTATTAGATTCGGCTCTTTGTCTCTTCAGATCTACCTCCTTGAGGTCTTGTATAAAGAGGACCATGTCCTCCTCAGAGACTGGCTCAGATTTAGCTCCCACTCTTTGATACATTGCTTTCTTTTCTTGGGCAACTTTATTGCTTTTTTCAATAAACTTTGGCAAGCTCACTTGGAAAGCTTTTCCTTTTACTGTATTGAAGTCAGGAACAATGTCTACTTCTACTACAAATCTTTGCTCCTCACAACCTTTTTCAACGACTTCAATGAATTTAGGTGGCCGGATGCAATGCCTGGCGGCAGTCTTGTCGTACTGGGGAAAACATTTTTCAATACAGTCTAAGCCATCTACATACCAGTCCTTGTCTTTTACTGGAATCCCAGCTATCTGGCCATGCTGATAACTTTTATCCTCTTTGCTGTCCAGGATACCGAAGTGTATTGTGCCATTTGTTCTGGTGTTCAAACAAGCACAGCTAAATCTGAGAACCTCATAAGCAAATTTGGACTGGATTCTGACCCGATCTAGGTTGGCAGCCTTGGAAAGAGACTTGTACTCATGACAAGGTTCAATCAAATCTATAATCCCCGTTTCAGGTGGAAGAATTTTATTTTTCACATATGTAAAGTTCCCAACTTCTTTATCAAAAGGGCGAAAACTGCTTGTAGAAAATGGCCCTGGCACACTGGGTGTAATCTGTGATGGTTTATAAGCCCTTGGGAGGTTATTATCGCATTGTACCTTGGTATCCGCAAGGGGGAGACCTGGCTCACATTTAGTAGCTGGTGAATGAGAGACATTTGCCTCAGTGGGATCTTGTGCTAAGACTTTTAAGGTACTTGATGGAAATGTAAAATTTTGAGATGAATCTTTATCTTTCACAATAACCTCTTGCTGTAAACTTCTTCTTTGTGGGTTTTGTTCAGTTGAGATGGACCTAATGTGTCCAGAAAGCAGCTCATCCCTCTTGCTGATTAATAGTTGAATCTGCCCTTCTTTCATGCCAAAGCACTTTAGAAACTCAGGTTTTATCTCCTTTAACACTGGCCCTGTTACTTCTTCTTCATACAGCTTGTCGATATATTCTTTCTTCAGTCGTATTGAGCATAACCACTCTCTGACGTGGTTTTCAGTCCAATCGTCCAAAGGTAAGTTCCTGTACTCCCCTGGAACACAGAGAAAAACATGACGTTACATTGCAAGTAAACATATTCTAGACTAGTTTACCTATCGTAAATATCCATGCATATTATATTTAAAATAAGGTCACATCGGGTGGAACCCTTGTCTACACGATGTAATTAATACTGGAGTTAGTCTATTAGGGTGGATAAGGGTGTGGGCTGATATAAATTAGACGTAGCTTGGATGAAAGCTAGCCACTCCTAGGTAGGTCCAAGTCCAAGGTGCTGGAACCTTTTTTAGGAAATTTCTTGTAAACGCTTGGACCACGGCTACGTTCAGTCTCTTTCATGGGTTTAATATTTTAATAATATCACCATTCATATTGGATTCCATTTAACAGGATTTAAAAGTATTACATTGCACAGAGTTGTGCTAAGATCAGGTTCACTACATTATCCTCCACTTCCTACCCTCCAACATTCCCTTTTAAATAGGTACACTATAGAGAAATACATTACACAGAGCTGTGCTAAGATCAGGTTCACTTCATTATCCTCCACTTCCTAACCTCCAACATTCCCTTTTAAATAGGTACACTATAGAGAATACATTACACAGAGCTGTGCTAAGATCAGGTTCACTTCATTATCCTCCACTTCCTACCCTCCAACATTCCCCTTTAAATAGGTACACTATAGAGAAATACATTACACAGAGCTGTGCTAAGATCAGGTTCACTTCATTATCCTCCACTTCCTACCCTCCAACATTCCCCTTTAAATAGGTACACTATTGAGAAATACATTACACAGAGCTGTGGTAAGATCAGGTTCACTTCCTAGGAAAAAGTATAATAAAAATGGGGTTTGGAGGAGATTAACATAACTGTCATTTATACATGCCCTTTAAAGGGCATGTCCACCCCGAAATTTAACTTTTGATATGTGGTAGGGCATGCTCCCCCAGCCCCAACCGCATTAATATAATTGTTAGAAAGTCCCCCAATTCTTACTTACCTGCCCTCTCTCCTCCGCTGCAGTGTTCAGGCCCTCTGCTTGCATGGAATTGAAAGCAGGGGGCGGGACCGGCAGCCGCGTCCATGATTGGCTGAGAGGCAGGGAGGGCTGCACTGAGCATGCCTCAACCTTGATGAGGTTGAGGAAGTCTCAGGCACAGCATGAGTCACACACTGCTCCTACACAGCAGTTTCCTGGACTTTGGAGGGGCACAGCAGGGGAACTATTTTGAGCAGAAATGTAAGGTAAGGATTGTTTTAAACTACTTGATGTGGCCAGTAAGGGGTTAAATTTTAGTTTTGGGGGTGGACATGCCCTTTAAGACAAAGAGGGTGCTAATATAAGTTTTAGGGATTCTTTTCTTTTAAAGGAAAAATCCAGTAACTGCTGGAAATAACAGGAATGGACCATAAAAAATGCTGTAAATTTTACTGGATGTACAGGAAGGTGCTTGGGAACTTCAACTCCCAACATCCCCTCCCAGCTACAGGCGCGATACCTCCATTATTCTATAGCAGGCGTTATAGTCACTTACCCATGTCCTTTAAGTGGTTTTCATTAAACAGCTGGAGGATGTTTCCTGTAAAGAGAACAGAAGGTTTGTGTTATATCTTCTTGCTATTTGGGGACGATTTTAACCTAAAACTATTTTATTCTCCCTGGAACAATGTTCTGTACGACAGGGCACTACATCAATACACTGAGGGCACCTACTTATTAAAATGTACCAGTAGCAAAGGGCATGTCCACCCCCAATTAAAGGACAACTAAAGCTTCCAAACGACATTGAATCTGAAGACAAGAGCTCTTTGACATTAATCTCTCCTCTTATTTTGATGTGGCTGTTGAGAAATAAACCTTGTTAAAATGTGGACATGTGCCTTACTTCCCAGAATTCCAGACTCACAGACACACCCACTGTTTTAGTGATTAGTTATGATTCATTATACAGGCCTAATCCGATGTACTGCAAAAGCTTGAGACAGCAGGTCACCGCCCACTAGAGGTTTCTATCCAATCACGTTACACCCTTTTGTGTATGTAAAATACTGCACGTTTTTTAATGTTGATGTACCAGTGCCCCCTTTCTATACGATATGTACAATGCTGATACTAGGTGGTTAGAATGCAAGTACCAGTGCCATCTTTGTATACGATATGTACAATGCTGATACGTAGACAAAGATGGCACTGGTACTGACTCTAACCCCCACCTAGTGAGTATCAGCATTGTACATATCTATACAAAGATGGCACTGGTACTTGTACTCTAACCACCTAGTGATATCAGCATTGTACATGTCGTATCAAAGATGGCACTGGTACATGCAACTCTAACCACCTAGTGAGTATCAGCTTGTACATATCGATACAAGATGGCACTGTACTGACTCTAACCACCTGTGAGTATCAGCATTGTAATACTCGTATACAAGATGGCACTGGTACTTGTACTCTAACCACCTAGTGAGTTCAGCATTGTACATTCGTATACAAAGATGGCACTGGTACTGACTCTAACCACCTAGTGGTATCAGCATTGTACATATCGTATACAAAGATGGCACACTGGTACTGACACTCTAACCACCTAGTGAGTATCAGCATTGTACATATCGTTACAAAGATGCACTGGTACTTGTACTCTCAACCACCAGTGAGTATCAGCATTGTACATATCGTATACAAAGATGGCACTGGTACTTGTACTCTAACCACCTAGTGAGTATCAGCATTGTACATATCGTATAAGATGGCCACTGGTACTTGCACTCTAACCACCTAGTAGTATCAGCATTGTACATATCGTATACAAAGATGGCACTGGTACTTGTACTCTAACCACCTAGTGAGTATCAGCATGTACATATCGTATAAAAGGGACTGGTACTTGACTCTAACCACCTAGTGAGTATCAGCATTGTACATATCGTATACAAAGATGGCACTGGTACTTGTACCTAACCACCTAGTGAGTATCAGCATTGTACATATCGTATACAAGGGCACTGGTACTTGACTCTAACACCCTAGTGAGTATCAGCATTGTACATATCGTATACAAGGGGGCACTGTACTTCACTCTAACCACCTAGTGAGTATCAGCATTGTACATATCGTATACCAAGATGGCACTGGTACTTGCCCTCAACCACCTAGTGAGTATCAGCATTGTACATATCGTATACAAAGATGGCACTGGTACTTGTACTCTAACCACCTAGTGAGTATCAGCATGTACATATCGTATACCAGGGGCAGCACTGGTACATATGCACTCTAACCACCTAGTGAGTATCAGCATTGTACATATCGTATACAAGGGCACTGGTACATGGTACCACTCTAACCACCTAGTGAGTATCAGCATTGTACATATCGTATCCAAGGGGCACTGTACATTGCACTCTAACCACCTAGTGAGTATCAGCATTGGACATATCGTACAAAGATGGCACTGTACTTGCACTCTAACCACCTAGTGAGTATCAGCATTGTACATATCGTATACAAAGATGGCACTGGTACTTGTACTCACACTACTAACCACCTAGTGAGTACACAGCATTGTACATATCGTATACAAAGATGGCACTGGTACTTGACTCTAACCACCTAGTGAGTATCAGCATTGTACATATCGTATACAAGATGGCACTGGTACTTGTACTCTAACCCACCTAGTGAGTATCAGCATTGTACATATCGTATAAAGGATGGCACTGGTACTTGTACTCTAACCACCTAGTGAGTATCAGCATTGTACATATCGTATAAAAGGGGCACTGGTACTTGTACTCTAACCACCTAGTGGTATCAGCATTGTACATATCGTATAAAAGTGGCACTGGTACTTGTACTCTAACCACCTAGTGAGTATCAGCATTGTACATATCGTATACAAAGATGGCACTGGTACTCTCTAACCACCTAGTGAGATCAGCATTGTACATCGTATACAAAGATGGCACTGGTACTTGTACTCTAACCACCTAGTGAGTATCAGCTTGTACATATCGTATATAAAGATGGCACTGGTACTTGTACTCTAACCACCTAGTGAGTATCAGCATTGTCATATCGTATACAAAGATGGCACTGGACTTGTACTCTAACCACCTAGTGAGTATCAGCATTGTACATATCGTATACAAAGATGGCACTGGTACTTGTATCTAACCACCTAGTGAGTATCAGCATTGTACATATCGTATACAAGATGGCACTGGTACTTGTACTCTAACCACCAGTGAGTATCAGCATTGTACATATCGTATACAAAGATGGCACTGGTACTTGACTCTAACCACTAGTGAGTATCAGCATTGGTACATATCGTATACAAAGATGGCACTGGTACTTGTACTCTAACCACCTAGTGAGTATCAGCATTGTACATATCGTATACAAAGATGGCACTGGTACTTGACTCTAACCACCAGTGAGTATCAGCATTGTACATATCGTATAAAAGATGGCACCTGGTACTTGTACTCTAACCACCTAGTGAGTATCAGCATTGTACATATCGTATACAAAGAATGGCACTGGTACTTGTACTCTAACACCCTAGTGGTATCAGCATTGTACATATCGTATATAAAGGGACTGGTACTGTACCTAACCACCTAGTGAGTATCAGCATTGTACATATCGTATACAAAGATGGCACTGGTAACTTTTACTCTAACCACCTAGTGAGTATCAGCATTGTACATATCGTATACAAAATGCACTGGTACTTGTACTCTAACCACCTAGTGAGTATCAGCATTGTACATATCGTATACAAGGATGGCACTGGTACTGCACTCTAACCACCTAGTGAGTACAGCATTGTACATATCGTATACAAAGATGGCACTGGTACTTGTACTCTACCACCTAGTGATATCAGCATTGTACATATCGTATACAAGAGGCACTGGTACTATGCACTCTAACCACCTAGTGAGTATCAGCATTGTACATATCGTATACAAGATGGCACTGGTACTTGTACTCTAACCACTAGTGAGTATCAGCATTGTACATATCGTAACAAAGATGGCACTGGTACTTGTACTCTACACACCTAGTGAGTATCAGCATTGTACATATCGTTATACAAAGATGGCACTGGTACTTGCACTCTAACCACCTAGTGAGTATCAGCATTGTACACTATCGTATACAAGATGGCACTGTACTTGTACTCTAACCACCTAGTGAGTATCAGCATTGTACATATCGATACAAAGATGGCACTGGTACTTGCACTCTAACCACCTAGTGATATCAGCATTGTACATATCTTATACAAAGATGGCACGGTACTATGTACTCTACCACCTAGTGAGTATCACATTGTACATATCGTATAAAAGATGGCACTGGTACTTGTACTCTAACCACCTAGTGAGTATCAGCATTGTACATATCGTATACAAGATGGCACTGGTACTTTGACTCTAACCACCTAGTGAGTATCAGCATTGTACATATCGTATACAAAGATGGCACTTGTATTTGTCCTCTAACCACCTAGTGAGTTCAGCATTGTACATATCGTATACAAAGATGGCACTGGTACTTGACTCTAACCACCAGTGAGTATCAGCATTGTACATATCGATACAAAGATGCACTGGTACTGACTCTAACCACCTAGTGAGTATCAGATTGTACATATCGTATCAAAGATGGCCTGGTACTTGCACTCTAACCACCTAGTGAGTATCAGCATGTACATATCGTTATACAAGATGGCACTGGTACTTGTCTCTAACCACCTATTGAGTATCAGCATTGTACATATCGTATACAAAGTATGCACTGTACTTGCACTCTAACCACCCAGTGAGTATCAGCATTGTACATATCGTATACAAAGATGGCACTGGTACATGCACTCTAACCACCTAGTGAGTATCAGCATTGTACATATCGTATACAAAGATGGCACTGGTACTTGCTACTCTAACCACTAGTGAGTATCAGCATTGTACATATCGTATACAAGATGGCACTGGTACTTGTACTCTAACCACCTAGTGAGTATCAGCATTGTACATATCGTATACAAAGATGGCACTGGTACTTGACTCTAACCACCCAGTGAGTATCAGCATTGTACATATCGTATACAAGATGGCACGGGTACTTGTACTCTAACCACCTAGTGAGTATCAGCATTGTACATATCTATACAAAGATGGCACTGGTACTTGTACTCTAACCCCTAGTGAGTATCAGCATTGTACATCGTTACAAAGATGGCACTGGTACTGTACTCTAACACCTAGTGAGTATCAGCATTGTACATTCGTATACAAAGATGGCACTGGTACTTGTACTCTAACCACCTAGTGAGTATCAGCATTGTACATATCGTATACAAGATGGCACTGGTACTTGTACTCTACCACCTAGTGAGTATCAGCATTGTACATATCGTATACAAAGATGGCACTGGTACTTGTACTCTAACCACCTAGTGAGTATCAGCATTGTACATATCTGTACAAATATGGCACTGGTACTTGTACTCTAACCACCTAGTGAGTATCAGCATGTACATATCGTATACAAGATGACACTGGTACTTGTACTCTAACCACCTAGTGAGTATCAGCATTGTACATATCGTATAAGATGGCACTGGTACATGCACTCTAACCACCTAGTGAGTATCAGCATTGTACATATCGTATACAAAGATGGCACTGGTATGCACTCTAACCACCTAGTGAGTTATCAGCATTGTACATTCGTATACAAGTGGCACTGGATCTGCACTCTAACCACCTAGTGAGTATCAGCATTGTACATATCGTATACAAAGATGGCACTGGTACTTGCACTCTAAACCACCCTAGTGAGTATCACATTGTACATATCGTATACAAAGATGGCACTGGTACATGTACTCTAACCACCTAGTGAGTATCAGCATTGTACATATCGTATACAAAGTGGCACTGGTACTTGCACTCTAACCACCACCTAGTGAGTATCAGCATTGTACATATCGTATACAAAGATGGCACTGGTACTTGCACTCTAACCACCTAGTGAGTATCAGCATTGTACATATCGTATACAAAGAGGCACTGGTACTTGTACTCTAACCACCATAGTGAGTATCAGCATTGTACATATCGTATACAAAGATGGCACTGGTACTTGCACTCTAACCACCTAGTGAGTATCAGCATTGTACATATCGTATAAAGATGGCACTGGTACTGTACTCTAACCACCTAGTGAGTATCAGCATTGTACATATCGTAATAAAGATGGCACTGGTACTTGCACTCTAACCACCTAGTGAGTATCACATTGTACATATCGTATACAAGATGGCACGGTACTTGCACACTCTAACCACCAAGATAGTATGAGTTCAGTCAGCATTGTACATATCGTATACAAAGATGGCACTGGTACTTGTACTCTAACCACCTAGTGAGTATCAGCATTGTACATATCGTATACAAAGATGGCACTGGTACTGCCTCTAACCACCTAGTGAGTATCAGCATTGTACATATCGTATACAAATGGCACTGGTACTTGTACTCTAACCACCTAGTGAGTATCAGCATTGTACATATCGTAATAAAGATGGCACTGGTACTTGTACTCTAACCACCTAGTGAGTATCAGCATTGTACATATCGTATACAAAGATGGCACTGGTACTTGTACTCTAACCACCTAGTGAGTATCAGCATTGTACATATCGTATACAAAGATGGCACTATGGTACATGCACTCTAACCACCAGTGAGTATCAGCATTGTACATATCGATACAAAGATGGCCTGGTACTTGCACTCAACCACCTAGTGAGTATCAGCATTGTACATATCGTATATAAAGATGGCACTGGTACTTGTCACTCTAACCACCTAGTGAGTATCAGCATTGTACATATCGTATAAAGGGGCACTGGTACTTGTACTCAACCACCTAGTAGTATCAGCATTGTACATATCGTATACAAAGATGGCACTGTAATGCACTCTAACCACCTAGTGAGTATCAGCATTGTACATATCGTATACAAAGATGGCACTGGTACTTTTCTAACCAACCTAGTGGATCATCAGCATTGTACATATCGTATACAAAGATGGCACTGGTACTTGTACTCTAACCACCTAGTGGGTATCAGCATTGTACATATCGTATACAAAGATGGCACTGGTACTTGCACTCTAACCACCTAGTGAGTATCACATTGTACATATCGTATACAAAGATTGGCACTGGTACTTGTACTCTAACCACCATGTGAGTATCAGCATTGTACATATGTATACAAAGATGGCATCTGTACTTGTACTCTAACCACCTAGTGAGTATCAGCATTGTACATATCGTATACAAAGATGGCACTGGTACTTGTACTCTAACCACCCGTGAGTATCAGCATTGTACATATCGTATACAAAGATGGCACTGGTACTTGCACTCTAACCACCTAGTGAGTATCAGCATTGTACATATCTGTTACAAAGATGGCACTGTAATTGCACTCTAAACCACCTAGTGAGTATCAGCATTGTACATATCGTATACAAAGATGGCACTGGTACTATGCACTCTAACCACCTAGTGAGTATCAGCATTGTACATATCGTATACAAAGATGGCACTGGTACTGTACTCTAACCACCTAGTGAGTATCAGCATTGTACATACGTATACAAAGATGGCACTGGTACTTGCACTCTAACCACCTAGTGAGTATCAGCATTGTACATATCGTATACAAAAGATGGCACTGGTGCTGTGACTCTAACCCTAGTGAGTATCAGCATTGTACATATCGTATACAAAGATGGCACTGGTACTTGTACTCTAACCACCTAGTGAGTATCAGCATTGTACATATCGTATACAAAGATGGCACTGGTACTGACTCTAACCACCTAGTGAGTATCAGCATTGTAATATCGTATACAAAGATGGCACTGGTACTTGTACTCTAACCACCTAGTGAGTATCAGCATTGTACATATCGTATATAAAGAGGCACTGGTACTTGTACTCTAACCACCTAGTGAGTATCAGCATTGTACATATCGTATACAAGATGGCACTGGTACATGTACTCTAACCACCTAGTGAGTATCAGCATTGTACATATCGTATACAAAGATGGCACTGGTACATGCACTCTAAACCACCTAGTGAGTATCAGCATGTACATATCTATACAAAATGACACTGGTACTGCACTCTAACCACCTAGTGGGTATCAGCATTGTACATATCGTATACAAAGATGGCACTGGTACTTGCACTCTAACCACCTAGTGAGTATCAGCATTGTACATATCGTATACAAAGATGGCACTGGTACTTGTACTCTAACCACCTAGTGAGTACAGCATTGTACATATCGTATACAAAGATGGCATCTGGTACTTGTACTCTAACCACCTAGTGAGTATCAGCATTGTACATATCGTATACAAAGATGGCACTGGTACTTGTACTCTAACCACCTAGTGAGTATCAGCATTGTACATATCGTATACAAAGATGGCACTGGTACTTGTACTCTAACCACCTAGTGAGTATCAGCATTGTACATATCGTATACAAAGATGGCACTGGTACTTGTACTCTAACCACCTAGTGAGTATCAGCATTGTACATATCGTATATAAAGATGGCACTGGTACTTGTACTCTAACCACCTAGTGAGTATCAGCATTGTACATATCGTATACAAAGATGGCACTGGTACTTGTACTCTAACCACCTAGTGAGTATCAGCATTGTACATATCGTATACAAGATGGCACTGGTACATGCACTCAACCACCTAGTGAGTATCAGCATTGTACATATCGTTTACAAGATGGCACTGTACTTGTACTCTAACCACCTAGTGAGTATCAGCATTGTACATATCGTATACAAAGATGGCACTGGGACATGCACTCACCACCTAGTGAGTATCAGCATTGTACATATCGTATACAAAGATGGCACTGGTACATGCACTCTAACCACCTAGTGAGTATCAGCATTGTCATATCGTATACAAGATGGCACTGGTACTTGTACTCTAACCACCTAGTGAGTATCAGCATGTACATATCGTATATAAAGATGGCACTGGTACTTGTACTCTAACCACCTAGTGAGTATCAGCATTGTACATATCGTATACAAAGATGGCACTGGTACTTGTACTCTAACCACCTAGTGAGTATCAGCATTGTACATATCGTATACAAATATGGCACGTGGTACATGCACTCTAACCACCTAGTGAGTATCAGCATTGTACATATCGTATACAAAGATGGCACTGGTACTGTGTACTCTAACCACCTAGTGAGTATCAGCATTGTACATATTGTATACAAAGATGGCACTGGTACTTGTACTCTAACCACCTAGTGAGTATCAGCATTGTACATATCGTATACAAAGATGGCACTGGTACTTGCACTCTAACCACCCAGTGAGTATCAGCATTGTACATATTGTATACAAAGATGGCACTGGTACTTGTACTCTAACCACCTAGTGAGTATCAGCATTGTACATATCGTATACAAAGACACTGGTACTTGCACTCTAACCACCTAGTGAGTATCAGCATTGTACATATCGTATACAAAGATGCACTGGTACTTGCACTCTAACCACCTAGTGAGTATCAGCATTGTACATATCGTATACAAAGATGGCACTGGTACTTGTACTCTAACCACCTAGTGAGTATCAGCATTGTACATATCGTATACAAAGATGGCACTGGTACAGCACTCTAACCACCTAGTGAGTATCAGCATTGTACATATCGTATACAAAGATGGCACTGGTACTTGCACTCTAACCACTAGTGAGTATCAGCATTTACAATATCGTATCAAAGATGGCACTGGTACTTGCACTCTAACCACCTAGTGAGTATCAGCATTGTACATATCGTATACAAAGATGGCACTGGTACTTGTACTCTAACCACCTAGTGAGTATCAGCATTGTACATATCGTATACAAAGATGGCACTGGTACATGCACTCTAACCACCTAGTGAGTATCAGCATTGTACATATCGTATACAAAGATGGCACTGGTACTTGCACTCTAACCACCTAGTGAGTATCAGCATTGTACATATCGTATACAGAGATGGCACTGGTACTTGCATTCTAACCACCTAGTGAGTATCAGCATTGTACATATCGTATACAAAGATGGCACTGGTACTTGCATTCTAACCACCTAGTATCAGCATTGTACATATCGTATAGAAAGGGGGCACTGGTACATCAACATTAAAAACGTTGCAGTATTTTACATACACAAAAGGGTGTTGACGTGATTGGATAGAAACCTCTAGTGGGCGGTGACCTGCTGTCTCAAGCTTTTGCAGTACATCGGATTAGCCTGTATAATGAATCATAACTAATCACTAAAACAGTGGGTGTGTCTGTGAGTCTGGATTCTGGGAAGTAAGGCACATGTCCACATTTTAACAAGGTTATTTCTCAACAGCCACATCAAAATAAGAGGAGAGTTAATGTCAAAGAGCTCTGTTTCAGATTCAATGTCGTTTGGAAGCTTTAGTTGTCCTTTAATTGGGGGTGGACATGCCTTGCTACTGGTACATTTTAATAAGTAGGTGCCCTCAGTGGTAGTTATGTTAGTGCATTTGGACCACCATCAAAAAAGGTTTTGTTTCTTTAACCCCCAACTTGAGACATGTACATATAAAATAGAATTCTAGCACAAACAATTCTAATTGCCTATTGGCTACCTCCATAAGGTTCCACTACAACAGTCTGCTAAACCCTGGTAAAATAAAAGCAATTAGTTGATAAGTTGGCCAAATTATTTTAAGAACGGTCACACGTCAAGTTGCTTTTCTTAACTGGGTCCACACTACTGGTACTGCCTTTTGGCTACATGAGCTGACAGCTTCTCTGTGTGGCCTGGATGCTTGAAGCTGACTCTCTAGTTTAAAGTACTTTATTCAAACGAGCCACTGACACAACTCTGGGTGGAGTACTATTTTCCAGAAGGTTGGTCAAACCTTCAATGGTACAAACACTCTGACCCACCTCTCCATTACTGGGCAGCCATACTTAAAGTGTAACTTAAATTAAAAAAAACTAATTTGATCAATAATAAAAAATGTGTCTTTTAACTCAGGTTATGGTATATATGTAATATTCATCCATCTCACGAGTGTCACGGTATATCTGTATATTATTCATCCAGGTCAGCGTATATCTGTATATCATTCATCAGGTCATGGTATATCTGTAATATTCATCCATCCAGGTCATGGTATCTGTAATATTCATTCATCCAGGTCATGGTATAATCTGTAATATTCATTCATCCAGGTCAGGATATCTTGTAAATTCACATACAGTCACTGTTATATCTGTAATATTCATCCATCCAGGTCACGGTATATCTATCTGTAATATTCATTCATCCAGGTCACGGTATATCTGTAATATTCATCCATCAGTCACGGTTATATTGTAATATCATCCATCCAGTCACGGTTTATCTGTAATCTCATATCCAGGTCATGGTATATCTGTAATATTCATCCATCCAGTCATGTTAGTCTGTAAGTATTATCCAATCCAGGTCATGGTATATCTGTAATATTCATCAATCCAGGTCATGGTATATCTGTAAGATCATCAATCCAGGTCATGGTATATCTGTAATATTCATCGCGATATCATCAGGTCATGTATCTGTATATTCATTCATCCAGGTCATGGTATATCTGTAATATTCAATCCATCCAGGTCACGGTCATCTGTAATAGTTCTTATATCCAGGTCACGGTATATCTGTAATAATTCATCCATCAGGTCATGGTATATCTGCTTAATATTCATCCATCCAGGTCACGGTATATCTGTAATATTCATTCATCCCATGTCATGGTTATCTGTGATATTCATCATCCATGTCAGAGTATAATCTGTGAATATTCATCCATCACAGTCACGGTATATCTGTATTTCATTCATCCAGGTCTATGGTATATCTGTAATATTCATGTCAATCCAGGTCACGGTATATCTGTAATATTCATGTCATGCCAGGTAATGGTATACTCTGTAATATTCATCCATTACTGCGTCACGTATATCTGTAATATTCATCCATCCAGTCACGGTATATCTGTAAATTCATCCATCCAGGTCACGGTATATCTGTAATATTCATTCATCCAGGTCATGGCGATATCTGTAATATTATCATCCAGGTCACGGTATCTGTAATATTCATCAATCCAGGGTAACGGGTATATCTGTAATATTCAATCCATCCAGGTCATGGTATATCTGTAATATTCATCCATCAGGTCACGGTATATCTGTAATCTCATCCATTCCAGGGTCACGGTTATCTGTAATATTCATCATCCAGGTCACCGTACTATCTGTAATATCACCACCAGGTCACGGTATATCTGTAATATTCATTCATCAGGTCACGGTATTCGGTAATATCATCCAGACCGGTATATCTGTATATTATCCATCCTCAGGATCTGTAAATTATTCCATCCACAGGATGCCTTCTACTTCGGTTTGTTTTCGATATCGTTCATCCAGGTCACGGTCTATCTGTATATCGTTTCATCCTAAGGTCACGGTATATCTGTCAAATTATTCTCATCCAGGTCACGGTATATCTGTAATATTCGTTCATCCAGGTCACGGTAATCTGTAATATTATCCATCCAGGTCACGGTCTATCTGTAATATTCACCATCCAGGTACGGTATCTCTGTAAATTAGTCCACCAGTCAAGTCTATCTGTAATATCATCCATCCAGGTCACGGTCTATCTGTAATATTCATCCATCCAGGTCATCATATACTGTAATATTCATCCATCAGCACGGTATATCGTAAATTCATCCATCCGGTACGGTATATTGTAATATTCATCCATCCAGGTCACGGTTATACTGTAATATCATCCATCCAGGTCATGGTATATCTGTAATATTCATCCATCCAGGTCACGGTATTCTGTAATATTCATCCATCCAGGTCACGGTATCTGTAATATTCATCCATCCAGGTCACGGTAATCGTATATCATCAATCCAGGTCACGATTATATCGTAATATTCATCCATCAGGTCATGGTATATCTGTAATATCATCATCCAGTCTGGTTATCTGTAATATTCATCATCCAGGTCACGGTATTCTAATATTCATTCTCAGGTCACGGTAATCTGTAATATTCATCCATCCAGTCAAAGGTATATCTGAATATCATTCCATCCAAGGTCACGGTATATCTGTAATATTCATCCATCCAGGTCACGGTATATCTGTATATTCATCCATCCAGGTTCACGGTATATCTGTCATTCATCCATCCGGGTCATGGTTATCTGTAATATTCATCCATCCAGGTCCGGTATATCTGAATATTCATCCATCCAGGTCACGGTATATCGTAATATTCATCCATTCAGGTCACGGTATATCTGTAATATTCATCCATCCTGGTCACGGTTATATCTGTAATATTCACCATCCAGGTCACGGTATATCTGTAAATATACATCAAGGTCATGGTATATCTGTAATATCATTCCATCCAGGTCATGGTTATCTGTTGTATTTATTAGATCAACTGGACTTGAGTTTAGTTCTTGAAGACGTTTCGTAGTCATCCGACTGGCTTTCCAATTCAGAATGCTTGTACAAGAATCTGTGACAATTATGTACCCTGGAAAATCCCAATTAGCATACACAGCCAGGTGTTAAGGGCGTGATGGATACGAAGACACATTTTACAGTCGATGCTTTAATGCACAACATTAGTCAACTAGAACAGAACCTGGCCTCACAGCTACCTGTGTCACATCTGGGAAAGAGTGATGGGTTCACAAACAAAGCACAGCTTTCTCAGCATGTAAGGGCAAACAAAGGCAACAGAACAAGTTCTCTATTCTGTCATCCCAGAACAGGCCCAAAGGAGAAACATCTACCTCTGGATACAAAAGGAGGGAAGTGTCACTCATCAAACAAGGAGGAATGGGTGGAAGAAAACTGTCTAACAGGACCTGACCCAGCGGAAATGAAGTCCTGGCTAAGGTACCACAGAGGAGACAGACAAAAAACTTTGCCTTAAGGTATGCAGCCTTAGCCAGTGCTAAACCTCCTTCATAGTATTAGTGTTTTTGTCACTTTTTAACCCAGAAATTCCAACCCCTCCGGATCTTCCTGGGGGGGGCTCCGCGCTTCCCGCAGGACACCCCAATCTCCGCGACGGAGAGGAGATCCTGAATCCTCCTCTCCGTAAATGGCGTTGCACCGCCATTGTCCCACCCACGACGTGATGTAAAATGACATCGTACCACACACGCTACGCCACCCTCTCCCCCCCTGCCGCAATACATAGTGGAAGGGGGGATGTCTGGTAACCCTAAAAGACTCTGACATCATTGTGGCTCCCTCACTCTAATCATAACAACACCAGTTCAGGGAGATTGCTATATCATTTCAGGGAAGTCAGGGATGCCATTAAAAACCAGGAGAGGTGGGATGTTGTGGTAAATCCCAGAAGGATTTACCAGCGCCATTAGCTGGTCTTCAATTATGGAGTTAAAAGTGGTGCAAATCCTGGCAATTATGGACGTTAAATTGCAATAAACCTATTCAATCTTGGTAGCACAGCCCATGTGGGTAATAGGCCCATGTGTTTACAGAACTGTATAACTGGTGCAAACCATCCACCAGGGGGCAGTAGAAGGGATGGAGACTTCCAGTCCATTCTTCCAAAACCAGCAGATCTCATTTCTTTGTGCTCCAAAACGTATACAAGGAAACCGAAAACTTAACGGAAATCATTTTGTCAGTATCCCCTGCAGGAATGTGACTGACAAGCTATGCCTCTCCCTGCCTGGACATGATTCTCCTGATTGGAGGAAGCACAGAGCTTACACACAGGAGCCTGCACATGATCCCTTCTACATAATACAGAGGGAACGGGAGCCGCGTCCAGCACTCCTAGGAGTATCAGCATTGTACATATTGTATACAAGGGGGGCATGGTACTATGCACTCTAACCACTAGTGAGTATCAGCATTGTACATACGTATACCAAGGGGCACTGGTACATATGCACTCTAACCACCTAGTGAGTATCAGCATTGTACATGTGTATACAAAGATGGCACTGGACATGCACTCTAACCACCTAGTGAGTATCAGCATTTACATATCGTATATAAAGATGGCACTGGTACTTGTACTCAACCACCTAGTGAGTATCAGCATTGTACATGTCGTATATAAAGATGGCACTGGTACTTGTACTCTACCACCTAGTGAGTATCAGCATTGTACATGTCGTATACAAGATGGCACTGGTATGCACTCTAACCACCTAGTGAGTATCCATTGTACATATCGTATATCAAAGATGGCACTGGTACTGTACTCTAACCACCAGTGAGTATCAGCATTGTAACATATCGTATACAAAGATGGCACTGGTACATGCACTCTAACCACCCAGTGAGTATCAGCATTGTACATATCGTATACAAAGATGGCACGGTACTTGTACTCTAACCACCTAGTGAGTATCAGCATTGACATATCGTATACAAAGATGGCACTGGTACTTGTACTCTAACCACCAGTGAGTATCAGCATTGTACATACGTATACAAAGATGGCACGGTACATGCACTCTAACCACCCAGTGAGTATCAGCATTGTACATATCGTATACAAAGATGGCACTGGACTTGTACTCTAACCACCTAGTGGTATCAGCATTGTACATGTCGTATTACAAAGATGGCACTGTACGAACCTAACCACCTAGTGAGTATCAGCATTGTACATATCGTATACAAAGATGGCACTGGTAATGCACTCTAACCACCTATGAGTGAGTATCAGCATTGTACATATCGTATACAAAGATGGCACTGGTACTTGTACTCTAACCACCTAGTGAGTATCAGCATTGTACATGTCGTATACAAAGATGGCACTGGTACATGCACTCTGACCACCTAGTGAGTATCAGCATTGTACATATCGTATACAAAGATGGCACTGGTACATGCACTCTAACCACCTAGTGAGTATCAGCTTGTACATTCGTATACAAAGATGGCACTGGTATTGTACTCTAACACCTAGTGGAGTATCAGCATTGTACATATCGTATACAAAGATGGCACGGTACTTGTACTCTAACCACCTAGTGAGGTATCAGCATTGTACATACGTATACAAAGATGGCACTGGTACTTGTACTCTAACCACCTAGTGAGTATCAGCAGTGACAATCGTATACAAAGAGCACTGGGACTTGTACTCTAACCACCTAGTGAGTATCAGCATTGTAATATCGTATATAAAGGGCACTGGTACTTGTACTCTAACCACCTAGTGGAGTATCAGCATTGTACATATCGTATACAAAGATGGCACTGGTACTTGTACTCTAAACCACCTAGTGAGTATCAGCATTGTAACATATCGTATACCAAGGGGGCACTGGTACATATGCACTCTAACCACTAGTGAGTATCAGCAGTGACATATCGTATACCAAGGGGCACTGGTACATATGCATCTAACCACCTAGTGAGTATCAAATTGTACAATATCGTATACAAAGATGGCACTGGTACTTGCACTCTAACCACCTAGTGAGTATCAGCATTGTACATATGTATACAAAGATGGCACTGGGTACTTGTACTCTAACCACCTAGTGAGTATCAGCATTGTACATATCGTATACCAAGGGGCACTGGTACATGCACTCTAACCACCCGTGAGTATCAGCATTGTACATTCGTATACCAAGGGGGCACTGGGTACATATGCACTTAACCACCTAGTGAGTATCAGCATTGTACATATCGTATACCAAGGGGCACTGGTACATATGCACTCAACCACCTAGTGAGTATCAGCATTGTACATATCGTTACAAAATGGCACTGGTACTTGCACTCTAACCACCTAGTGAGTATAGCATTGTACATATCGTATACAAAGATGGCACTGGTACTTGTACTCTAACCACCTAGTGAGTATCAGCATTGTACATATCGATACAAAGATGGCACTGGTACTTGCACTCTAACACATAGTGAGGATCAGAATTGTACATATCGTATACAAAGATGGCACTGGTACTTGTACTCTAACCACCTAGTGAGTATCAGCATGTACATATCGTATATAAAGATGGCACTGTACTTGTACTCTAACACCTAGTGAGTATCAGCATTGTACATCGTATATAAAGGGGCACTGGTACTTGTACTCTAACCACCTAGTGAGTATCAGCATTGTACATATCGTATAAAAGATGGCACTGGTACTTGTACTCTAACCACTAGTGAGTATCAGCATTGAAATATCGTATACAAAGATGGCACTGGTATATGACTCTAACCACCTAGTGAGTATCAGCATTGTACATATCGTATACAAGATGGCACTGGTACTTGTACTCTAACCACCTAGTGAGTATCAGCATTGTACATATGTATAAAGATGGCACTGGTACTTGTACTCTAACCACCTAGTGGTATCAGCATTGTACTACTATACAAAGATGGCACTGGTACTGTATCTAACCACTAGTGAGTATCAGCATTGTACATATCGTATACAAAGATGGCACTGGTACTTGTACTCTAAACCACTAGTGAGTATCAGCATTGTACATATCGTATACAAAGATGGCAATGGTACTTGACTCTAACCACCTAGTGAGTATCAGCATTGTACATATCGTATACAAAGATGGCACTGGTACTTGCACTCTAACCACCTAGTGAGTATCAGCATTGTACATATCGTATACAAGATGGCACTGGTACTTGTACTCTAACCACCTAGTGAGTATCAGCATTGTACATATGTATACAAAGATGGCACTGGTACTTGCACTCTAAACACCCAGTGAGTATCACATGTACATATCGTATATAAAGTGGCACTGGTACTTGTACTCTAACCACCTAGTGAGTATCAGCATGTGTACATATCGTATACAAAGATGGCACTCTGGTAGTTACTCTAACACATAGTGAGTATCAGCATTGTACATATCGTATATAAAGGGGGCACTGGTACTTGTACTCTAACCACCTAGTGAGTATCAGCATTGGACATATCGTATACAAAGATGGCATGGTACTTTACTCAACCACCTAGTGAGTATCAGCATTGTACATATCGTATACAAAGATGGCACTGGTACTTGTACTCTAACCACCTAGTGAGTATCAGCATTGTACATTATCGGTATACCAAGGGGGCACTGGTACATGCACTCTAACCACAGTGAGTATCAGCATTGTACATATCGTATACAAAGATGGCACTGGTACTTGTACTCTAACCACCTAGTGAGGATCAGCATTGTACATATCGTATACAAGGGGGCACTGGTACATGCACTCTAACCACCAGTGAGTATCAGCATTACAATGTATCAAAGATGGCCTGGTACTTGTACTTAACCACCTAGTGAGTATCAGCATTGTACATATCGTATACAAAGATGGCACTGGTACTTGTACTCTAACCACTAGTGGTATCAGCATTGTACATATCGTATATAAAGATGGCACTGGTACTTGCACTCTAACCACCAGTGAGTATCAGCATTGTACATATCGATACAAAGATGGCATCGGTACTTGTACTCTAACCACCTAGTGAGTATCAGCATTGTACATATCGTATACAAAGATGGCACTGGTACTTGCACTCTAACCACCTAGTGAGTATCAGCATTGTACATATCGTATACAAAGATGGCACTGGTACATATGTACTCTAACCACCTAGTGAGTATCAGCATTGTACATATCGTATATAAAGATGGCACTGGTACTTGTACTCTAACCACCTAGTGAGTATCAGCATTTACATATCGTAACAAAGATGGCACTGGTACTTGACTCTAACCACCTAGTGAGTATCAGCATTGTACATAGTATACAAAGATGGCACTGGTACTTGACTCTAACCACCTAGGGGTATCAGCATTGTACATATGATACAAAGATGCACTGGTACTGCACTCTAACCACCCAGTGAGTATCAGCATTGTACATATCGATATCAAAGATGGCACTGGTACTGCACTCTAACCACCTAGTGAGTATCAGCATGGACATATCGATACAAAGATGGCCATGGTACTTGCACTCTAACCACCTAGTGAGTATCAGCATTGTACTATCGTATACAAAGATGGCACTGGTACTTGTACTCTAACCACCTAGTGAGTATCAGCATTGTACATATCGTATACAAAGATGGCATGGTACTGCACTCTAACCCCAGTGAGTATCAGCATTGTACATATCGTTACAAAGATGGCACTGGTAATGCACTCTAACCACCTAGTGAGTATCAGCAATGTACATATCGTATACAAAGATGGCACTGGTACTTGTACTCTAACCACTAGTGAGTATCAGCATTGTACATATCGTATACAAAGATGGCACTGGTACTTGTACTCTAACCACCAGTGAGTATCGCATTGTACATATCGTATACAAAGATGGCACTGGTACTTACTCTAACCACCCAGTGAGTATCAGCATTGTACATTGTATACAAAGATGGCCTGGTACTGTACTCTAACCACCTAGTGAGTATCAGCATTGTACATATCGTATACAAAGATGGCACTGGTACTTGTACCTCTAACCACCTAGTGAGTATCAGCATTGTACATATCGTATACAAAGATGGACTGGTACTTGTACTCTAACCACTAGTGAGTATCAGCATTGTACATATCGTATACAAAGATGGCACTGGTACTTGTACTCTAACCCCTAGTGAGTATCAGCATTGTACATATCGTATACAAAGATGGCACTGGTATATGTACTTAACCACCTAGTGAGTATCAGCATTGTACAATCGTATACAAAGATGGCACTGGTACTTGTACTCTAACCACCTAGTGGTATCAGCATTGTACATATCGTATACAAAGATGGCACTGGTACTGACTCTAAACCACTAGTGGAGTATCAGCATTGTACATATCGTATACAAAGATGCACTGGTACTTGTACTCTAACCACCTAGTGAGTATCAGATTGTACATATCGTATTAAAGATGGCACTGGTAATGCACTCTAACCACCTAGTGAGTATCAGCATTGTACATATCGTATACAAAGATGGCACATGGTACAGCACTCTAACCACCTAGTGAGTTCAGCATTGTACATTATCGTATACAAAGATGGCAATGGTACTTGCACTCAACCACCTAGTGAGATCAGCATTGTACATATCGTATACAAGATGGCATGGTACTTGCACTCTAACCACCTAGTGAGTATCAGCATTGTACATATCGTATACAAAAGATGGCACTGGTAATGTACTCTAACCACCTAGTGAGTATCAGCATTGTACATATCGTATACAAAGATGGCACTGGTACTTGCACTCTAACCACCTAGTGAGTATCAGCATTGTACATATCGTATACAAAGATGGCACTGGTACTTGCACTCTAACCACCTAGTGAGTATCAGCATTGTACATATCGTATACAAAGATGGCACTGGTACTTGTACTCTAACCACTAGTGAGTATCAGCATTGTACATATCGTATACAAAGATGGCACTGGTACTTGTACTCTAACACACCTAGTGAGTATCAGCATTGTACATATCGTATATAAAGATGGCACTGGTACTTGTACTCTAACCACCTAGTGAGTATCAGCATTGACATATCGTATATAAAGATGGCACTGGTACTTGCACTCTAACCACTAGTGAGTATCAGATTGTACATATCGTATACAAAGATGGCACTGGTACTTGCACTCTAACACATAGTGAGTATCAGCACATGTACATATCGTATACAAAGATGGCAGGTACTTGTACTCAACACCTAGTGAGTATCAGCATTGTACATATCGTATACAAAGATGGCACTGGTACTTGCACTTAACCACCTAGTGGTTCAGCATTGTACATATCGTATACAAGATGGCACTGGTACTGTAATCTAACCACCTAGTGAGTATCAGCATTGTACAATCGTATATAAAGATGGCACTGGTACTTGTACTCTAACCACCTAGTGAGTATCAGCATTGTACATATCGTATACAAAGATGGCATGGTACTTGTACTCTAACCACCTAGTGAGTATCAGCATTGTACTATCGTATACAAAGATGGCACTGGTACATGACTCTAACCACTAGAGTATCAGCATTGTACATATCGTATACAAAGATGGCACTGGTACTTGCACTCTAACCACCTAGTGAGTATCAGCATGTACATATCGTATATAAAGATGGCACTGGTACTTTACTTAACCACCTAGTGAGTGATCAGCATTGTACATATCGTATAAAAGGGGCACTGGTACTTGTACTCTAACCACCTAGTGAGTATCAGCAAGTACATATCGTATACAAAGATGGCACTGGTACATGCACTCTAACCACCTAGTGAGTATCAGCATTGTACATATCGTATACAAAGATGGCACTGGTACTGTACTCAACCACCTAGTGAGGATCAGCATTGTACATATCGTATACAAAGATGGCACTGGTACTTGTACTCTAACCACCTAGTGGGTATCAGCATTGTAATAATCGTATACAAAGATGGCACTGGTACTTGCACTCTAACCACCTATGAGTATCAGCATTGTACATATCGTATCAAAGATGGCACTGGTACTTGTACTCTAACCACCCAGTGAGTATCAGCATTGTACATATCGTATACAAAGATGGCACTGGTACTTGTACTCAACACCTAGTGGTATCAGCATTGTACATATCGTATACAAAGATGGCACTGGTACTTGTACTCTAACCACCCAGTGAGTATCAGCATTGTACATTCGTATACAAAGATGGCACTGGTAATTGCACTCTAACCACCTAGTGAGTATCAGCATTGTACATATCGTAACAAAGATGGCACTGGTACTTGCACTCTAACCACCTAGTGAGTATCAGCATTGTACATATCGTATACAAAGATGGCACTGGTATTGCACTCTAACCACCTAGTGAGTATCAGCATTGTACATATCGTATACAAAGATGGCACTGGTACTTGCTACTCTAACCACCTAGTGAGTATCAGCATTGTACATATGTATACAAAGATGGCACTGGTACTTGCACTCTAACCACCTAGTGAGTATCAGCATTGTACATATCGTATACAAAGATGGCACTGGTACGTACTCTAACCACCTAGTGAGTATCAGCATTGTACATATCGTATACAAAGATGGCACTGGTACTTGTACTCTAACCAACCTAGTGAGTATCAGCATTGTACATATTCGTATACAAAGATGGCACTGGTACATGCACTCTAAACACCTAGTGAGTATTCAGCATTGACATATCGTATACAAAGATGGCACTGGTACTGTACTCTAACCAAACTAGTGAGTATCAGCATTGTACATATGTATATAAAGATGGCACTGGTACTTGTACTCTAACACCTAGTGAGTATCAGCATTGTACATATCGTATACAAAGATGGCACTGGTACATGTACTCTAACCACCTATGGAGTATCAGCATTGTACATATCGTATACAAAGATGGCACTGGTACATGCACTCTAAACCACCTAGTGAGTATCAGCATTGTACATTCGTATACAAAAGATGACACTGGACTGCACTCTAACCACCTAGTGGTATCAGCATTGTACATATCGTATACAAGATGGCACTGGTACTTGCACTCTAACCACCTAGTGGAGTATCAGCATTGTACATATCGTATACAAAGATGGCACTGGTACTTGTACTCAACCACCTAGTGAGTATCAGCATTGTACATATCGTATACAAAGATGGCACTGGTACTTGTACTCAACCACCTAGTGAGTATCAGCATTGTACATATCGTATACAAAGATGGCACTGGTAGTACTCAACCACCTAGTGAGTATCAGCATTGTACATATCGTATAAAGATGGCACTGGTACTTGTACTCAACCACCTAGTGAGTATCAGCATTGTACATATCGTATTACAAAGATGGCACGGTACTTGTATCATAACCACCTAGGTGAGTATCAGCATTGTACATATCGTATAAAAGATGGCACTGGTACTTGTACTCTAACCACCTAGTGAGTATCAGCATTGTACATATCGTATACAAAGATGGCACTGGTACTTGACTCTAACCACCTAGTGAGTATCAGCATTGTACATATCGTATACAAAGATGGCACTGGGACATGCACTCTAACCACCTAGTGAGTATCAGCATTGTGACATATCGTTTACAAAGATGGCACTGGTACTGCACTCTAACCACTAGTGGTATCAGCATGTAATTCGTATACAAAGATGGCACTGGTACATGCACTCTAACCACCTAGTGAGTATGCAGCATTGTACATATTCGTATACAAAGATGGCACTGGTACATTGACTACTAACCACCTAGTGAGTATCAGCATTGTACATATCGTATACAAAGATGGCACTGGTACTTGTACTCTAACCACCTAGTGAGTATCAGCATTGTACATATCGTATAAAGATGGCACTGGTACTTGTACTCTAACCACCTAGTGAGTATCAGCATTGTACATATCGTATACAAAGATGGCACTGGTACTTGTACTCTAACCACCTAGTGAGTATCAGCATTGTACATATGTATACAAAGATGGCACTGGTGACTAGTACTCTAACCACCTAGTGAGTATCAGCATTTGTACATATCGTATACAAAGATGGCACTGGTACTGTACTCTAACCACCTAGTGAGTATCAGCATTGTACATATTGTATACAAAGATGGCACTGGTACTTGTACTCTAACCACCTAGTGAGTATCAGCATTGTAAATATCGTATACAAAGATGGCACTGGTACTTGCACTCTAACCACCAGTGAGTATCAGCATTGTACATATCGTATACAAAGATGGCACTGGTACTTGCACTCTAACCACCTAGTGAGTATAGCATTGACATATCGTATACAAAGGGACACTGGTACTTGCACTCTAACCACCAGTGAGTATCAGCATTGTACATATCGTATACAAAGATGGCACTGGTACTGCACTCTAACCACCTAGTGAGTATCAGCAATTACATATCGTATACAAAGATGGCATGGTACTTGCACTCTAACCACTAGTGAGTATCAGCATTGTACATATCGTAACAAGATGGCACTGGTACTGCCACTAACCACCTAGTGAGTATCAGCATTGTACATATCGTATACAAAGATGGCACTGGTACTTGCACTCTAACCACCTAGTGAGTATCACGCATTGACATATCGTATACAAAGATGGCACTGGTACTTGCACTCTAACCACCTAGTGAGTATCAGCATTGTACATATCGTATATACAAGATGGCACCATGGTACTTGTACTCTAACCACCTAGTGAGTATCAGCATTGTACATATCGTATACAAAGATGGCACTGGTACTTGCATCTAACCACCTAGTGAGTATCAGCATTGTACATATAGTATACCAAGATGGCACTGGTACTTGACACTCTAACAACCCTAGTATCAGCATGTAAATATGCGTATTACAGAGAGGGCCACTGGTAACTTTGATTTTCTAAACCACCTAGGGTTGTATACGATATGTACAATGCTGATACTCACTAGGTGGTTAGAGTGCATGTACCAGTGCCATCTTTGTATACGATATGTACAATGCTGATACTCACTAGGTGGTTAGAGTACAAGTACCAGTGCCATCTTTGTATACGATATGTACAATGCTGATACTCACTAGGTGGTTAGAGTACAAGTACCAGTGCCATCTTTGTATACGATATGTACAATGCTGATACTCACTAGGTGGTTAGAATGCAAGTACCAGTGCCATCTCTGTATACGATATGTACAATGCTGATACTCACTAGGTGGTTAGAGTACAAGTACCATGCCATCTTTGTATACATATGTCCAATGTCTGATACTCACTAGGTGTTAGAGTGCAAGTACCAGTGCATCTTTGTATACGATATGTACAATGCGATACTCACTAGGTGGTTAGATGCAAGTACCAGTGTCCATCTTGTATACGATATGTACAATGCTGATACTCACTAGGTGGTTAGAGTGCAAGTACCAGTGCCATCTTTGTATACAATATGTACAATGCTGATACTCACTAGGTGGTTAGAGTGCAAGTACCAGTGCCATCTTTGTATACGATATTACAATGCTGATACTCACTAGGTGGTTAGAGTACAAGTACCAGTGCCATCTTTGTATACAGATATGTACAATGCTGATACTCACTAGGTGGTTAGAGTACAAGTACCAGTGCCATCTTTGTATACGATATGTACAATGCTGATACTCACTAGGTGGTTAGAGTGCGTCACCAGTGCCATCTTGTATACGATATGTACAATGCTGATACTCACTAGGTGGTTAGAGTGCAAGTACCAGTGCCATCTTTGTATACGATATGTACAATGCTGATACTCACTAGGTGGTTAGAGTACAAGTACCAGTGCCATCTTTTATACGATATGTACAATGCTGATACTCACTAGGTGGTTAGAGTCAAGTACCAGTGCCATCTTTGTATACGATATGTACAATGCTGATACTCACTAGGTGGTTAGGTGCAAGTACCAGTGCCATCTTTGTATACGAATGTACAATGCTGCTGATACTCACTAGGTGGTTAGAGTGCAAGTACCAAGTGCCATCTTTTATACAATGTACAATGCTGATACTCACTAGGTGGTTAGAGGACAAGTACCAGTGCCATCTTTGTAACGATTGTACAATGCTGATACTCACTAGGTGGTTAGAGTGACAAGTCCCAGTGCCATCTTTGTATACGATATGTACAATGCTGATACTCACTAGGTGGTTAGAGTACAAGTACCAGTGCCATCTTTGTATACGATATGTACAATGCTGATACTCACTAGGTGGTTAGAGTACAAGGTACCAGTGCCATCTATTTATATACGATATGTACAATGCTGATACTCACCTAGGTGGTTAGTACAAGTACCGTGCCATCTTTGTATACGATATGTACAATGCTGATACTCACTAGGTGGTGAGTACAAGTACCAGTGCCATCTTGTATCACGATATGACAATGCTGTATACTCACTAGGTGGTTGAGTAACTTACCAGTGCCATCTTTGTATACGATATGTACAATGCTGATACTCACTAGGTGGTTGAGTCAAGTACAGTGCCATCTTTGTAACGATATGTACAATGCTGATACTCACTAGGTGGTTGAGTCAAGTACCAGTGCCATCTTTGTATACGATATGTACAATGCTGATACTCCACTAGGTGGTTGAGTGCAAGTACCGTGCCATCTTGTATAACGATATGTACAATGCTGATACTCACTAGGTGGTTAGAGTCCATGTACCAGTGCCATCTTTGTATACGAATGTACAATGCTGATACTCACTAGGTGGTTAGAGTGCAGGTACCAGTGCCATCTTTGTATACGATATGTACAATGCTGATACTCACTAGGTGGTTAGAGTACAGTACCAGTGCCATCTTTGTATACGATATGTACAATGCTGATACTCACTAGGTGGTTAGAGTACAAGTACCAGTGCCATCTTTTATACATATGTACAATGCTGATACTCACTAGTTGGTTAGAGTACAAGTACCAGTGCCATCTTTGTATACGATATGTACCAATGCTGATACTCACTAGGTGTTTAGAGTCAAGTACCAGTGCCATCTTTGTATACGATTGTACAATGCTGATACTCACTAGGTGGTTAGAGTACAAGTACCAGTGCCATCTTTGTATACATATGTACAATGCTGATACTCACTAGGTGGTTAGAGTAAGTACCAGTGCCATCTTTGTATACGATATGTACAATGCTGAATACTCACTAGGTGGTTAGAGTCAAGTACCAGTGCCATCTTTGTATACATATGTACAATGCTGATACTCACTAGGGTGGTTAGAGTACAGTACCAGTGCCATCTTTGTATACGATATGTACAATGCTGATACTCACTAGGTGGTTAGAGTGCAATTACCAGTGCCATCTTTGTATACGATATGTACAATGCTGATACTCACTAGGTGGTTAGAGTGCAGTACCAGTGCCATCTTTGTTACGATATGTACAATGCTGATACTCACTAGGTGGTTAGAGTGCAATTACCAGTGCCTCTTTGTATACGAATGTACAATGCTGATACTCACTGGTGGTTAGGTACAAGTACCAGTGCCATCTTTGTATACGATATGTACAATGCTGATACTCACTAGGTGGTTGAGTACAAGTACCAGTGCCATCTTGTATACGATAGTACAATGCTGATACTCACTGGTGGTTAGAGTAAAGTACCAGTGCCATCTTTGATACATTGTACAATGCTGATACTCACTAGGTGGTTAGAGTGCAAGTACCAGTGCCATCTTTGTATACGATTATTACAATGCTGATACCTCACTAGGTGGTTAGAGTACAAGTACCAGTGCCATCTTTGTATACGATATGTACAATGCTGATCCTCACTAGGTGGTTGAGTACAAGTACCAGTGCCATCTTTGTATACGATATGTACAATGCTGATACTCACAGGTGGTTAGAGTCGTACCAGTGCCATCTTTGTAACGATATGTACTGCTGATACTCACTAGGTGGTTAGAGTACAAGTACCAGTGCCCTTTTATACGATATGTACAATGCTGATACTCACTAGGGGTTAAGTACAAGTACCAGTGCCATCTTTTATACGATATGTACATGCTGATACTCACTAGGTGGTTAGAGTGCAAGTACCAGTGCCATCTTTGTATACGATATGTACAATGCTGATACTCCCTAGGTGGTTAGAGTCATGTACCAGTGCCATCTTTGTATACGATAGTACAATGCTGATACTCACTAGGTGGTTAGAGTACAAGTACCATGCCATCTTTGTATACGATATGTACAATCTGATACTCACTAGGTGGTTAGAGTACAAGTACCCAGTGCATCTTTTATACGATTGTACAATGCTGATACTCACTAGGTGGTTAGATACAAGTACCAGTGCCATCTTGTATACGATATGTACAATGCTGAACCACTAGGTGGTTAAGTGCAAGTACCAGTGCCATCTTTGTTATACGATATGTACAATGCTGATACTCACTAGGTGTTTGAGTACATACCTGCCATCTTTGTATACGATATGTACATTGCTGATACTCACTATGTGGTTAGAGTGCAATACCAGTGCCATCTTGTATACGATATGTACAATCTGATACTCACTAGTGGTTAGAGTGCAAGTACCAGTGCCATCTTTTATACGATATGTCAATGCTGATACTCACTAGGTGGTTAGAGTACAGTACCAGTGCCATCTTTATATACGATATGTACAATGCTGATACTCACTAGGTGGTTAGAGTCAAGTACCAGTGCCATCTTTGTATACGATATGTACAATGCTGATACTCACTAGTGGTTAAGAGTACAAGTACCAGTGCCATCTTTGTATACGATATGTACAATGCTGATACTCACTAGGTGGTTAGAGTGCAAGTACCAGTGCCATCTTTGTATACGATATGTACAATGCTGATACTCACTAGGTGGTTAGAGTGCAGTACCAGTGCCATCTTTGTATACGATATGTACAATGCTGATACTCACTAGGTGGTTAGAGTACATATACCAGTGCCATCTTTTGTATACGATATGTACAATGCTGATACTCACTAGGTGGTTAGAGTGCAAGTACCATTGCCATCTTGTATACGATATGTACAATGCTGATCTCACTGGTGGTTGAGTGCAAGTACCATGCCATCTTTGTATACGATTGTACAATGCTGAACTCACTAGTGGTTAGAGTGCGTACCATGGCCATCTTTGTATACGATATGTACAATGCTGATACTCACTAGGTGGTTAGAGTGCATGTACCAGTGCCATCTTTAATACGATATGTACAATGCTGATACTCACTAGGTGGTTAGAGTACAAGTACCAGTGCATCTTTGTATACGATATGTACAATGCTGATAACTCACTAGTGGTTTAGAGTACAAGTACCAGTGCCATCTTTGTATACGATGTACAATGCTGATACTCACTAGGTGGTTAGAGTACAAGTACCAGTGCCATCTTTGTATACGATTGTACAATGCTGATACTCACTAGGTGGTTAAGTACAATTACCAGTGCCATCTTTGTATACGATATGTACAATGCTGATACTCACTAGGTGGTTAGAGTACAAGTACCAGTGCCATCTTTGTATACGATATGTACAATGCTGATACTCACTAGGTGGTTAGAGTACAAGTACCAGTCCATCTTTGTATACGATATGTACAATCTGAACTCACTAGGTGGTTAGAGTACAAGTACCAGTGCCATCTTTGTATACGATATGTACAATGCTGATACTCACTAGGTGGTTAGAGTACAGTACCAGTGCCATCTTTGTATACTAATGTACAATGCTGATACTCACTAGGTGGTTAGAGTGAAGTACCAGTGCCATCTTTGTATACGATATGTACAATGCGATACTCACTGGTGGTTAGAGTACAAGTACCAGTGCCATCTTTGTATACGATATGTACAATGCTGATACTCACTAGGTGGTTAGAGTACAAGTACCAGTGCCATCTCTTGTATACGATATGTACAATGCTGATACTCACTAGGGGTTAGAGTCATATACCAGTGCCATCTTTGTAACGATATGTACAATGCTGATACTCACTGGGTGGTTAGAGTGCAAGTACCATTGCCATCTTTGTATACGATATGTACAATGCTGATACTCACTAGGTGGTTAGAGACAAGTACCAGTGCCATCTTTGTATACGATATGTACAATGCTGATACTCACTAGGTGGTTAGAGTGCAAGTACCATGGCCATCTTTGTATCGATATGTACAATGCTGATACTCACTAGGTGGTTAGAGTGCAGTACCAGTGCCATCTTTGTATCGATATGTACAATGCTGATACTCCCTGGGTGGTTAGAGTCAAGTACCAGTGCTCTTTGTATCATATGTACAATGCTGATACCCCTAGTGGTTAGAGTCCAAGTACCAGTGCCATCTTTGTATACTAATGTACAATGCTGATACTCACTAGGTGGTTAGAGTGCAAGTACCAGTGCCATCTTTGTTACGATATGTAAATGCTGATACTCACTAGGTGGTTAGAGTACAAGTACCAGTGCCATCTTTATATACGATATGTACAATGCTGATACTCACTAGGTGGTTAGAGTCATAGTACCAGTGCCATCTTTGTATACGATATGTACAATGCTGATACTCACTAGGTGGTTAGAGTGCAAGTACCATGCCATCTTTGTATACGATATGTACAATGCTGATACTCACTAGGTGGTTAGAGTACAAGTACCATGCCATCTTTGTATCGATATGTACAATGCTGATACTCACTAGGTGGTTAGAGTGCAAGTACCAGTGCCATCTTTTATACGATATGTACAATGCTGATACCACTAGTGGTTAGAGTACAAGTACCAGTGCCATCTTTGTATACGATATGTACAATGCTGATACTCACTAGGTGGTTAAGTACAAGTACCATGGCCATCTTTGTATACTATTGTCAATGCTGATACTCACTAGGTGGTTAGAGTGCAGTACCAGTCCCCACTTGTATACGATATGTACAATGCTGATCCTCACTAGGTGGTTAGAGTCAAGTACCAGTGCCATCTTTGTATACGATATGTACAATGCTGATACTCACTAGGTGGTTAGAGTCAGTACCAGTGCCCTTTATCGATATGTACAATGCTGATACTCACTAGGTGGTTAGAGTACAAGTACCAGTGCCATCTTTGTATACGATATGTACAATGCTGATACTCACTAGGTGGTTAGAGTAAAGTACCATGCCATCTTTGTATACGATATGTCCAATGCTGATACTCACTAGGTGGTTAGAGTACAAGTACCAGTGCCCCTTTTATACGATATGTACAATGCTGATACTCACTATGGTTAGAGTAAATACCAGTGCCATCTTTGTATACGATATGTACCATGCTGATACTCACTAGGTGGTTAGAGTACAAGTACCAGTGCCACTTTATATACGATATGTACATGCTGATACTCACTGGGTGTTTAGAGTGCAAGTACCAGTGCCATCTTTGTATACATATGTACAATGCTGATACTCACTAGGTGGTTAGAGTACAAGTACCAGTGCCATCTTGTATACGATATGTACAATGCTGATACTCACTAGGTGGTTAGAGTCAGTAACCAGTGCCATCTTTGTATACGATATGTACAATGCTGATACTCACTAGGTGGTTAGAGTAACAGTACCATTGCCATCTTTGTATACGATATGTACAATGCTGATACTCACTAGTGGTTAGAGTACAGTACCAGTGCCATCTTTGTATACGATATGTACAATGCTGATACTCACTAGTGGTTAGAGTACAAGTACCATGCCATCTTTGTATACGATAGTACAATGCTGATACCACTAGGTGGTTAGAGTACAAGTACCAGTGCCATCTTTATATACATATGTACAATGCTGATACTCACTAGGTGGTTAGAGTACAAGTACCAGTGCCATCTTTGTATACGATATGTACAATGCTGATACTCACTAGGTGGTTAGAGTGCAATACCAGTGCCATCTTTGTATACGATATTATCAATGCTGATACTCACTAGTGGTTTAGAGTACAAGTACCAGTGCCATCTTTATATACGATATGTACAATGCTGATACTCACTAGGTGGTTAGAGTACAAGTACCAGTGCCCTTTATATCGATAGTACAATGCTGATACTCACTAGGTGTTAGAGTACAAGTACGTGCCATCTTTATATACGATATGTACATGCTGATACTCACTAGGTGGTTAGAGTACAAGTACCAGTGCCATCTTTGTATACGATATGTACAATCTGATCTCACTAGTGTTAGAGTGCAAGTACCAGTGCCATCTTTGTATCGATATGTACAATGCTGATACTCACTAGGTGGTTAGAGTACAAGTACCAGTGCATCTTTGTATACGATATGACAATGCTATACTCACTAGGTGGTTAGAGTGCAAGTACCAGTGCCATTTTGTAATACGATATGTACAATGCTGATACTCACTAGGTGGTTGAGTACAAGTACCAGTGCCCTTGGTATACGATATGTACATGCTGATACTCACTAGGTGGTTAAGCAAGTCACCAGTGCCCCTTGGTATAACGAATGTACAATGCTGATACTCACGGGTGGTTAGAGTGCATGTACCAGTGCCCCTTGGTATACGATATGTACAATGCTGATTACTCACTAGGTGGTTAGAGTACAAGTACCAGTGCCATCTTTGTATACATATGTACAATCTGATACTCACTAGGTGGTTAGAGTGCAAGTACCAGTGCCATTTTGTATACGATATTGTACAATTGATACTCACTAGGTGGTTAGTAGCAAGTACCAGTGCCCCCTTGGTATACGATATGTCACTGCTGATACTCACTAGTGGTAGAGTCATAGTACCATGCCCTTGTATACGATTACAATGCTGATACTCACTAGGTGGTTAGAGTACAAGTACCAGTGCCATCTTTGTATACGATATGTACAATGCTGATACTCACTAGGTGGTTAGAGACAAGTACCAGTGCCCCTTTATATACGATATTTACAATGCTGATACTCACTAGGTGGTTAGAGTACAAGTCCCAGTGCATCTTTGTATACGATTGTCACTGCTGATACTCACTAGGTGGTTAGAGTACAAGTACCAGTGCCATCTTTGTATACGTATGTACAATGGCTGATCCTCACTAGGTGGTTAGAGTACAAGTACCAGTGCCATCTTTGTATACGATATGTACAATGCTGATACCCACTAGGTGGTTAGAGTACATACCAGTGCCATCTTTGTATACGATATGTACAATGCTGATACTCACTAGGTGGTTAGAGTGCATGTACCAGTGCCATCTTTGTATACGATATGTACAATGCTGATACTCACTAGGTGGTTAGAGTGCATGTACCAGTGCCATCTTTGTATACGACATGTACAATGCTGAATACTCACTAGGTGGTTAGAGTACAAGTACCAGTGCCATCTTTGTATACGATATGTACAATGCTGATACTCACTAGGTGGTTAGAGTGCATTACCAGTGCCATCTTTGTATACGATATGTACAATGCTGATACTCACTAGGTGGTTAGGTCGTACCAGTTGCCATCTTTGTATACGATATGTACAATGCTGATACTCACTAGGTGGTTAGAGTCCAAGTACGCAGTGCCATCTTTGTATACGATATGTACAATGCTGATACTCACTGGGTGGTTAGAGTGCATGTACCCGTGCCATCTTTGTATACGATATGTACAATGCTGATACTCACTGGTGGTTAGAGTACAAGTACCAGTGCCATCTTTGTATACGATATGTCAAATGCTGATACTCACTAGGTGGTTAGAGTACAAGTACCCGTGCCATCTTTTGTATACATATGTACAATGCTGATACTCACTGGGTGGTTAGAGTCAGTACGTGCCATCTTTGTTACGATATTTACAATGCTGATACTCACTAGGTGGTTAGAGTACATGTACCAGTGCCATCTTTTATACGATATTTACAATGCGATACTCATAGGTGGTTAGAGTGCATATTCCCAGTGCCATCCTTGTATACGATATGTACAATGCTGATACTCACTAGGTGGTTAGAGTACAAGTACCAGTGCCATCTTTGTATACGATATGTACAATGCTGATACTCACTAGGTGGTTAGAGTACAAGTACCAGTGCCATCTTTATATACGATATGTACAATGCTGATACTCACTAGGTGGTTAGAGTGCATGTACCAGTGCCATCTTTGTATACAACATGTACAATGCTGATACTCACTAGGTGGTTAGAGTGCATATGTACCAGTGCCCCCTTGGTATACGATATGTACAATGCTGATACTCACTAGGTGGTTAGAGTGCATATGTACCAGTGCCCCCTTGGTATACAATATGTACAATGCTGATACTCACTAGGGAGTGCTGGACCGTGCTCCCGTTCCCTCTGTATTTATGTAGAAGGGATCAGTGCAGGCTCCTGTGTGTAGAGCTCTGTGCTTCCTGCAATCAGGGAGAATCATGTCCAGGGCAGGGAGAGGCAGTAGCTTGTCAGTCACATTCCTGCAGGGGATACTGACAAAATGATTTCCAGTTAAGTTTCGGTTTCCTTGTGATGACGTTTTGGAGCACAAAGAAATGAGATCTGCTGGTTTCTGGAATGAATGGACTGGAAGTCTCATCCCTTCTACTGCCCCCTGGTGGATGGTTTGCACCAGTTATACAAGTTCTGTAAAACACATGGGCCTGATTTACCCACATGGGCTGTGCTAACCAAGATTGAATAGGTTATTGCAAGTTTAACTCCATAATTGCCAGGATTTGCACCACTTTTAACTCCATAATTGAAGACCAGCTAATGGCGCTGGAGTAAAATCCCTTCTGGGATTTACCACAACATCCCACCTCTCCCTGGTTTTAATGGCAGATCCCTGACTCCCTGAAATGATATACAATCTCCCTGAACTGTGTTGTTATGAATTAGAGTGAGGGAGCACAATGATGTCAGAGTCTTTTAGGGGTTAACCAGACATCCCACCCTTCCACTATGTAATTGCGGGCAGGGGGGGGAGAGGGGGCGTAGCGGTGTGGTACGATGTCATTTTACATCACGTCGTGGGTGGGACAAGGCGGTGCAACGTCATTTACGGAGAGGAGATTCAGGACTCCTCTCCGTCGCGGGAGATTGGGGTGGTCTCGCGGGAGCGCGGGAGACCCCAGGAAGATCCGGGAGGGGTGGAATTTCTGGGTTAACAAGTGACAAAAACACTTAATACTATGAAGGAGGTTTAGCACTGGCTAAGGCTGCAGATACCTTAAGGCAAAGTTGTTCTGTCTCACTCTGTGGTACCTTAGCCAGGACTTCCATTTCCGGCTGGGTCAGGGTCCTGTTAGACAAGTTTCTCACCCATTCCTCCTTGTTTGATGAAGTGACACTTCCCTCCTTTTGTATCCAAGGTAGATGTTCTCCTTTGGGGCTGTTCTGGGATGACAGAATAGAGAACTTGTTCTGTTGCCTTTGTTTGCCCTTACAGTGCTGAGAAAGCTGTGCTTGTTTGGTGAACTCCATCACTCTTTCCCAGATGGACACAGGTAGCTGTGAGGCCAGGTTCTGTTCTAGTTGACTAATGTTGTGCATTAAAGCATCGACTGTAAAATGTGTCTGTCGTATCCAATCACGCCCTTAACACCTGGCTGTGATATGCTAATTGGGATTTTCCAGGGTACATAATTGCCACAGATTCTTGTACAAGTCATTCTGAATTGAGAAAGCCAGTCGGATGACTAGCGAAACGTCTTCAAGAACTAAACTTCAAGTCCAGTTGATCTAATTAAATACAACAGATATACCATGACCTGGATGGATGAATATTACAGATATACCATGACCTGGATGAATGAATATTACAGATATACCGTGACCTGGATGGATGAATATTACAGATATACCGTGACCTGGATGAATGAATATTACAGATATACCGTGACCTGGATGGATGAATATTACAGGTATACCGTGACCTGTATTGGTATGACAATTACGAGATTATACCGTTGACCTGGATGGAATGAATATTACAGGAGTCATACCGTTGACCTGGAGTGATGAATATTACAGATTATCCCGTGACCTGGATGAATGAATATTACAGATATACCGTGACTGGATTGGTGAGGATATTACAGATATACCGTGACCTGGATGATGTATGTTTACCAGATCTACCGTGACTGGATGGATGGATATTACAGATACCGTGACTGGATGGATGAAATTTACAGATATACCATGACCTGGATGGATGAATATGTACAGAATATCGTGACCTGGATGGATGATATACAGATATACGTGACCTGGAGGGATGATATTACAGATAACCTGACATGGATGGATGAATATTACAGATATACCGTGACCTGATGGATGAATATACAGTATACCTGACCTGGATGGATGAATATTACAGATATACCGTGACCTGGATGGATGAATATTACAGATATACGTGCCCGGATGGATGATGAATATACAGATATATCCGTGCCTGGAGGGTATGATATTACAGATATACCTGACCTGGATGGATGAATATTACAGATAGACCGTGACCTGGATGGTGAATATTACAGATAACCGTGACCTGATGGATGAATATACAGATATACTGACCTGGATGGATGATATTACAGATATACCGTGACTGGATGGATGAATATTACAAGTTATACCGTGACCTGGATGAAAGAATATACAGATTATACCGTGACCTGGATGGATGAATATTACAGATATACCGTGACCTGATGGAGAATATTAACAGATATAGACCGTGACCTGGATGGATGAATATTACAGATAGGACGGACTGGGATGGATGAATATACAGAGATACCGTGACCAGGCATGGATGAATATTACCAGATATACCGTGACCTGGATGATATGAATATTACAGATATACCGTGACCTGAGTGAAGAATATTACAGATATCCGTGACCTGTGATGGTATGGATATTACAGATAACCGTGACCTGGATGGATGAATATTACAGATATACCGTGACCTGATGGATGAATATTACAGAATACCGTGACCTGATGGATGATGAATATTACAGATAACCGTGACTGGATGGATGAATATTACAGATATACGTACCTGGATGATGAATTACAGATATACCGTGACCTGGATGGAATGAATATTACAGATGATATACCGTGACCTGGATGAATGATATTACAGATATACCGTGCCCTGGATGGATGAATATTACAGATATATACGTGACCTGGATGGATGAATATTACACGATATACCAGTTTGACCTGGATGGATGAATATTACAGATAATACCTGACCTGGATGAAGAATTACATATACCTGACTGATGAATGAATATACAGATATACCATTGACCGGATTGTATGAATATTACGAGATATACGTACAGGATGGATGAATATTTCAGTATTACCGTGACATGGATGAATGAATATCACAGATTACCATGACATGGAATGATGAATATTACAGATATACCGTGACCTGGATGGATGAATATACAGATTACCATGACCGGATGGTTGAATTATTGACAGATTATACCGTGACCTGGATGAATGAATATTACCGAATAGACCGTGACCATGGATGGATGAATATTACAGATATACCGTGACCTGGAGAATGAATATACAGATATACCATGACCTGGATGGATGAATATTACAGATATACCATGGACCTGGATGATGAATATTACAGATATACCATGACCTGGATTGATGAATATTACAGATATACCATGACCTGGATGATGAATATTACGATATACATGACGGATGTGTATTACAGATATACCATGACCTGGATGGATGAATATTTACAGATATACCATGACTGGATGATGAAGATTACAGATATACCGTGACCTGGATGTGATGAATATTACAGATATACCTTGACCTGGATGATGATATTACAGTATACCGTGACTGGATGAATGAATATTACAGATATACCGTGCCTGGATGGATGAATATACAGATATAACGTGACCTGGATGGTGAATGATATACAAATATACCGTGACCTGGGATGAATGAATATTACAGATATACATGACCTGGATGAATGAATATTACAGATTACCATGACCTGGATGGATGAATATTACAAGATATACCGAGCCTGGATGGATGAATATTAAAGATATACCGTGACCTGGATGAATGAATATACAGATATACCATGACCTGGATGAATGAATATCACACGATATACCGTGACCTGGAGGATGAATATTACAGATTTACCATACCTGAAGTTAAAAGCAACATTTTTATTATTGATCAAAATTAGTTTTTTTAATTTAAGTTACACTTTAAGTATGGCTGCCACAGTAATGGAGAGGTGGGTCAGTAGGTGTTTGTACCATTGAAGGTTTGACCAAGCCTTCTGGAAAATAGTACTCCACCCAGAGTTAGGTCATGTGCTCGTTTGAATAAAGTACTTTAAACTAGAGAGTCAGCTTCAAGCATCCAGGCCAACAGGAGAAGCTGTCAGCTCATGTAGCCAAAAAGGCAAGTACCAGTAGGTGTGGGACCAGTTAAAGAAAGCAACACTTGACGTGGTGGACGGGCTTAAAATAATTTGGCCAACTTATGAACTAATTGCTTTTATTTATCCAGGGTTTAGCAGACTGTTGTAGTGGAACCTATGGAGGTAGCCCAATATGCAATTAGAATTGTTTGTGCACTAGAATTCTATTTTTGTATGTACATGTCTCAAGTTGGGGGTTAAAGAAACAAACTTTTTTGATGATTGGTCAAAATTCATTTTTTAACTTTAGTTACCCTTTAAGTATGGCTGCCGCAGTAATGGAAGGGTACATCAGTCATGTGTACCTTTAGGTTGGGGGTTAAAAAAAACAAACTTTATTGATGATTAGTCAAAATTGTTTTTTGACTATAGTTACTCTTTAAGTATGGCTGCCATGGAAATGGAAGGGTAGGTCAGTAGGCGTGTGTACCTGGATCAGGTTGGAAGTTAAATAAACAAACTCTTTTGATTATAGATCAAAATTTGTTTTTTTTTACTTTAGTTACCCTTTAAGTATGGCTGCAACAGTAATGGAGGTGTGGATCAGTGGGTGTGTGCACCTTTGTCAAGTTGGGGTGTTAAAAAAAATAAACTTTTTTGATTATTGATCAAAATTTGTTTTTTGAGTTTAGTTACCCTTTAAATATGGCTGCCACAGGAATGGAAGGGTAGGTCAGTAGGCATGTGTACCGGATCAGGTTGGAAGAGAAATAAACAAACTCTTTTGATATAGATCAAAATTTGTTTTTTTAACTTTAGTTACCCTTTAAGTATGGCAGCAACAGTAATGGAGGTGTGGATCAGTAGGTGTGTGTACCTTTGTTATGTTGGGGGTTAAAAAAACAAACTTTTTGGATTATTGATCAAAATTAGTTTTTTGACTATAGTTACTCTTTAAGTATGTCTGCCATGGAAATGGAAGGGTAGGTCAGTAGGCGTGTGTTCCTGGATCAGGTTGGAAGTTAAATAAACAAACTCTTTTGATTATTGATCAAAATGAGTTTTTTGACTATAGTTACTCTTTAAGTATGGCTGCCATGGAAATGGAAGGGTAGGTCAGTAGGCGTGTGTTCCTGGATCAGGTTGGAAGTTAAATAAACAAACTCTTTTGATTATAGATCAAAATTTGTTTTTTTTACTTTAGTTACCCTTTAAGTATGGCAGCAACAGTAATGGAGGTGTGGATCAGTAGGTGTGTGTACCTGTTATGTTGGGGGTTAAAAAAACAAAACTTTTTGGATTATTGATCAAAATTTGTTTTTTGACTTTAGTTACCCTTTAAATATGTGCTGCCATGAAAATGGAAAGGTAGGTCAGTAGGCGTGTGTTCCTGGATCAGGTTGGAAGTTCAAAAAACAAACTTTTGATTATATATCAAAATTTTTTTTTTTTACTTTAGTTACCCTTTAATAAAATAAAGTTACCCTTTAACTAAATAAAGTTACCCTTTATGTATGACTGCCACAGTAATGGATAAGTAGACCAGAAGGTATGTGTACCCGTGTCAGGTTGCGGATTAAAAAAACAAACTTTTTTGATGATTTGTCAAAATTAGTTTTTTTTTACTTTAGCTACCCTTTAAGTATGTCTGCAACACTAATGGAGGTGTGGATCAGTAGGTGTGTGTACCTTTATTTTAACCTAGAGACACGTACAGACATGTGGGACACATTGCTATTACCTAGCTAAGGAACCTGCAGAAGCAATACCACGTTATCTGCGAATTTCGAGATTTTTTTCCTATTAACTACAATGGGTACAATCCACAAACAAGGGTATTTTAAGATTTCAGGGTCATTTCATAAATGTAAAAACACTGATACCCTAAACCTCCACAGACACTGGTACACATACCTAATGACCTATCTTACCATTTCTGTGGCAGCCATACTATAGTAACTATAGTCAAAAAACAAAACCTTGATTAATCATTAATATAAGTTAGTTTTATGGTTATAAACATAGCTTTCATTGTCTTTCTTGTAATTGTCTTACCTCTTCTTTCTTCTCTCGGACAGAAGAAAGCAATGAACTGCGTCAGGTTGAAGGTGGAAACCTCTCTCTGGTAAGTTACTTACTTACAATTTAATTATATAGTTACTTACACTTTTTACTTTGTATTCCTGATCATGTATTAATAATACAGAGACTACACACGCATACTTACCTACCTTTCCATTTCCACGGCAGCCTTACTTAAAGGGTAACTAAAGTTAAAAAACTAATTTTGACCAATCATTAAAAAAGTTATTTTTTTTAACCCCCCCTCAACCTGACACAGGTACACACACATACTGACCTACCTTTCCATTTCCATGGCAGCCTTATTTTAAGGGTAACTAAAGTAAAAACATTATTGACCAATCATCAAAAAGGTAATTTTTTGTACCCCCCCATCCTGACACAGGCACACACACCTACTGAATGACTCAAAACCTATAGCACAGACACTCACATCTGCAAAATGAAGACTTTTAAGACAACTTTAAAGTTTACACTTCCCCTTTCTAGTTTAACATAGCTTTCGTTGTCTTTCTTTTAATTGTGTTCTTACCTCTTCTTTTTCAGTCTCGGACAGAAGAAAGCAAGGCACTGGGGCAGGTTGAAGATGGAAACATCTCTCTGGTGAGTTACTTTAGAAAATATTTTGTGATTTTAAACTTTTTATCCCTGATCATGTATTAATAATACAGAGATTATACCCAAGCTTTAGCCTAGTCAAAAATAATATCCCCATCATTGTACCCTGACCAAAATGAAATTAGCTTTGCATGGAAGCAGGGCTGAGATTTATCTACAACCTTCTTTCATTACCATATGACAAATACACATTAGGTTCAGGGTACACTACTAGGCAATGTAGGATTCATGGAATAGCCAGCCTTATTTGGCAATCACTGTCCCTGTATCTTCCAGGCTCCCAGTCATTTCCCAGGAAAGTATTGAGGACAGACGATGGTTATTTTAGGCTAATGTACAGAACACGTATTTGTTTGCAAGTTTAAACTGGTGATTCTTTTTTTATAAATTACAAAAAAGTTATTTTTTTCCCCCAGAACCAGGACCTAGGGGCATAACTACTACAGGAGCATGTGACCATAGGGGGCCCCAACCTCTTATATTGGCTCCAACCTCTTATATTGGCTCCAACCTCTTATATTGGCTCCAACCTCTTATATTGGCTCCAACCTCTTATATTTGCCATGACAGATATAGCCTTCCCCCAGAAAACCACTGTAGACAAAGCAGCGAGGGCCCCAATGATTTCTAGTTATGCTGTAAATAGTCATTCTAGAGCCTATGATGTAATCATTTCTGTATATCTTGGGCTGTGGAGCACGTAGGGCCCTATTTATAAAAGATCGGTATCGTTATCGTAAAATACAGATCGTTATCGTAAAATAACGACCGGGTTTTTACCGATAACGACCGGTATTTACCGATAACGACCGGTATTTACCGATATCGGTAAATAACGATCGTTATCGGTAAATAACGACCGTTCTTTACCGATAACGACCGGTATTTAACGATAACGATACCGATCTTTTATAAATAGGGCCCGTAGAGAGGTGGTTGATGGCTCGTTTTAAAGGTAGGAACCTGGCCTTTCATTTAAACTCAACTTGTTTGGAGACCACGGTTCCCCTTTAAATCTTAGGCTGGGTAAACACCATGCAATATTTGTAGCCGTCTGTCGGTCATCCAAAAATATTGCATGGTGTGGGTGCCAAGGGCCAGATCGGACAGACCAAATACCAAATTGACCCACTGGTTATCTAAGAACCCCCTATGGTAAAACCACAATCTATTTGTAATCTATCAGGCAGGAAGGTATAGTAACTGGTTTTGACTACATTTCCCACCAAACCTAAATACAATTCCCTTCCTGTGCTGCTGTTTTCATAATCTGTACATTGATTGACGGAGAAATAACCTGGAGATTAGTTTTAGTCTTTTTATGTATAAAACTGACGTTTTTTTTTCTATTTTTAAGGAACAAGATGAAATCTCAATCGTTTCCGTAAGTAAAAACAAAAAGTTTATATTAAAACACATACAGGGCGATGCAAGAAGCCCCGCCCTCTAAGGGAGGGGGAGGGGCCGAGGGTCAGATGATGTCACTGGAAATTGACTGGAAGCAGGCCCAAAAAGTGAACTATTCCTTTAATATATTGATTGAAGGGAGGTTAATGATCTATGCCTTACCTCTTGTTTTTCAATCAAATGACAGCCGAAAAAAGAAGATATTTACCTTACACGCAATCCCCCGCTGCAGCAGTGAACTAGTAACTAACTCAGAGTAACTATAGCGCGTATTATCGTGCATGCGTGCTATAGTTACTCTGAACCAGGAAGTGGTCGGGACCTGTCACTAATGCAGCGGATCGTGTGTAAGGTAAATATCTTCTTTCTAAAGCTAGGTACACACCTAGCGATTTTTCCTCCTGACCGACCGTTCGATACTTTCGAACGGTCGGCCAGGAGGAAGGACTGTCGGTCGCGGCAAAAGCAGCCGCGTCCGATAGTCACCGCGACCGATCGTGCGGTCCATAGAGGACCGCACGATCGGACGAGGTTTTCCACCCTGTCCGATCGTCCTTTCGTCCGATTCGGACGAACGGTCGATCGGACATGGGCACATTCGGATTCGATAATTTCGGTCCGATCGACTGATACACTGAACTATCGGTCGATCGGACCGAAATATCTAATCGTGTGTACCCAGCTTTAGTCTCTCCTGGTAAATTGATTGAAGAATAGGAGGTAAGGCATAGCTCCTTAACCAATCAATACATTAATACTTTTCGTGTGTACTATTCCTTTAAACTATTCTTGGCAATTTGATTCTCACAGGCTGCAGCCAGAGATATAATTCAGGGCTCATAATGAAAACATTTTCTTAAAACACTTCCATAAAACACATGCACTAATTTCCTGTTTTTTTCATTGTAGGATGGTGAAAAACTATTTCCTTATTACGGAGAGATTGCTATGGGTGACATTGTAGTAATATTTATAGTAAGTTTTCAATATTGATAGTTTACAATCTTGTTTAAAACCTAAATCGTTTGTTTGAAATTCTCACGTTTTTTCTTTCTCTCTAAAGACTCGACTTCAGGATCCAGAAGTAGTGGCAGCTTGTAAAGCTGTCAATATCCATAAGGTAATAGACACGTTTTCTAGATTAAAATGTATTTTTTCGTTATATCAAATATGTATCTATAGAGATGGCCAGAGATTTATGTATAGTTTTATATAGATATAATATATATATATAGAGAGAGAGATATAATATAATAAAATGGCACATTTGGCGTTGATGTGCAAGACTATATAATCATATTTTATTGTGAACTGATAATATAAACAAATATATAAATGAATTTGTGTTGCCATGTATGAAATTAATATTTTTATTTACACCGTAGAAATGCCCAAAAGAAAGGCTTCGGATGCAGGAAGTCCACTTGCTTCGGAAATTGCAACAGAAAAATATAATCTGCTATTACAATGCCTGCTTAGAGAATGTCGACTCGGAATGTGATATATTATGGGTAAAAATAATATTGAGTTTAATGAATATCCTGTTTAGTGTCGATGTGCTATATAAATGACTAATCTCTCCAAAATACACAAGTACAGATTATCAATATCATTTTTAGTTCTAGATTTGGTGTGTCCCAGGAAGAATCTTTGCCTTACCTCCCGTTCTTCAATCAATATCTCAGGAGCCTGTGACCAATATAAGTATATTTACCTTTCGTGGGATCCGCCACTGCTGAACTGAAAATTCCCGACCGCTTCCTGGTTCTAATCCACTATAGCGCTCATTATAACACATGTACGCTGTGGTGGATTAGAACCATGAACCGGCAGCAGTGGTTCGCCCGAAAAGTAAATGTACTTACCTTTGTCCCCTGAGATATTAATTGAAGAACAGGAGGTAAGGCATCGCTCCTTTAATCAATACATTAAAGGGAAAGTTTACTTTTGCAGTGAACTATTCCTTTAATAGGAAGAATGAAAAATCTCATTTATTTGTACATATTAACATCTGTATACAATATAACAAGAAGGATTTTCTTTTTTATTTTAGATGGCTATAGAATATTGTGGCGGAGGATCTCTCCGTGAACTCATCGACGCGTATTACAAATTATATCATAAAGACGTCCCTGAGAATTGGATCAAATACGTCTGTAGGGAGGTTTTGATGGTAGGTCTGGGAATCTGTAGAAATTCTAGAATATTAAGGAAAAAGTTTGGACATTAGAATCTCTTAATAATTTTCACCTGCAAAGGACCAAGGTCAGGCAAACTGCGTTCTGATGGCCAATCATATGGTCTTTAATGGACCAGGCTACTTTACTGTTCAACCATCAATATTTTTACATGTCCTACTGGTCGAATGTAACAGACCATGTGTTCCCGGCATTATTCTCGATTGGCCAAATGACATCATTTGTAAACAAAAATCTATTTAGGTCTGAAACCATCATTGCTAATCTATTATACCGGTAATGTTTAAACTATATATGAACTATTCTGTATATTTATATCTCTCCAGGGGCTGTGTTATCTGCACAAATGTAACATTGTCCACAATGATATAGAACCCAAAAATATCCTTTTTACCATGGATGCTGGTGTTAAACTAGGTAAGTAAACCTTACCATTGTAATCACACGAACCCTTATAGGTATTTAAATGGGTCTAGTGGAATTTCATTTCAGCTGTGTTTCTGGGGGGGAGAGCCAATTAAAGTCAATGGTATTTGAGTCCGTTTATTTATAAGGGCAATGTGTCATTTCAGCTGATTTCAGTAAAGCCATCCAATTAAAAGGAGACGAGAGCAGGACCTCAAGACTTCCAGGGACCCTTCGCTACATGGCACCAGAAGTAGTTTCAGGAGAAACCCAGGGATACGACCCATCGGTATGATAAATGGTTGTTATGTATATTGCTGTCATACATTGGGTAATCATTTACAATTTAAGATTGATCCCATGGCCAAAAACTGAATCAACCTAATATCTAGTTGATGTAGGACCAGTGGCCACTATAAAGCTGGGTACACGCCATCCAAAAATTCAGCCAGACCGACTGACATTTCAGTGTGTAGGTCAATCGGGACGAACAGGCGATCAGACGCGTCCAAAGGCCACAGGCAATCGTGCGATCCTCTGGACTGGACGCTTGGTTGGGGTGAACTTTCAGTCACTGCCATTTTTAAATTAGTATAAAAAACACGCTAACCCGATAGTACATTGGGTAGCGTTAGTTTTGCATTGATTTGTCTCCAAATTGCCCAATATAGCACCACCCCCTATATACATACCTAACTTACTATGCCTCATACCTTACTATGCCTCATACTATTATAGCACCACCCCCTATATACATACCGAACTTACTATGCCTCATACTATTATATGGACTGCTATGTGAATTCTAATATTCCTTTATTTTAAAATAAAGGGGAATTCTGTTCCCCTGTGTACAAGCTCATTTCTATCAGGAAAAAGCTACATTTTTCATTGGGATGGCTAAATAGGACATGAGCCATACATTGGTTTCTAATCTTAATATTTCTGTTTTCTAGTCTGACATCTGGTCGCTAGGGATTTCGATCATAGAAATGGCTGAAAGAAAACAACGTAAGTACAATATAGAACAGTGCAGTGGGATTAGCTCAGTAAGTTAGTTAAATGATCACAGACACATGTAAGAAAACATCATTACCAATTAATGGTAGAATATTTATAAATGTCTGAAATCTATTTAAGAGCTACCCAACCATAGACCGGCTGGGGGCGGCTAGAGGGGCACCATTGGCGGATACCAGGCTGCTCGCTTGGCTCTGCCTTCAATCTGCTCACGTCTTGTGGTGCATTTAGTATCATTTTAGCACATAATCAATCCTGGCACTTGATTAACGTTTTACCTACCTCCTAATCATCTCCTAAAGATTTATTTATTATTTATTAATTATTTTTTTTCTATATATTTCATTACAACCTTTAGCCTTTGAAAATGTTTCCAAAAAGAAAGCAAAGACCCTGATCTATTCACTAAATCCACCAGAAATAAATTCTGCTTTATGGTGAGTCCTTTTTTCCTAACTCGTCTTTTTGGACACCAAATTTACTGTCAATCATTATAAGGGGTGTAACTACATGGGGAGCAAGTACAGGGGGGCCGGGAGCCAATGACAGATATAGCCTCCTCCCAGAAAACCACTGTGGATGAAGCACGGAGAGGTGTCCCATCACAGTTTTGCTGGGGGGCTCAGTGATTCCTAGTTATGCTATTGATGGGCTGCAGAGTGGCTCCCGGTTTCTAGTACCTAAAGGTTCCACTAAAGGTCGTTACACATGCGATCGTGGGCCCGACCTGCTCAATGTGTACTAATATGGAAGCTTGGTTGGGCGAAATGGGCATCAAAGAGGGTTTGCAAACCTTTGAAGTAACATATCAGTTTCCTCTGGGAAATTACTGCAAACTTGTTTGTCATTGATTGTCTTAAGATTAACATTGTAGCCATCTTATAAAATATATAAATGCGACCTATGGGGATTTAAAGCATTTGCCTGAAAAATAAAACACATCAATTATATATTTATATGATAAATAAATAACATTTCATCTTACAGGTCTAATGAGCTCCAACAATTCTTAAGATTGTGCTTGATGAAGACTCCAAACAGTCGAGGATCAGCTAAAAAACTATTAAAGCACAAGTTTATCAAGGGGCGCAAACTTAGAGAAAAAGCCCAAAAACACATAAATCAGATTATTATAGCGAAGATAAAAATAATAGGTAAGAAATAGAAAACATACGAGGGTCACGGTAAAATACAAACAACTGGTTTTTAGTCTATCACTATTTTACATTGATAGTTATAGAACGGTAACCTACTTACAGGGTTGTTCAATACAAGTTTTTTTACATTATTAAAAAAATTTTCTTCGATTCCAAAACAGATAAGAAATTTAAAAAGAAGAAGGACTTTGATGACGACGAGGATGAAGAGGAGCATAACAAGGACAAGGAGGATGACTATGAGAAGGAAGAAACCAAGGACCAGGAGGATAAAGACAAGCAGGATGATGACAAGAGTAGGAGTGAATGACAAGAAGGAATAAACACAAGAATGAGACGACAAGGAGGAAACCAAGGACCGGAGGATAAAACACAGCAGGATGATAACAAGAAGGATAACAACAAGAATGAGACGACAAGAGGAAACCAAGGACCAGGAGGATAAAGACAAGAGGATGATGACAAGAAGGATAACAACAGAATGAGGACACAGAGAAACCAAGGACCAGGAGAAAGACAGAGGGATGAGACAAGAAGGATAACAACAAGAATGAAAACGACAAGGAGGAAACCAAGGACCAGGAGGATAAGACAGAGGATGATGACAAGAAGGATAAACACAGAATGAAAGACAAGGAGGAAACCAAGGACCAGAGGATAAAGACAAAGGATGATGACAAGAAGGATACAACAAGAATGAAGACGACAAGGAGGAACCAAGGACCAGGAGGATAAAGACAAGAGGATGATGACAAGAAGGATAACAACAAAAGAAGAGACGACAAGGAGAAAACCAGGACCAGAGGATAAGAAGCAGAGGATATATGACAAGAAGGATAACAACAAGATGAAGACGACAAGGAGAAACCAAGGACCAGAGATAGAGAAAAAACAATAGGATGATACAGAAGAATACAACAAGAATGAACACAAGAGGAAACCAAGACCGGAGTATAAAGACAAGCAGGATGATAAAAAAGGATAAACAAAATGAAGACGACAAGGAGGAAACCAAGGACCAGGAGGATAAAGACAAGCAGATGATGACAGAAGGATAACAACAAAATGAAAACGACAAGGATACCAAGGACCAGGAGGATAAAGACAAGCAGGATGATGACAAGAAGGATAACAACAAGAATGAAAACGACAAGGAGGAAACCAAGGACCAGGAGGATAAAGACAAGCAGGATGATGACAAGAAGGATAACAACAAGAATGAAAACGACAAGAGGAAACCAGGACCAGGAGGATAAAGACAAGCGGATGATGACAAGAAGGATAACAACCAGAATGAAACGACAAGGAGGAAACCAAGGACCAGGAGGATAAACACAAGCAGGATGATGACAAGAAGGATAACAACAAGAATGAAAACGACAAGGAGGAAACCAAGGACCAGAGGAGGGGATAAGACAGCAGGATGATGACAAGAGGATAACAACAAGAATGAAAACGACAAGGAGGAACCAAGGACCAGGAGATAAAGACAAGCAGGATGATGCAAGAAGATAAAACAAGAATGAAAACGACAAGGAGGAGGAAACCAAGGACCAGGAGGATAAAGACAGCAGGATGATGACAAGAAATAAATACAACAAGAAATGAAGACGACAAGGAGGAAACCAAGGACCAGGAGGATAAAGACAGCAGGATGATGACAAGAAGGATAACACAAGAATGAACGACAGAGGGAAACCAAGGACCAGGAGGATAAAGACAAGCAGGTGATGACAAGAAGGATAACAACAAGAATGAAGACGACAAGGAGGAAACCAAGGACCAGGAGGATAAAGATCAAGCAGGATGATGACAGAAGGATAACAACAAGAATGAAAGACGACAAGAGGAAACCAAGGACCAGGAGGATAAAGACAAGTAGGATGATGACAAGAAGGATAACAACAAGAATGAAGACGACAAGGAGGAAACCAAGGACAGGAGGATAAAGACAAGCAGGATGATGACAAGAAGGATAACAACAAGAATGAAGACGACAAGGAGGAAACCAAGGACCAGGAGGATAAAGACAAGCAGGATGATGACAAGAAGGATAAACAACAAGAATGAAGACGACAAGGAGGAAACCAAGGACCAGGAGGATAAGACAAGCAGGATGATGACAAGAAGGATAACAAAAGACATGAGAGACAGAGGAGGAAACCAAGGACAGGAGGATAAGACAAGCAGGATGATGACAAGAAGGATAACAACAAGAATGAAAACGACAAGGAGGAAACCAAGGACCAGGAGGATAAAGACAAGCAGGATGATGACAAGAAGGATAACAACAAGAATGAAAACGACAAGGAGGAAACCAAGGACCAGGAGGATAAAGACAAGCAGGATGATGACAGAAGGATAACAACAAGAATGAAGACGACAAGGAGGAACCAAGGACCAGGAGGATAAAGACAAGCAGGATATGACAAGAAGGATAACAACAAGAATGAGACGACAAGGAGGAAACCAAGGACCAGGAGGATAAAGACAGCAGGATGATGACAAGAAGGATAACAACAAGAATGAAACGACAAGGAGGAACCAAGGACCAGGAGGATAAAGACAAGCAGGATGATGACAAGAAGGATACACACAAGATGAAGAAGACGACAAGGATGGAAAACACAAGGACCAGGAGGATAAAGACAAGCAGGATGATGACAAGAAGGATAACAACAAGAATGAGACGAAAGAGAAAGAGGAAACCAAGGACCAGAGGATAAAGACAAGCAGGATGATGACAAGAAGGATAACAACAAGAATGAGGACGACAAGGAGGAAACCAAGGACCAGGAGGATAAAGACAAGCAGGATGATGACAAGAAGGATAACAACAAGAATGAAGACGACAAGGAGGAAACCAAGGACCAGAGGATAAAGACAAGCAGGATGATGACAAGAAGGATAACAAGAATGAAAACGACAGGAGGAAACCAAGGACCAGGAGGATAAAGACAAGCAGGATGATGACAAGAAGGATAACAACAAGAATGAAAACGACAAGGAGGAAACCAAGGACCAGGAGGATAAAGACAAGCAGGATGATGACAGAAGGATAACAACAAGAATGAAGACGACAAGGAGGAAACCAAGGACCAGGAGGATAAAGACAAGCAGGATGATGACAAGAAGGATAACAACAAGAATGAAGACGACAAGGAGGAAACCAAGGACCAGAGGATAAAGACAAGCAGGATGATGACAGAAAGGATAACAACAAGAATGAGAAACACAGGAGGAAACCAAGGACCAGGAGGTATAAAGACAAGCGGATGTATGACAAGAAGGATAACACAAGAATGAAAACGACAAGGAGGAAACCAAGGACCAGGAGGATAAAGACAAGCAGGATGATGACAAGAAGGATTAAACAACAAGAATGAAACGACAAGGAGGAAAACCAAGGACCAGGAGGATAAAGACAAGCAGGATGATGACAAGAAGGATAACAAACAAGAAGAGACGACAAAGGAGGAAACCAAGGACAGGAGGATAAGACAGCAGGATGATGACACGAAGGATAACAACAAGAATGAAAAGCGACAAGAGGAAACCAAGGACCAGGAGGATAAAGACAAGCAGGATGATGACAAGAAGGATAAACAACAAGAATGAAACGACAAGGAGGAAACCAAGGACCAGGAGGATAAAGACAAGCAGGATGATGACAAGAAGGATAACAACAAGAATGAAGACGACAAGGAGGAAACCAAGGACCAGGAGGATAAAGACAAGCAGGATGATGACAAGAAGGATAACAACAAGAATGAAGACGACAAGGATGGAAACCAAGGACCAGGAGGATAAGAAACAAGCAGGATGATGACAAGAAGGTAACAAACAAGAATGAAAACGACAAGGAGGAAACCAAGGACCAGGAGGATAAAGACAAGCAGGATGATGACAAGAAGGATAACAACAAGAATGAAGACGACAAGGAGGAAACCAAGGACCAGGAGGATAAAGACAAGTAGGATGATGACAAGAAGGATAAACAACAAGAATGAAGACGACAGGAGGAAACCAAGACCAGGAGGATAAAGACAAGCAGGATGATGACAAGAAGGATAACAACAAGAATGAAAACGACGAAGAGAAACCAAGGACCAGAGGATAAAGACAAGCGGAGTGATGACAAGAAGGATAACAACAAGAATGAGACGACAAGGAGAAACCAAGGACCAGGAGGATAAAGACAAGCAGGATGATGACAAGAAGGATAACAACCCAAGAATGAAGACGAAAATAGGAGGAAACCAAGGACCAGGAGGATAAAGACAAGCAGGATGATGACAAGAAGGATAACACACAGAATGAAGACGACAAGGAGGAAACCAAGGACCAGGAGGATAAAGACAAGCAGGATGATGACAAGAAGGATAACAACAAGAATGAAGACGACAAGGAGGAAACCAAGGACCAGGAGGATAAAGACAAGCAGGATGATGACAAGAAGGATAACAACAGAATGAAGACGACAAGGAGGAAACCAAGGACCAGGAGGATAAAGACAAGTAGGATGATGACAAGAAGGATAAACAACAAGAATGAAGACGACAAGGAGGAAACAAGGACCAGGAGGATAAAGACAAGCAGGATGATGACAAGAAGGATAACAAACAGAATGAGACGACAAGGAGGAAACCAAGGACCAGGAGGATAAAGACAAGCAGGATGATGACAAGAAGGATAACAACAAGAATGAGGACGACAAGGAGGAAACCAAGGACCAGGAGGATAAAGACAAGCAGGATGATGACAAGAAGGATAACAACAAGAATGAAAACGACAAGAAGGAAACCAAGGACCAGGAGGATAAAGACAAGCAGGATGATGACAAGAAGGATAACAACAAGAATGAAACGACAAGGAGGAAACCAAGGACCAGGAGGATAAAGACAAGCAGGATGATGACAAGAAGGATAACAACAAGAATGAAAACGACAAGGAGGAAACCAAGGACCAGGAGGATAAAGACAAGTAGGATGATGACAGAAGGATAACAACAAGAATGAATGAAAACGACAAGGAGGAAACCAAGGACCAGGAGGATAAAGACAAGAGGATGATGACAAGAAGGATAACAACAAGAATGAAGACGACAAGGGGAAACCAAGGACCGGAGGATAAGACAAGCAGGATGATGACAGAAGAGAGGATAACAACAAGAATGAAAAACGACAAGGAGGAAACAAGGACCAGGGATAAAGACAAGCAGATGATGACAAGAAGGATAACAACAGAATGAAAAGACAAGAGAGAAACCAAGGACAGGAGGATAAGAAAAGCAGGATGTGACAAGAGGATAACAACAAGAATGAAGACGACAAGGAGGAAACAAGGACCAGAGGAGGATAAAAGACAAGCAGGATGATGACAAGAAGGATAACAACAAGAATGAGGACGACAAGGAGGAAACCAAGGACCAGGAGGATAAAGACAAGCAGGATGATGACAAGAAGGATAAACAACAAGAATGAAGACGACAAGGAGGAAACCAAGGACAGGAGGATAAAGACAAGCAGGATGATGACAAGAAGGATAACAACAAGAATGAAGACGACAAGGAGGAAACCAAGGACCAGGAGGATAAAGACAAGAGGATGATGACAAGAAGGATAAAACAAAAGAATGAAGACGAAGGAGGAAACCAAGGACCAGAGGATAAAGACAAGCAGGATGATGACAAGAAGGATACAACAACAAGAATGACGACAAGGAGGAAAACCAAGGACCAGGAGGATAAAGACAAGAGATGATGACAGAAGGATAACAACAAGAATGAAAACGACAAGGAGGAAACCAAGGACAGGAGGATAAAGACAAGCGGATGAAGACAGAAGGAAACAACAAGAATGAAGACGACAAGGAGAAACCAAGGACCAGGAGGATAAAGACAAGAGGATGATGACAAGAAGGATAAACAACAAGAATGAAAACGACAGGAGGAAACCAAGGCACAGGAGGATAAAGACAAGTAGGATGATGACAAGAAGGATAACAACCAGAATGAGACGACAAGGAGGAAACCAAGGACCAGAGGATAAAGACAAGAGGATGATGACAAGAAAGATAACAACAAGAATGAAGACGACAAGGAGGAAACCAAGGACCAGGAGGATAAGACAAGCAGGATGATGACAAGAAGGATAACAACAAGAATGAGAAGAACAAGGAGGAACCAAGGACCAGGAGGATAAAGACAAGCAGGATGATGACAAGAAGGATAACAACAAGATGGACGACAAGGAGGAAACCAAGGACCAGGAGGATAAAGACAAGCAGGATGATGACAAGAAGGATAAACACAAGAATGAAGACGACAAGGAGAACAAGGAAGGCGGAGAAAAGACAAGCAGGATGATGACAAGAAGGATAAACAACAAGAATGAAAACGACAAGGAGAAAACCAAGGACCAGGAGGATAAAGACAGTAGGATGATGACAAGAAGGATAACAACAAGAATGAAGACGACAAGGAGGAAACCAAGGACCAGGAGGATAAAGACAAGCAGGATGATGACAAGAAGGATAACAACAAGAAGAGACGACAAGGAGGAAACCAAGGACCAGGAGGAAAAGACAAGTAGGATGATGACAAGAAGGATAAACAACAAGAATGAGACGACAAGGAGGAAACCAAGAGCCAGGAGGATAAAGACAAGTAGGATGTGAAAGAAGGATAACAACAAGAATGAAGACGACAAGGAGGAAACCAAAGACCAGGAGGATAAAGACAAGCAGGATGATGACAAGAAGGATAACAACAAGAATGAAGACGACAAGGAGGAAACCAAGGACCAGGAGGATAAAGACAAGAGGATGATGACAAGAAGGATAACAACAAGAATGAGGACGACAAGGAGGAAACCAAGGACCAGGAGGATAAAGACAAGTAGGATGATGACAAGAAGGATAACAACAAGAATGAGACGACAAAGGAGGAAACCAGGACCAGGAGGATAAGACAAGAGGATGATGACAAGAAGGATAACAACAAGAATGAAACGACAAGGAGGAAACCAAGGACCAGGAGGATAAAGACAAGTAGGATGATGACAGAAGGATAACACAAAAGAATGAGACGACAAGGAGGAAACCAAGGCCAGGAGGATAAGACAAGCAGGATGATGACAAGAAGGATAACAACAAGAATGAAGACGACAAGGAGGAAACCAAGGACCAGGAGGATAAAGACAAGCAGGATGATGACAAGAAGGATAACAACAAGAATGACAACGACAAGGAGGAAACCAAGGACCAGGAGGATAAAGACAAGCAGGATGATGACAAGAAGGATAAACACAAGAATGAGGACGACAAGGAGGAAACCAAGGACCAGGAGGATAAAGACAAGCAGGATGATGACAAGAAGGATAACAACAAGAATGAAAACGACAAGGAGGAAACCAAGGACCAGGAGGATAAAGACAAGCAGGATGATGATGTAGATGACGACAAGGGTGACAATAAGAATGAAGATCAAGAATCAGGTCAAAAAGAACATGAGAAGGAACATCGTCAGTTCCAAAATGTCCCCAAGAGATTAGCTACACTTGAAAAAGGAACGTACACTGTAGCGACCATTCGTTCTCAATACTTTTAAAACCAAAATCCTCTTCCAGAAGTGGACATTTAAGTAGAAAATACGTCGCCCCCCAAAAAAATCTACGACAAATAGAATTAAAATCACCAACAAAAGTACAACCTGTCCCCAAGGTGGCTTCATAAATGAACGTACACATACTGTACATATCTACATTAAAGACTGAGGAGGAGCCAGAAGGACAAAGGAACAAAGAAGAAAATGATTATTATTTTAATAAATGAAATGTATGTATATTGTATATATGCGTGTGCATTTCAAATTAAAAAAAATAAAAAAGCCTTTTCTATTGACGTGGATATTATAGAATAGGATAAGGATGTGAAATGGATAAGAAGAAGATTTAGGGACACCTGGAGTAAGGATCTTAGGGGTTAAATTCATTTCGCCCTGTAACGGTCTCTTTAATCACAGTGATAATTTTACTGTGAAAATGGTTGAAAACAATACAAACCTGTTATTAGATCACTAACATTCATTTAGGATTGCAATCCGTTATAAATACCAGACATTATTAAAGGATAAATGGTGCTATATTACACAGCTGTCTTTATTCAACCTCCAATACTATGTAACTGTTATACAGACATTATGGGTAGGGTATAAAGGTTGGACTAGATGGACGTATGTCTTTATACATCCTCCAATACTATGTTACTATGTAACCGTTATACAGAGTTGATCAGACTATTATGGGTAGGGTATAAAGGTTGGACTGGGACGTATTGTCTTTATACAACCTCCAATACTATGTTACTATGTAACTGTTATACAGACATATGGGTAGGGTATAAAGGTTGGACTAGATGGACGTATGTCTTTATACAACTCCATACTATGTTACTATGTAACTGTTAACAGACATATGGGTAGGGTATAAAGGTTGGACTAGATGGACGTATATCTTTATACAACCTCCAATACTATGTTATCTATGTAACTGTATACAGACATTATGGGTAGGGTATAAAGGTTGGACTAGATGGACGTATGTCTTTAACAACCTCCAATACTATGTTACTATGTAACTGTTATACAAGACATAGGGTGAGTGGGTATAAAGGTTGGACTAGATGGACGTAGTCTTTATACAAACCTCCAATACTGTTACTATGTAACTGTTATACAGACATTATGGGTAGGGTATAAAGGTTGGACTAGATGGACGTATGTCTTTATACAACCTCCAATACTATGTTACTATGTAACTGTTATACAGACATTATGGGTAGGGTATAAAGGTTGGACTAGATGGACGTAGTCTTTATACAACCCTCAATACTATGTTACTATGTAACTGTATACAGACATTATGGGTAGGGTAAAAGGTTGGACTAGATGGACGTATATCTTTACAACCTCCAAACTATGTTACTATGAACTGTATACAGACATTATGGGTAGGGTATAAAGGTTGGACTAGATGGACGTATATCTTTATACAACCTCCAATACTATGTTACTATGTAACTGTTATACAGCATTATGGTAGGGTATAAAGGTGGACTAGATGGATTATGTCTTTATACAACCTCAATTACTATGTTACTATGTAACTGTTATACAGACATTATGGGTAGGGTATAAAGGTTGGACTAGAAGGACGTATGTCTTTATACAACCTCCAATACTATGTTACTATGTAACTGTTATATACAGACATTATGGGTAGGGTAAAGGTTGGACTAGATGGACGTATGTCTTTATACAACCTCAAACTAGCGAGGCGAAATAGGGGGGAAAAGACAAACTGGTCTAGAGAAACTGTATAGAAACAAACGGGTAGCAGTGTAGGAGACAGTGTTGGACTAGATGGTTCTGGCTAAGACTTTCTTTATACAACCTCAAACTAGTAATGTAACAGAGGACAAGACATTATGGGTAGGCTATAAAGGTTGGACTAGATGGCGAGACTGACTTTATACAACCTCCAATCGTCAGTGTGTTGGGGCTGGTTCCCCGACTGATCGCAGTGCCGATGATGATGTAGTCGGAAGTCCGGTCAGGAGTGACAGAGAAATTCACGAGTGTCATTTCTGTGGGCCCTTCTGTGCACAGCAGAATTCACCAGAGAGTGTTACCAGAAGGCTTGTCTGGGTTACAAAAAAGGTCAAAAGAAGTCTAGATTCACTCTAGCACACCAAGGGTGGCAATTGCCAAAATCCATAGTGAAAATCCTCCAAACAACCCTTCCCTGGGGTTGATCCAACCTCGAATCAAAGCGAGAGGAGCCCACTACATCAGTGTATCAAAATGTATTGTGCAACAACATTCAATGTTCATCTATCATCAATTCCATCTACTGGATCTGCCTATCTGCTTTGAGTAGTATTCATGTTAAACTACGGTGTTGGCACTATGCAATGTATATGCAGTATGGGCACTAAAGGTTCGCCATCACTGCCCTATACTATGCTACATGTTAAACTACGGTGTGGCACTTGCATATGCAATGTTATGCAGTATGGGCACTAAAGGTTCGCCATCACTGCCCTATACTATGCTACATGTTAACTACGGTGTTGGCACTATGCAATGTATATGCAGTATGGGCACTAAAGGTTCGCCATCACTGCCATACTATGCTACATGTTAATCTATGGTGTTGGCACTATGCAATGTATATGCAGTATGGGCACTAAAGGTTCGCCATCACTGCCCTATACTATGCTACATGTTAAACTACGGTGTTGGCACTATGCAATGTATATGCAGTATGGGCACTAAAGGTTCGCCATCACTGCCCTATACTATGCTACATGTTAAACTACGGTGTTGGCACTATGCAATGTATATGCAGTATGGGCACTAAAGGTTCGCCATCACTGCCCATACTATGCTACATGTTAAACTACGGTGTTGGCACTATGCATGTATATGCAGTATGGGCACTAAAGGTTCGCCATCACTGCCCTATACTATGCTACATGTTAAACTACGGTGTTGGCACTATGCAATGTATATGCAGTATGGGCACTAAAGGTTCGCCATCACTGCCCTATACTATGCTACATGTTAAACTACGGTGTTGGCACTATGCAATGTATATGCAGTAGGGCACTAAAGGTTCGCATCACTGCCCTATACTATGCTACATGTTAAACTATGGTGATGGCAACTATGCAATGTATATGCAGTATGGGCACTAAGGTTCGCCATCACTGCCCTATACTATGCTAACATGTTAAACTACGGTGTTGGCACTATGCAATGTATATGCAGTATGGGCACTAAAGGTTCGTCCATCACTGCCCTATACTATGCTACGTGTTAAACTACGGTGTTGGCACTATGCAATGTATATGCAGTATGGGCACTAAGGTTCGCCATCACTGCCCTATACTATGCTACGTGTTAATCTATGGTGATGGCACTATGCAAGTATATGCAGTATGGGCACTAAAGGTTCGCCATCACTGCCCTATACTATGCACATGTTAAACTATGGTGATGGCACTATGCAATGAATGCAGTATGGGCACTAAAGGTTCGCCATCACTGCCCTATACTATGCTACAGTTACAAACTATGGTGTTGGCACTATGTCAAGTATATGCAGTATGGGCACTAAAGGTTCGCCATCACTGCCCTATACTATGCTACATGTTAAACACGGTGTTGGCACTATGCAATGTATATGCAGTATGGGCACTAAAGGTTCGCCATCACTGCCCTATACTATGCTACATGTTAAAACTACGGTGTTGGCACTATGCATGTATAGCAGTATGGGCACTAAAGGTTCGCATCACTGCCCTATACTATGCTACATGTTAAACTACGGTGTTGGCACTATGCAATGTATTATGCAGTATGGGCACTAAAGGTTCGCCATCACTGCCCTATACTATGTACATGTTAATCTATGGTGTTGGCACTATGCAATGTATATGCAGTATGGGCACTAAAGGTTCGCCATCACTGCCCTATACTATGGCTACATGTTAAACTACGGTGTTGGCACTATGCAATGTATATGCAGTATGGGCACTAAAGTTCGCCATCACTGCCCTATACTATGCTACATGTTAATCACGGTGTGATGGCACTATGCAATGTATATGCAGTATGGGCATAAAGGTTCGCCATCACTGCCCTATACTATGCTACATGTTAAACTACGGTGTTGGCACTATGCAATGTATATGCAGTATGAGGCACTAAAGGTTCGCCATCACTGCCCTATACTATTGCTACATGTTAAACTACGGTTTGGCACTATGCAATGTATATGCAGTATGGGCACTAAAGGTTCGCCATCACTGCCCTATACTATGCTACATGTTAAACTACGGTGTTGGCACTATGCAATGTATATGCAGTATGGGCACTAAAGGTTCGCCATCACTGCCCTATACTATGCTACATGTTAACTATGTGTGGCACTATCAATGTATAGCCTAATATCCGTTGGGCACACAGGTTCGCCATCACTGCCCTATACTATGCTACATGTTAAACTACGGTGTTGGCACTATGCAATGATATGGCAGTATGGGCACTAAAGGTTCGCCATCACTGCCCTATACTATGCTACATGTTAACTACGGTGTTGGCACTATGCAATGTATATGCAGTATGGGCACTAAAGGTTCGCCATCACTGCCCTATACTATGCATTTACATGTTAATCTATGTGTTGGGCACTTGCAATGTATATGCAGTATGGGCACTAAAGGTTCGCCATCACTGCCCTATACTATGCTACATTTAAACTACGGTGTTGGCACTATGCAATGTATATGCAGTATGGGCACTAAAGTTTTCGCCATCACTGCCCTATACTATGCTACATGTTAACTACGGTGTTGGCACTATGCAATGTATAATGCAAGGGCATAAAGGTTCGCCATCACTGCCCTATACTATGCTACATTTAAACTACGGTGTTGGCACTATGCAATGTATATGCAGTATGGGCACTAAAGGTTCGCCATCCACTGCCCTATACTATGCTACATGTTTAAACTACGGTGTTGGCACTATGCAATGTATATGCAGTATGGGCACTAAAGGTTCGCCATCACTGCCCTATACTATGCTACATGTTAACTACGGTGTTTGGCACTATGCAATGTATATGCAGTATGGGCACTAAAGGTTCGCCATCACTGCCCTAACTAGCTCATGTTTAAACTCTGTGTTGGCACTATGCAATGTTATGCAGTATGGGCACTAAAGGTTCGCCATCCACTCTGCCCTATACTATGCTACATGTTAAACTACGGTGTTGCACTATGCATGTATATGCAGTATGGGCCACTAAAGGTTCCCATCACTGCCCTATACTATGCTACATGTTAACTACGGTGTTGGCACTATTGCATTATATGCAGTAGGGCACTAAGGTTCGCCATCACTGCCCTATACTATGCTACATGTAAACTATGGTGTTGGCACTATGCAATGTATATGCATATGGGCACTAAAGGTTCGCCATCACTGCCCTATACTAGCTACATGTTAAACTACGGTGTTTGCACTATGCAATGTATATGCAGTATGTGGCACTAAAGGTTTCGCCATCACTGCCCTATACTATGCTACATGTTAAACTACGGTGTTGGCACTATGCAATGTAATATGCAGTATGGGCACAAAGGTTCGCCATCACTGCCCTATACTATGCTACATGTTAAACTACGGTGTTGGCACTAGCCAATGTATATGCAGTAGGGCACTAAAGGTTCGCCATCACTGCCCTATACTATGCTACATGTTAAACTACGTGTTGGCACTATGCAATGTATATGCAGTATGGGCACTAAAGGTTCGCACACCTGCCCATACTATGCTACATGTTAAAACTACGGTGTTGGCACTATGCAATGATATGCAGTATGGGCACTAAAGGTCGCCATCACTGCCCTATACTATGCTACATGTTATCTATGGTGTTGGCACTATGCAATGTAATATGCAGTATGGGCACAAAGGTTCGCGCATCACTGCCCTATACTATGCTACATTTTAATACTACGTTGTTGGCACTATGCAATGTATATGCAGTATGGGCACTAAAGGTTCGCCATCACTGCCCTATACTATGCTACATGTTTAAACTACGGTGTTGGCACTATGCAATGTATATGCAGTAATGGGCACTAAAGGTTCGCCATCACTGCCCTATACTATGCTACATGTTAAACTACGGTGTTGGCACTATCAATGTATATGCATATGGGCACTAAAGGTTCGCCATCACTGCCACTTGCCCTATACTATGCTACTGTTAACTCTTGTGTTGGCACTATGCAATGTATATGCAGTATGGGCACTAAAGGTTCGCCATCACTGCCCTATCTATGCTACATGTTTAAACTAGTGTGTTGGCACTATGCAATGTATATGCAATTAGGGCACTAAAGGTTCGCCATCACTGGCCCTATACTATGCTACATGTTAACTATGGTGTTGGCACTATGCATGTATTGCAGTATGGGCACTAAAGGTTCGCCATCACTGCCCTATACTATGCTACATGTTAAACTATGGTGTTGGCACTATGCAATATAATGCAGTATGGGCACTAAAGGTTCGCCATCACTGCCCTATACTAGTAGCAATGTTAAACTACGGTTTGGCACTATGCATGTATATGCAGTATGGGCACTAAAGGTGTCGCCATCACTGCCCTATACTATGCTACAGTTAATCTATGGTGTTTGGCACTATGCAATGTATATGCTATGGGCACTAAAGGTTCGCCATCACTGCCCTATACTATGCTACATGTTAAACTATGGTGTTGGCACTTGCAATGTTTATCCAGTATGGGCACTAAAGGTTCGCCATCACTGCCCTATACTATGCTACATGTTAAACTACGGTGTTGGCACTATGCAATGTTATGCAGTATGGGCACTAAAGGTTCGTCATCAACTGCCCTATACTATCTACATTTGTAAACCTACGGTTTGGCACTATGCAAGTATATGCAGTATGGGCACTAAAGGTTCGCCATCACTGCCCTATACTATGCTAACTGTAAACTACGGTGTTGGCACTATGCAATTATATGCAGTATGGCACTAAGGTTCGCCATCACTGCCCCTATACTATGCTACATGTTAAACTACGGTGTTGGCACTATGCAATGTATATGCATTATGGGCACTAAAGGTTTCGCCATCACTTGCCCTATACTAGCTACACATGTTAAACTACGGTGTGGCACTAGCATGTATATGCAGTAGGGCACTAAAGGTTCGCCATCACTGCCCTATACTATGCTACATGTTAAACTACGGTGTTGCACTATGCAATGTATATGCAGTATGGGCACTAAAGGTTCGCCATCACTGCCCTATACTATGCTACCATTTGAAACTACGGTGTTGGCACTATGCAATGTATATGCAGTATGGGCACTAAAGGTTCGGCCATCACTGCCTCTACCTATGGCTACACTGTTCTAACTGTGTTGGCACTATCAATGTATATGCAGTATGGGCACTAAAGGTTCGCCATCACTGCCCTATACTATGCTACTTGTTTTCATTTTTATTATGAGTGGGTTAGTTGTCGAACAATTATATATCTCTAACTGCAGAGCACCAATGAAATCATCTAACTGCACCACCCAGTAAAATGTCAACATCTCATTGGTTCCTACAGATTAATAGCACAGAGATCAGTGGAACAAGTAAGAGAAAATAGAAAATGAGGGGATAATGAAGAAAGAAATTTCCTGTATCTATTGGAAGAGTATCTCCAACTCCACCGCCACCCCAAACAAGAAATTCATCTTAAATGTAAGCAACCACCCCAACCATAAGGGAGGAATGGGGGGCATACTTATCATTAATAGCTGTTAGGAATGCATGAACAAAAAAATATATACGGTATATATTTTTTTGTGGATTAATCATATGAACCAGTGCAGGATACACACATTTCCTGTACAAGGTATAAATACATATGGGTAGATGCTGTTCTGTCTGAAACGATTGTAAGTTCTTAGGGAACAATATGGCAGCTCCCACCCATATTTATAACTATACATAGAAGGAATGTTCTGTACACACAATAAGCTATACCCTCATAATGTCTGTCTAAGTGAAACAAATAGCATCTCCCCCCCATATGTATAACAATATAAATATACAGAGAATGAATGTTCTTCATACAATAAACTATACCCCGCATCCATGTAATGTTCAGGGAAACATATGGCGCTCCCACCCATATGTATAACTATAAGAGAAGGAATGTTCTGTACACACATAATTCGATATCCTCATACTGTACTGTCTAGGAAACAATATGGCAACTCCGCCCCCCGATGTATAAATATAAATAACAGAGAAGGAATGTTCCTTACATACATACAGCTTATACCTTCATACGTGACTGTCCCTAAGGGACACAATTGGAAGCTCCACCCATATGTATAAATATACAGAGCAGGAATGTTTCTGTACACACAATAAGCTATACCCTCGTACTGTACTGTCTAAGGGGAAACAATAGGCGCTCCCACCCTATGTAATACCTATACAGAGAAGGAATTGTTCTGTACACACATCATCTTATACCCTCATACTGACTGTCTAAAGGGGAAACAATATAGCAGCGCTCCACACCCATATGTATAAAGTAAAATCAGAGAAGGAATTTTCTGTACATACAATAGCTATACCTCCGTACTGTACTGTCTAAGGGAACAATATGCAGCTCCCCCCATATGTATAAACTATACAGAGAAGGAATGTTTCTGTACACACCATAAGCTATACCCCTCAGACTGTAACTGTCTAAGGAACAAGATGCAGCTCCCACCCATATGTATAACTATACAGAAAGGAATGGTTCTGTACACACACAATAATCTATATCCTCACATACTGTAACTGTCAGGTAAACAAATGGCGCATCCTCACCCTATGTCTCAAATACCAGAGAAGGAATGTTCTGTACATACAATAAGCTATACCCCATCTCGACTGTACTGTCTAAGAGGGAAACAATATGGCAGCTCCCCCATATGTATAAATACACAGAGAAGAAGGTTTCGTACACACAAAAGCTATACCCTCATACTGTACTGGTTTAAGGGAAACAATTGTTTTATTGCAAGCTCCCACCCATTGTTAATAAAAGATACAGAGAAGGAATTCTGTACATGCAATAATCTATATCCTGATACTGTCCTTCTAAGGGAAACAATATGGCATCTCCCACCCATAGTATAAATATACCTAGAAAGGAAATGGTTCTGTACCAATAAGCTATAACCCTCATACTGTACGGTCTCGGGAAATAATATGGCAGCTCCCACCCTATGTATAAAATTACAGAGAAGGAATGTTCTGTACATACAATAAAAAGGCCTATACCCTCATCCTGTACAGTCTAGCCAAAACAATATTGCAGCTCCCACCCCATGTAGAAAAATACAGAGAAGGAATGTTCATTACATACAATAATCTATAACCCTCAGTACTTGTACTGTCTAAGGGAAACAATATGCAGCTCCACCCATATGGTATATATACAGAGAAGGAATGTCTGTACACACAATAAGCTATAACCCTCATACTTACTGTCTAGGGAAACAATATGCAACTTTCCCACCCCTTGTGAAATATACAGATAAGGAATGTTCTGGTACACACATAAGCTATACCTCATACTGTACTGTCTAAGGGCAACAATATTGCAGCTCCCACCCATATGTCTAAATAAAATCTTACAGAGGATAACATCGCGACAGACACAAGTAGTATAACTAAAGTTCCTGTATTCCATTTAAAGTAACAGGGAAACCACATCATTTTATTAAGACAGAACCTAAATAAAACCGCAACTAGACCGACGCCTTAGATGCTTAATTCTTACATCATAGTAATCTTACAATCATTAAATATTACGTTTTTTTATATAAAAGAAAATATAAAAACCGTTTCCTGTTATCAGAGGGCATATGCGATCTGGTGATCACACGCAGAATAAAGGATCTCAAACTCGATCATGTTTGAGAACAAACGCTAGTGTGGCTAGCCCTAAGTTTTATTGAAGATAGTCATGTTTTTCATTATTGTTTGCCCTTTAACATGTCAGCTTTACAGTTTAGCAATTTATACTACCAAAAGAAAATAAATGGTGATTTTTTTACAATCGTTCCCACGTCTTATGGGGTTAAACCAAGTCATCGACCAGGGTCACATGTGGATTTCCCTAACTATAATTAAGCCATTTCCCTTTAAAGCTTTTCCTTTGTAGCTATCAAACAAACCCTACCGAGCACATTTTACTACCCACTCACACATGGATCCAACCTTCTTAATAAAAAGGAAATAAAGTTCAATCGTAAATCAAACAAACATTTCCCATTTACCTCAAACCGGACCGTTAACCCCCATGCTGAACCAATCCCTGTGTAACCCGAACATACAGTAATACATCCAGCAAATACTCATGTAGAGAAGGGGCCACAGTGCCAGGATATGGCTTCTTGCTGCGGACTCCCCGAGGGATGAACATGGAGAAATACGGCAGTCAGGGACCTGCAAAGTTAAAGGCAAAAGGTTTTACCACAACAATTTCACTGTCCCTGTACATTCCCTTAAATGGCCAACTCAGTGTGTCCCCACAATTCCTCCAACTGCAAACACAAGGTTCTCTCCCCAAGCATACGAACCGTCTACAAAATTCCTCATAGTGCAAATCTGAATAGAAAGTCACTGATCACTGGGTGACGACAATCCAATGGTATAAAATAAACGTACGCAGTCCGCCGGGCTGCCTGCATGTGGCAGGATTTAAGGCCACAACGTGGTGGTGACGCAACAGAGGAGAAGCCACATTAAACTAATAATATTAGTTCACAGTGTGAGAAATAAATTACCAGCACTAGCCAACGTCTGGGCAGATACCATCCGGATCTGGCTCAGAAAGTTCCTGGTTAGAGTAAGGCTGGAAGAGTCTTCTCGGCTGCATTCCGCATTGCCAGTAGTGTGAAGCGCAGGCCAGGATCGGGACGTGAGTATCTCACAAATCCTCAGGAACACTCCCCCAGGGTCTCCTGAACCATCTGCTGTAAGCTCCTGTAGTGGTGTTTTTCTATGGGGGAGAGAACAAGAGACACTTACAGTCGAACCTTCTATTGGGAGAAAGCTAGTGGTGCAAGAGAATCATAGGGCCGATTAGTATGTCTAACCCACTGTCCCTTCACACCCAGCAAATGTGAAATAAACAGAAACTTCCCTTCGCCTCGGAAGCAACAAACTCATGAGCAAAGACCAGGCACGTACACACAGACAGATCTAAAGTACAAGGCACAGTAACACCCAGGCAGATCTCAGTACAAGTCCAGTCACACACAGGCAGATCTAAAAGTACAAGGCACAGTACAACACAGACAGATCTAAGGACAAGGCACAGTCACACCGACAGATCTAAAGTACAAGGCCATTTAACACGACAGATCTAAGTCTACCAGGCACAGTAACAGCACACAGGCAGGATCTAAAGTACAAGGCACATTACACACATGCAGATCTAAAGAGTACAAGCCACAGTACACACAACACAGGCAGATCTAATAACAAGGCACAGTACACACAAGGCAGATCTAAATACAAGCCAGTACACACAGGCAGATCAAATTACAAGGCCAACAGTACACACAGACAGATCTAAAGTACAGGCACAGCACACCCAGACAGATCAAAGTACAAGGCACAGCACACACAAGGCAGATCTAAAGTACACGGCACAGCACCACAGCAGATCTAAAGTACAAGGCACAGCACAACAAGGCAGACTAAAGTACAGGAACACGCACGCACATGCGATCTAAAGTACAAGGCACAGCACACACAGGGCAATCCAAGTAGCCAAAGGCACAGCACCAGAGGCATATCTAAAGTACAAGGCACAGTACACACAGACAGATCTAAGTATCAAGGCAAAGTACAACGAGGCAGTCTATAATACAAGGCACAGTACACACGACAGACTAAAGTACAAGGCACAGTCGCACAGGCAGATCTAAAGTACAAGGCACCGTACGCACAGACAGATCTAAAGTACAAGGCACAGTAACACACAGAGGCAATCTAAAGTCAAGGCACAGTACACAGAGCCAGATCTAAAGTACAAGGCACAGTACACACAGACAGATATCTAAAGCACAAGGCACAGGACACACAGACAGACTAGAAGTAACAAGGCACCGTACACACCACAGATCTAAAGTAACAGGCACAGTACACCAGCAGACAAGTACAAGCCAGTACACACAGAGGCATATCTCAAGTACAAGGCACAGTACCAGAGGCAATCTAAAGTAAAAGGCACGTACACAGAGGCGATCTAAGTACAAGGCACAGTACAACGAGGCAGATCTACAAGTCAAGGCACAGTACACACAGACAGATCTAAAGACAAGGCACAGTAACACCACAGGGCAGATCTAAAGTACAAAGGCCACAGTACACACAGACAGATCTAAAGTACCAGGCCCAGACAAGAGGCAGATCTAAGTACACAATGCACAGTACAGAGCAGATCTAAAGTACAACACAGTACAGAGGCAGATCAAAGTACGAAAGGCACAGTACACAGAGGCAGATCGAGTACAAGGCACGTCCCCGAGGGCAGATCTAAGTACAAGGCACATACACACAGACAGCTCTAAAGTAACAAGGCAAGTCACACAACCGATCTAAAGTACAAGGCCAGTCGCACGGGCAGATCTGAAAGTAAAAGGCACAGTACGCACGGTGCATATCTAAGTACAAGGCACAGTACGCACGGGCCATCTAAATTAACAAACAAGCACAGTACGCACGGGCAGATCTAAGTACCAAGGCACAGTACGCAACGGGCAGATCTAAAGTAAAGCACAGTACGCACGGCAGATCGAAGAAGTACAAGGCACAGTACAACACCAGACAGATCTAAAGTACAAGGCACATTACACAAGGCAGATCTAAATACAAGGCACAGTACACAGAGGCAATCTCAAGTACAAGGCACAGTACCATAGGCAGTCTAAAGTACCAGGCACAGTACACAGAGGCAGTCTCAATTACAAGGCACAGTCACACAGACAGATCTAAAGTCAAGGCACAGTACACACAGGGCAGATCTAAGTACAAGGACCGTACGCACGGGCAGATTAAAGTCCAGCACAGTACGGCACTTGCATATCTAAAGTACAAGCACCTACGCACGTGGCAGATCTAAAGGATCAGGCACAGTACCACGGCAGATCTAAAGTACAAGAGCACATTACGCACGGGCAGATCTAAGTCAAAGCACAGTACGCAGCGGGCAAGTCAAAGTACAAGGCACAGTACGCATCCCGACAGATCTTAAAGTACAAGGCCCAGTACCACACAGAGCGATCTAAAGTACAAGGCACAGTACGCACAGGTCAGATCCTAAAGTACAAGCACATACGACAGACAGATCTAAAGTACCAAGCAAGTACACAATGAGATCTAAAGTACAAAGCACTGTCACATCACAGACAGATCTAAAGATACAAGGCACGTACACACGACGAGCTAAAGTTCAAGGCAACAGTACTCCAGGCAGATCTAAAGTACAAGGCACGTACGCACGGCCGATCTAAATACAGGCACAGTACGCACAGACGAATCTAAAGTCAAGGCACCATTACACAGAGGCAGATCTAAAGTACAAGGCACAGTACACGAGGCAAGATCTAAAGTACAAAGGCAACAGTAACCGAGGGCAATCTAAGTACAAGCACAGTACACAGAGGCAGATCTAAAGTACAAGGCCAGTACACGAGGCAGATCTAAAGTACAATGCACAGTAACACAAGGCAGATCTAAAGTTCAAGGCACGTACACAGAGGCAGATCTAAAGTACAAGGCACAGTACCCGAGGCCGAATCTAAAGTACAAGGCACAGTACCGAAGGCAGATCTAAAGTACAAGCCACAGTACACACAGGCATAATCTAAAGTACAAGGCCAGTAACAGAGGCATATCAAAGTACAAAGGCACAGTACACCGAGGCAGATCTAAAGTACACGGCACGTAAACAGAGGCGATCTAAAGTACAGGCACAGTACACAAGGCAGATCTAAAGTACAAGGCACATACACACATGCAGATCTAAAGTACAAGGCACATACACACAGACGATTCTAAAGTACAAGGCAGGTACACAACACAGAAACGATCTAAAAGTCCAAGGACAGACACACAGACAGTCTAAATTACATGGCACAGTACACAGAGGCAGATCTAAAGTACAAGGCACGTACCACAGAGGCAGATTCTAAAGTACAAGGCACAGTCTACAAAGATCAAGTACAATGCCAGTACCGCACAGACAGATCTAAAGTACAAGGACACAGTACTCACAGACAGATCTCAAGTAACAAGTCAAAGTACACACGCCAGATCAAAGTACAAGGCACAGTACGCCACAGGCAGATCTAAGTACGGGCACAGTACACACAGACAGTCTAATTAACAGCACAGTACACAGAGGCCGTCTTAAGTAACCAGGCATACAGTACACCAGGCCAGATCTAAAGTACAAGGCACAGCACACACAGGCAGATCTAAGGACAAGCACAGTACACACCGACATATCTAAAGTACAAGGTCAACAGTACGCATCAGGCACTAAAGTACAATGCACAGTACACACAGGCAGATCAAAGTACAAGGCACGTACACAAGAACAGATCTAAAGTACAATGCACAGTACGCACATACAGATCTAAGACAAGCACAGTACACACATGCGCTCTAAATACAGGCACAGTACGCACAGGCATATCTAAAGTACAAGCACAGTACACACAGGCGATTAAAGTCAGGCACAGTACACACAACAGATCTAAAGTACAAGGCCCAGCACACACAGGCAGATCGAAAGTACAAAGGCACAGTACACACAGACAGATCTAAAGTACAAATACACGTACGCACAGCAGATCTAAATCAAGGCACATACCAGAGGCAGATCTAAAGTACAAGGCACAGTACGCCACAGGCAGATCTAAAGTACAAAGGCACAGTAAACCACAGACAAGATCTAAGTACAAGGCACAGTACGCACAGACAGATCTAAAGTACAAGGCACAGTCACACCAGACGATTCTAAAGTACAGGCACAGTACACACAGGCAGATCTAAAGTACAAGGCCCGTAACACACATGCAGATCTAAAGTACAAGCCACAGTACACACAGACTAACTAAAGTACAGGCACAGTACGCACATACAGATCTAAAGTACAAGGCACGTACACACAGACAGATCTAAAGTACCAGGCAACAGTAACAAACAGCAGATCTAAAGTACAAGGGCACAGTACACCGACGGCAGACTAAAGTCCAGGCCACGTACACACATAACATATCTAAGTACAAGGCACAGTACCAAACAAAGACAGATTCTAAAGTACAAGGCACAGTAGCACACAGAACAGATCTAAAGTACAAGGCACAGTACACAACAGGCATTCTAAAGTACAAAGGCACAGTACACACAGACGGATCTAAGTTACCAAGGCACAGTTACACACCCAGGCAATCAAAGTTACAAAGCCCAGTAACACCAGAAGGCAGATCTAAAGTACAAGGCACAGTAACACAAGACAGATCTAAAGTACAAGAGGCACCGTACACACAGGCAAGATCTAAAGTAAAGGCACATACACACGACAGATCTAAGTACAAGGCAAACCGTCACACACAGACAGATTAAAGACAACGGCACAAGTACAAACAGACCAGATCTAAAGTACAAGGCAACAGTACACACAGACAGACCTAAAGTACAAGGCACCCGTCCCACAGACAGCTCTACAGTACAATGCACAGTGACACACATGACAGATCTAAAGTCCCAAGCACAGTACCACAGGCAGATCTAAGATACACGGCAACATTACCACAGACATATCTAAAGTCACAAGGAACCACAGTACCCGCGGGCAGATCTAAAGTACAAGGCCACAGTAACACACGGGCAGATCTAAAGTCCAAGGCACAGTACCACAGACAGATCTAAAGTTACAAGGCACATTACACATCGGGCATATCTAAAGACAAGGCACATACACCCGACAATCTAAATGACAAAGGCACTTACACAACGGGCAGATCCTAAGTACAGGCACGTAACACACAACAGTCTAAAGTACAGGCACAGTAACACACCATTAGTCCTATAGAGGAGTAGAGATCACGTTAACCTTATTTCTTAAAGCCCGCAGTACATCACTGACGGATTTTCTTTATACCTGCGGAATTTCCTTACATTCTATAGCGGATGGAAAAGACCATATATGTAATATGTAATATAAATAATATGTAACCATATTATACTCTGTTATTTTACTGGGGGGGGAACACTGCGTATCTCTGTGGTCCGCTTACAGAAACAACACAAAACCGCCCCCCGTCTGGTCTTATTTACATCATTGGTAGACTCGCCACCAATCTCATCATCTTTATCACGAATACTGAGCAACCCAAAATGCACATTAACCCAGAGATGGTTACCTGGGTATTACAAGCTCATGAGTCGATTCCCGCCATAACACAGATAGAAGGAGGGGCCAAGGGGCTGGGTACCCTGTTTGTATTGTAAAGTAATGTGCCTCCCCTCCAGTCCCATCCAACCACTTGTCCTCCCTCCTCTCTCCAGCTGCTTGACTATCGGCCCATCCACAGCCTCCTTCCTCATATCCGTCATCTCACATCCTGTTATAAAGGGAAGTAAATCAATCAGGCTTGAACCACAGCTGCCAATCATCTCCATTCATATTATCTGGACATTCCTGGTGATTCCCTACTGAGTATTGATTCTACCAATGGAGGGGAAATAAATGAGTTTCCAGTGCAGCTTTTGTCAAGGTTTTTTTTAATCATCAATTGCGAAGGGCAAAAAACTGTGACACACACACAGATAAAGACCAAAAAACCAGATCAGAGCAATCATTTTTGCACTCCCCAAGGTATTAATAATCCCTAGAAAACTTCTCAAAAACACAGATTTTGTAGCTCAGGAATTGAATCCTGGGCATAGGAAGTGAATTTGCCCAGGTAACCCAAAAGAGACGAACGGGATGTCTGTGCCCAGTAAGTGTGACCATGCCCGAGCACCAGGTTTTCCACTGAATCGCACTAAAAAGGGAGGGGCTTTGAATGTTCCAATGCGAATATGTTATCCAATGACTGGATTTGTTTGGTTAAGAATGGCGGATCTACCCATAGGGTCTTCGAGAAGCATAATCACCAGAGGACTACGGTCCCTTATAGGTACATATTTAGGAAAACGGCTATACATAATGGGATTATTAACCACACTACGCATAATAAGTGGTATTCTATGACACAATTTAAAGACATTGTGATTGGACGGTCATCCCTCAGAGCACTTGTCGTGCCCGTTGTACATCTTGACAATCCCATTGTTGGGCCTGTTGCAGTATCTTGAAAACATTGGCTGCTTTAAACCCTTTACAAGACTTTCGTGTTCCAAATTTCCACATTTGCCAGCAATTCAAAGTCGCATAAAGTGCAATTCGAAGTCGCATAAAGTGATATGGGAGTGCCACGCAATTTAAGGACATTGTGATTGGACGGTCATCCCTCAGAGCACTTGTAATGCCCGTTGTATACGATATGTACAATGCTGATACTCACTAGGTGGTTAGAGTGCATGTACCAGTGCCATCTTTGTATACGATATGTACAATGCTGATACTCACTAGGTGGTTAGAGTACAAGTACCAGTGCCATCTTTGTATACGATATGTACAATGCTGATACTCACTAGGTGGTTAGAGTGCAAGTACCAGTGCCATCTTTGTATACGATATGTACAATGCTGATACTCACTAGGTGGTTAGAGTGCAAGTACCAGTGCCATCTCTGTATACGATATGTACAATGCTGATACTCACTAGGTGGTTAGAGTGCATGATGAATATTACATATATACCATGACCTGGAGAATGAATATTACAGATATACCGTGACCTGGATGGATGAAATATACAGATTATACACGTATGCTGAACGATCGTGACCGGATGGATGAATATTCAGATACCTGACCCGGATGAATGATATTACAGATATACCGTGACCTGGATGAATGAATTTACAGATATACCTGAACCTTGATGAATTGAATATTACAGATACTACCGTGACCTGGATGGAATGAATATTACAGATCTACCGTTGACCATGGACTGAATGAATAATCACAGATACCCATGACATGGATGAATGAATATTACAGATATCCCCGTTGACCTGGATGGATGAAATATTACAGATCATACCATGACCTGGAATGGATGAATATTACAGATATACCGTCAGACCTGATGAATGAATATTACAGATAGACCGTGACCTGGATGGAATGATATTACAGATAGCCATGACCTGATGAATGAATATTACAGATATACAACCTGGATGGATGAATATTACAGATATACCATGACCTGGATGAATGAATTTACAGATTAACCATGACCTGGATTGATGAATATTCAGATATACCATGACCTGGATTGATGAATATTACAGATATACCATGACCTGATTGATGAATATTACAGATACCCATGACCTGGATGGATGAATCATATCCTACCATGACATATGATAAATGAATATTACAGATATACCGTGACCTGGATGGATGAATATCAGATATACCGTGACTGATGGATAATATTACAGATATACCGTGACCTGGATGATGAATATTCGATATACCGTGACCTGGTATGGCTGAATATTACATATACCCGTGACCTGGATGGAATGAATATTACAATATACCGTGACCTGGATATGAATATTACAGATATACCATGACATGGATGAATGAATATTACAGATATACCATGACCTGGATGGATGAATATTACGATCTACCATGACCTGATGGATGAAATATTACGATATAACCTTGACCTGGATAATGAATATTACAAATATACCATGACCTGATGAAATGAATATCACAGAATTAGACCGTGACCCTGGATGGATGAATATTACAGAATATACCATACCTGAAGTTAAAAGCAACATTTTTTATTATTGATCAAATTAGTTTTTTTTAATTTAAGTTACACTTTAAGTATGGCGGCCACGTAATGGAGAGGTGGTCAGTAGGTGTTTTGTACCATTGAAGTTTTGACAAGCCTTCTGGAAAATAGTACTCCACCCAGAGTTAGGTCTTGCTCGTTGAATAAAGTACTTAAACTAGAGAGTCACTTCAAGCATCCAGGCCACACGAGAGAAGCTGTCAGCTTCATGTAGCCAAAAAGGCAGTACCAGTAGTGGGACCCAGTTAAAAAGCAACCTTGACGTGGTGACCGGGCTTAAAATATTTGGCCAACTTTATCGACTACATTGTTTTATTTATCCAGGGTTTCAGACTGTTTGTAGTGGAACCTTATGGAGGTAGCCAATATCAATTAGAATTGTTTGTGCACTAAATTCTATTTTTTGTATGTACATGTCTCAAGTTGGGGGTTAAAGAACAACACTTTTTGTGATTGGTCAAAATTCTTTTTTTAACTTTAGTTACCCTTTAAGTATGGCTGCCCGCAGTAATGGAAGGTAACACAGTCCAGTTTACCTTTAGGTTGGGGTTAAAAAAACAAACTTTATTGATGATTAGTCAAAATTGTTTTTTGACTATAGTTACTCTTTAAGTATGGCGCAATGGAAATGGAAGGTAGGTCATAGGCGTGTGGTACCTGGATCAGGTTGGAAGTTTAAATAACAAACTCTTTTGATTATAGATCAAAATTTGTTTTTTTTTTACTTTAGTTACCCTTAAGTAGGCTGCAAGCAGTAATGGAGTGGTGGATCAGTGGGTGTGTGCACCTTTGTCAAGTTGGGGTGTGTAAAAAAATAAACTTTTTGATTATTGATCAAAATTTGTTTTTGAGTTTTAGTACCTTTAAATATGGCTGCCACAGGAATGGAAGGGTAGGTCAGTGAGCATGTGTACCTGGATCAGGTTGGAAGTTAAATAAACAAACTCTTTTGATTATAGATCAAAATTTGTTTTTTTAACTTTAGTTTACCCTTTAAGTATGGCAGCACAGTAATGGAGGTGTGGATCAGTAGTGTGTGTCCTTTGTTATGTTTGGGGGTTAAAAAAAAAAACAACTTTTTGATTTTGATCAAAATTAGTTTTTTGACTATGTTTACTCTTTAAGTTAATGTCTGCCCAATGGAATGGAAGGTAGGTCAGTAGGCGTGTGTTCCTGATCAGTTGGAAGTTAAATAAACAAACTCTTTTGATTATTGATCAAAATGAGTTTTTTGACTATAGTTACTCTTTAAGTATGGCTTCATGGAAATGGAGGGTAGGTCAGTAGGCGTGTTGTTCCTGGATCAGGTTGGAAGTTAAATAACAAACTCTTTTTGATTATAGATCAAATTTGTTTTTTTTACTTTAGTTACCCTTTAAGTATGGCCAACAGTAATGGAGGTGGATCATGTAGGTGTGTGTACCTGTTTGTTTGGGGGTTAAAAAACACAAACTTTTGGATTATTGATCAAAATTTGTTTTTTTGCTTTAGTACCCTTTAAATATGTGCTGCCATGAAAATGAAGGTAGGTCAGTAGGCGTGTGTTCCTGGATCAGGTGGAATTTCAAAAACAAACTTTTGATTATATATCAAAATTTTTTTTTTTTACTTTAGTTACCCTTTAATAAAAAAAGTTACCCTTTAACTAAATAAAGTTACCCTTTATGTAATGACTGCCACAGTAATGGATAAGTAGACCAGAAGGTATGTGTACCCGTGTCAGGTTGCGGATAAAAAACAACTTTTTTGATGATTTGTCAAAATTAGTTTTTTTTTTACTTTAGCTACCCTTTAAGTATTGTCTGCACACTAATGGAGGTTGGATCAGTAGGTGTGTGTACCTTTATTTTAACCTAGAGACCGTACAGACATGTGGGACACATTGCTATTACCTACTAAGGAACCTGCGAAGCAATACCACGTTATCTGCGAATTTCGAGATTTTTTTCCTATTAACTACAATGGTAACATCCACAAACAGGGTATTTTAAGATTTCAGGTCATTTCATAAATGTAAAACACTGATACCCTAAACCTCCACAGACACTGGTACACATACCTAATGACCTATCTTACCATTTCTGTGGCAGCCATACTATAGTAACTATAGTCAAAACAAAACTTGATTAATCATTAATATAAGTTAGTTTTATGGTTATAACATAGCTTTCATTGTCTTTCTTGTAATTGTTCTTACCTCTTCTTTCTTCTCTCTCGGACAGAAGAAAGCAATGAACTGCGTCAGGTTGAAGTGGAAACACCTCTCTCTGGTAATTTACTTACTTACAATTTAATTATATAGTTACTTACACTTTTTACTTTGTATTCCTGATCATGTATTAATAATACAGAGACTACACACGCATACTTACCTACCTTTCCATTTCCACGGCAGCCTTACTTAAAGGGTAACTAAAGTTAAAAAACTAATTTTGACCAATCATTAAAAAAGTTATTTTTTTTTAACCCCCCCCTCAACCTGACACAGGTAACACACATACTGACCTACCTTTCCATTTCCATGGCAGCCTTATTTTAAGGGTACTAAAGTAAAACTTATTGACCAATCATCAAAAAGGTATTTTTTGTACCCCCCCATCCTGACACAGGCACACACACCCTACTGAATGACTCAAAACCTATAGCACAGACACTCACATCTGCAAAATGAAGACTTTTAAAAGACAACTTTAAAGTTTACACTTCCCCTTCTAGTTTAACATAGCTTTTCGTTTGTCTTTCTTTTAATTGTGTTCTTACCTCTTCTTTTTCAGTCTCGACAAGAAGAAACAAGGCACTGGGGCAGGTTGAAGATGGAAACATCTCTCTGGTGAGTTACTTTAGAAAATTTTTTTTGTGATTTTAAACTTTTTATCCCTGATCATGTATTAATAATACAGAGATTTACCCAAGCTTTAGCCTAGTCAAAATAATATCCCCATCATTGTACCCTGACCAAAATGAAATTAGCTTTGCATGGAAGCAGGGCTGAGATTTATCTACAACCTTCTTTCATTACCATATGAACAAATACACATTAGGTTCAGGGTACACTACTAGGCAATTGGATTCATGGAATAGCCAGCCTTATTTGGCAATCACTGTCCCTGTATCTTCCAGGCTCCCAGTCATTTCCAGGAAAGTATTGAGGACGACCGAGGTTATTTTAGGCTAATGTACAAACACGTATTTGTTTGCAATTTTAAACTGGTGATTCTTTTTTTATAAATTACAAAAAAGTTTTATTTTTTTTCCCCCCAGAACCAGGACCTAGGGGCATAACTACTACAGGAGCATGTGACCATAGGGGGCCCCAACCTCTTATATTGGCTCCAACCTCTTATATTGGCTCCCACCTCTTATATTGGCTCCAACCTCTTATATTGGCTCCAACCTCTAATTCCATGACAGATATAGCCTTCCCCCCCAGAAAAACCACTGTAAACAAAGCAGCGAGGGCCCCAATGATTTCTAGTTATGCTGTAAATAGTCATTCTAGAGCCTATGATGTAATCATTCTGATATCTTGGGCTGTGGAGCACGTAGGGGCCCTATTTAAAAAGATCGGTATCGTTATCGTAAATACAGATCGTTATCGTAAAATAACGACCGGGTTTTTTACCGATAACGACCGGTATTTTACCGATAACGACCGTGTATTTACCGATATCGGTAAATAACGATCGTTATCGGTAAATAACGACCGTTCTTTACCGATAACGACCGGTATTTAACGATACGATACCGATCTTTTATAAATAGGGCCCGTAAGAGGTGGTTGATGGCTCTTTTTAAAGGTAGGAACCTGGCCTTTCCATTTAAACTCAACTTGTTTGGAGACCACGGTTCCCCTTTAAATCTTAGGCTGGGTAAACAACCATGCAATATTTTGTAGCCGTCTGTCGGTCAATCCAAAATTTGCATGGTGTGGGTGCCAAGGGCCAGATCGGACAGACCAAATACCAAATTGACCCACTGGTTATCTAAGACCCCCCCTATGGTAAAACCACATCATCTTGTAATCTATCAGGCAGGAAGGTATAGTAACTGGTTTGACTACATTTCCCACCAAACCTAAATACAATTCCCTTCCTGTGCTGCGTGTTTCATAATCGTACATTGATTGACGGAGACTAACCTGGAATTAGTTTTTTAGTCTTTTTATGTATAAAACTGACGTTTTTTTTTTTCTATTTTTAAGGAACAAAGATGAAATCTCTAATCGTTTCCGTAAGTAAAACAAAAAGTTTATATTAAAACACATACAGGGCGATGCAGAAGCCCCGCCCTCTAAGGAGGGGGAGGGGCCGAGGGTCAATGATGTCCTGAAATTGACTGGAAGCAGGCCCAAAAAGTGAACTATTCCTTTAATATATTGATTGAAGGGAGGTTATGATCTATGCTTACCTCTTGTTTTTTCAATCAAATGACAGCCGAAAAAAGAAGATATTTACCTTACACGCAATCCCCCGCTGCAGCCAGTGAACTAGTAACTAACTCAGAGTAACTATAGCGCGTATTATCGTGCATGCGTGCTATATTTACTCCTCTGAACCAGGAAGTGGTCGGGACCTGTCATAATGCAGCGGATCGTGTGTAAGGTAATATCTTCTTTCTAAAGCTAGGTACACACCTAGCGATTTTTCCTCCTCTGACCGACCGTTCGATACTTTCGAACGGTCGGCCAGGAGGAAGGACTGTCGGTTCGCGGCAAAAGCGCCGCGTCCGATAGTCACCCGCGACCGATCGTTGCGGTCCATAGAGGACCGCACGTGGACGAGGTTTTCCACCCTGTCCGATCGTCCTTTCGCGTTCCGATTCGGACGAACGGTCGATCGACATGGGCACATTCGGATTCGATAATTTCGGTCCGATCGACTGATACACTGAACTATCGGTCGATCGGACCGAAATATCTAATCGTGTGTACCCAGCTTTAGTCTCTCCTGGTAAATTGATTGAAAATAGGAGGTAAGGCATAGCTCCTTAACCAATCAATACATTAATACTTTTCGTGTGTACTATTCCTTTAAACTATTCTTGGCAATTTGATTCTCACAGGCTGCAGCCAGAGATATAATTCAGGGCTCATAATGAAAACATTTCTTAAAACACTTCCATAAAACACATGCACTAATTTCCTGTTTTTTTCATTGTAGGATGGTGAAAAACTATTTCCTTATTACGGAGAGATTGCTATGGGTGACATTGTAGTAATATTTATATTAAGTTTTTTCAATATTGATAGTTTACAATCTTGTTTAAAACCTAAATCGTTTGTTTGAAATTCTCACGTTTTTTCTTTCTCTCTAAGACTCGACTTCAGGATCCAGAAGTAGTGGCAGCTTGTAAAGCTGTCAATATCCATAAGGTAATAGACCACTTTTCTAGATTAAATGTATTTTTTTTTCGTTATATCAAATATGTATCTATAGAGATGGCCAGAGATTTATGTATAGTTTTATATAGATATAATATATATATATAGAGAGAGAGATATAATATAATAAAATGGCACATTGGCGTTGGATGTGCAAGACTATATAATCAATTTTATTGTGAACTGATATATAAACAAATATATAATGAATTTGTGTTGCATGTATGAAATTAATTTTTTATTTACAACCGTAAAATGCCCAAAAGAAAGGCTTCGGATGCAGGAAGTCCACTTGCTTTCGGAAATTGCAACAGAAAAATATAATCTGCTATTAACAATGCCTGTTAGAGATGTCGACTCGGAATGTGATATATTAGGGTAAAAATAATATTGATTTTTAATGAATATCCTGTTTTAGTGTCGATGTGTCTATTAAATGACTAAATCTCTCCAAATACCAATACAGATTATCAATATCATTTTTAGTTCTAGATTTGGTGTGTCCCAGGAAGAATCTTTGCCTTACCTCCCTTTCTTCAATCAATATCTCAGGAGCCTGTGACCAATATAAGTATATTTACCTTTCGGGGATCCGCCACTGCTGAACTGAAAATTCCCGACCGCTTCCTGGTTCTAATCCCTATAGCGCTCATTATACACACATGTACGCTGTGGTGGATTAGAACCATGAACCGGCAGCAGTGGTTCCCCCAAAGTAAATGTACTTACCTTTGTCCCCTGAGATATAATTGAAGAACAGGAGTAAGGCATCGCTCCTTTAATCAATACATTAAAGGGAAAGTTTTACTTTTGCAGTGAACTATTCCTTTAATAGGAAGAATGAAAAATCTCATTTATTTGTACATATTAACATCTGTATACAATATAACAAAAGGATTTTCTTTTTTTTATTTTAGATGGCTATAGAATATTGTGGCGGAGGATCTCTCCGTGAACTCATCGACGCGTATTAAATTATATCATAAAAACGTCCCTGAGAATTGGATCAAATACGTCTGTAGGGAGGTTTTGATGGTAGGTCTGGGAATCTGTAGAAATTCTAGAATATTAGGAAAAAGTTTGGACATTAGAATCTCTTAATAATTTTCACCTGCAAAGGACCAAGGTCAGGGCAAACTGCGTTCTGATGGCCAATCATATGGTCTTTAATGGACCAGGCTACTTTACTGTTCAACCATCAATATTTTTACATGTCCTACTGGTCGAATGTAACAGAACCATGTGTTCCCGGCATTATCTCGATTGGCCAAATGACATCATTTGTAAACAAAAATCTATTTAGGTCTGAACCATCATTGCTAATCTATTATACCGTAATGTTTAAACTATATGAACTATTCTGTATATTTATATCTCTCCAGGGCTTGTGTTTATCTGCACAAATGTAACATTGTCCACAATGATATAGAACCCAAAAATATCCTTTTTACCATGATGCTGGTGTTAAACAGGTAAGTAAAAACCTTACATTGTAATCACACGAACCCTTATAGGTATTTAAATGGGTCTAGTGGAATTTCATTTCAGCTGTGTTTCTGGGGGGGAGAGCCAATTAAAGTCAATGGTATTTGAGTCCGTTTATTTATAAGGGCAATGTTGCATTTCAGCTGATTTCAGTAAAGCCATCCAATTAAAAGGAGACGAGAGCAGGACCTCAAGACTTCCAGGGACCCTTCGCTACCTGGCACCAGAAGTAGTTTTCAGGAGAAACCCAGGGATACGACCATCGGTATGAAAATGGTTGTTATGTATATTTGCTGTCATACATTGGGTAATCATTTACAATTTAAGATTGATCCCATGGCCAAAACTGAATCAACCTAATTCTGTTGATGTAGGACCAGTGGCCACTATAAAGCTGGGTACACGCCATCCAAAAATTCAGCCAGACCGACTGACATTTCAGTGTGTAGGTCAATCGGGACGAACAGGCGATCAGACGCGTCCAAAGGCCACAGGCAATCGTGCGATCCTCTGGACTGGACGCTTGGTGGGGTGAACTTTCAGTCACTGCCATTTTTAAATTAAGTATAAAAACCGCTACCCGATATATACATTGGGTAGCGTTAGTTTTTTGCATTGTTTGTCCTCCAAATTGCCCAATATAGCACCACCCCCTATATACATACCTAACTTACTATGCCTCATACGATTATAGCACCACCCCCTATATACATACAAACTTACTATGCCTCAATACTATTATAGCACCACCCCCTAATATACATACCTAACTTACTAGCCCTCATACTATTATAGCACCACCCCTATATACATACAGAACTTACTATGCCTCATACTATTATAGCACCACCCCCTATATACATACCTAACTTACTATGCCTCATACTATTATAGCACCACCCCCTATATAAATACAGAACTTACTATGGCCTCATACTATTATAGCACCACCCCCTATATACATACCTAACTTACTATGCCTCATACTATTATAGCACCACCCCCTATATACATACCGAACTTACTATGCCCTCATACTATTATAGCACCACCATAGCACCACCCCTTATATACATACCGAACTTACTATGCCTCATACATTATAGCACCACCCCTATATACATACCGAACTTACATCTCATACGATTATAGCACCACCCCTTATATACATACCGAACTTACTATGCCTCATACTATTATAGCACCACCCCCTATATAACATACCTAACTTACTATGCCTCATACTATTATAGCACCACCCCTTATATACATACCGAACTTACTATGCCTCATACTATTATAGCACCACCCCCTATATACATACCGAACTTACTATGCCTCATACGATTATAGCACCACCCCCTATATACATACGAACTTCTATGCCTCATACTATTATACACCACCCCCTATATACATACCCAACTTACTATGCTCATACTATTATAGCACCACCCCCTATATACATACCGAACTTACTATGGCCTCATACTATTAATGGACTGCTAGGTGAATTCTAATATTCCTTTATTTTAAAATAAAGGGAATTCTTTTCCCCTGTGTACAAGCTCATTTCCATCAGGAAAAAGCTACATTTTTTCATTGGGATGGCTAAATAGGACATGAGCCATACATTGGTTTCTAATCTTAATATTTCTGTTTTCTAGTCCGACATCTGTCGCTAGGGATTTCGATCATAGAAATGGCTGAAAGAAAACAACGTAAGTACAATATAGACAGTGCAGTGGGATTAGCTCAGTAAGTTAGTTAAATGATCACAGACACATGAGAAAAACCTCATTACCAATTAATGGTAGATATTTTAAAATGTCTGAAATCTTTAGAGCTACCAACATAGACCGGCTGGGGCGGCTGATGGGCACCATTGGCGGATACCAGGCTGCTCGCTTGGCTCTGCCTTCAATCTGCTCACGTCTTGTGGTGCATTTAGTATCATTTAGCACATAATCAATCCTGGCACTTGATTAACGTTTTACCCCTACCTCCTAATCATCTCCTAAAGATTATTTATATTATTAATTATTTTTTTTCTATATATTTCATTACAACCTTTAGCCTTTGAAAATGTTTCCAAAAAGAAAGCAAAGACCCTGAGTATCATCATCACTAAATCACCACCAAAGATAAATAAATTCGCTTTATGGGTGATCCTTTTTTCCTAACTCGTCTTTTGGACACCAAATTTACTGTCAATCATTATAAGGGGTGTAACTACATGGGGACAAGTACAGGGGGGCCGGAGCCAATGACAGATATAGCCTCCTCCCAGAAAACCACTGTGGATGAAGCACGAGAGGTGTCCCATCACAGTTTTGCTGGGGGGCTCAGTGATTCCTAGTTATGCTATTGATGGGCTGCAGAGTGGCTCCCGGTTTCTAGTACCTAAAGGTTCCACTAAAGGTCGTTACACATGCGATCGTGGGCCCGACCTGCTCAATGTGGTACTAATATGGAAGCTTGGTTGGGCGAAATGGGCATCAAAGAGGGTTTGCAAACCTTTGAAGTAACATATCAGTTTCCCTCTGGGAAATTACTGCAAACTTGTTTGTCATTGATTGTCTTAAGATTAACATTGTAGCCATCTTATAAATATATAATGCGACCTATGGGATTTAAAGCATTTGCCTGAAAAATAAACACTCAAATTATATATTTTATATGATAAATAATAACATTTCATCTTACAGGTCTAATGAGCTCCAACAATTCTTAAGATTTGTGCTTGATGAAGACTCCAAACAGTCCGAGGATCAGCTAAAAAACTATTAAAGCACAATTTATCAAGGGGCGCAAACTTAGAGAAAAAAGCCCAAAAACACATAATCAATTATTTATAGCGCGAAGATAAAAATAATAGGTAGAAATAGAAACATCGAGGTCACGGTAAATACAAACAACTGGTTTTTAGTCTATCACTATTTTACATTGATAGTTATAGAACGGTAACCTACTTACAGGGTTGTTTCAATACAAGTTTTTTTACATTATAAAAAAATTTTCTTCGATTCCAAACAATAAGAAATTAAAAAGAAGAAGGACTTTGATACGACGAGGTATGAGAGGAGCATAACAAGGCAAGGAGGATGACTAATGGAAGGAAGAAACCCAAGGACCAGGAGGATACAGACAAGCAGGATGATGACAAGAAGGATAACAACAAGAATGAAGACGACAAGAGGAACCAAGGACCAGAGGATAAAGACAAGCAGATGATGACAAGAAGGATAACAAAGAATGAAGACGACAAGGAGGAAACCAAGGACCAGAGGATAAAGACATAGGATGATGACAAAAGGATAACAACAAGAATGAAAACGACAAGGAGGAAACCAAGGACCAGGAGGATAAAGACAAGCAGGATGATGACAAGAAGGATAACAACAAGAATGAAAACGACAAGAGAAACCAAGGACCAGAGGATAAGACACTGATGATGACAAGAAGGATAACAACAAGAATGAAAACGACAAGGAAGGAACCACAGGACCAGGAGGATAAAGACAAGCAGGATGATGACAAGAAGGATAACAACAAGAATGAAAACGACAAGGGGAAACCAAGGACCAGGAGGATAAAGACAAGCAGATGATGACAAGAAGGATACAACAAGAATGAAACGACAAGGGGAAACCAAGGACCAGGAGGATAAAGACAAGCAGATGATGAACAGAAGGATAACAACAAGAATGAAAGACGACAAGGAAAACCAAGGACCAGGAGGATAAAGACAACAGTGATGATGACAAAAGATAACAACAAGAATAGGACGACAAGGAGGAACCAGGACCAGGGATAACAAGCCCAGGATGATGACAAGAAGATAAAACACAAGAATGAGACGACAAGGGAAACCAAGGACCAGGAGGATAAGACAGCAGGATGATGACAAGAAGGATAACAACAGAATGAAGACGACAAGGAGGAAACCAGACCAGGAGTGATAAAGACAAGCAGGATGATGACAAGAAGGATAACAACAAGATGAAGACGACAAGGAGAACCAAGGACCAGGAGGTATAGACAACAGGATGAGACAAGAAGGATAACAAAGAATGAAAACGACAAGGAGGAAACCAAGGACCAGAGGATAAACAAGTCAGGATGATGACAAGAAGGATAAACAACAAGAATGAAAACGACAAGGAGGAAACCAAGGACCGGAGGATAAAGACAAGTAGGATGATGACAAGAAGGATAACAACAGAATGAAGACGACAAGAGGAAACCAAGGACCAGGGATAAAGACAAGCAGGATGATGACAAGAAGGATAACAACAAGAATGAAGACGACAAGGAGAAACCAAGGACCAGGAGGATAAAGAAAGCAGGATGATGACAAGAAGGATACAACACCAAGAATGAAGACGACAGGAGAACCCCGACAGGAGATAAAGACAAGCGGATGATGACAAGAAGGATAACAACAAGAATGAAAACAAGCAGGAAACCAAGGACCAGGAGATAAGACAGCAGATGATGACAAGCAGGATAACACAACAATTAAAACGACAAGGAGGAAACCAAGACCAGGATAAAGACAAGCGGATGATGACAAGAAGGATAACAACAAGAATGAAAACGACAAGGAGGAAACCAAGGACCAGGAAAAGCAAGCAGGATGATGACAAAGGATACAACAAGAAAAGACGACAAGGAGAAACCAAGGACCAGGAGGATAAAGACAAGCAGATGAGACAAGGATAACAACAAGAATGAAGATGACAGAGGAAAACCAAGGACCATAGGATCAAGCACATGATTGACAAGAAGATAACAACAAATGGAAAACGACAAGGAGGAACCAAGGACCAGGAGGATAAGACAAGCAGATGATGACAAGAAGGATAACAACAAGAATGAGACGACAAGGAGGAAACCAAGGACAGGAGGATAAAGACAAGCAGGATGATGACAAGAAGGATACAACAAGAATGAAGACAAATGAGAAACCAAGGACCAGGAGATAAAGACAAGCAGGATGATGACAAAATATAAACAACAAGAATGAGGACGACAAGGAGGAAAACCAAGGACCAGGAGGATAAAGACAAGCAGGATGATACAAGAAGGATACAACAAGAATGAAGATGACAAGGAGGAAACCAAGGACCAGGAGGATAAAGACAACAGCATGATATGACAGAAGGATAACACAAGAATGAAAACGACAAGGAGGAAACCAAGACCAGAGGATAAAGACAAGCAGATGATGACAAGAAGGATAACAACAAGAATAAAACGACAAGGAGGAAACAAGACCAGAGGATAAGACAAGCCGAGGAGGACAAGAAGGATACAACAACAATGAAGACGACGGAGGACCCAGACCAGGAGGATAAAGACAAGCAGGATGATGACAAAAGGATAACAACAGAATGAAGACGACAAGGAGGAAACCAAGGACCAGGAGGATAAAGACAAGGATGATGACAAGAAGGATAACAACAAGAATGAGACAACGGAGGAAACCAAGGACCAGGAGGATAAAGACCTGATGATGACAAGAGGATAACAACAAGAATGAAGACGACAAGGAGGAAACCAAGGACCAGGAGGATAAAGACAAGCAGGATGATGACAAGAAGGATAAACAACAAGAATGAGGACGACAAGGAGGAAACCAAGGACCAGGAGGATAAAGACAAGCAGGATGATGAACAAGAAGGATAAACAACGAATGAGGACGACAAGGAGGAACCAAGGACCAGGGAGGATAAAGACAGCAGGATGATGACAAGAAGGATAACACAACAAGAATGAAACGACAAGGAGGAACCAAGGACCGGAGTATAAAGACAAGCAGATGATGACAAGAAGGATAACAACAAGAATGAAACGACAAGGAGGAAACCAGGACCAGGAGGATAAAGACAAGCAGGATGATGACAAGAAGGATAACAACAAGAATGAAGACGACAATGAGGAAACCCAGTACCAGGAGGATAAAGACAAGCAGGATGATGACAAGAAGATAACAACAAGAATGAAGACGACCAAGGAGGAAACCAAGGACCAGGAGGATAAGACAGTAGGATGATGACAAGAAGGATAACAACAAGAATGAAAACGACAAGGAGGAAACCAGGACCAGAGGATAAAGACAGAGGATGATGACAAGAAGGATAACAACAAGAATGAAGACGACAAGGAGGAAACCAGGACCAGGAGGATAAAGACAAGCCAGGATGATGACAAAAGGATAACAACAAGAATGAACGGACAAGGTGAAACCAAGGACCAGAGATAAGACAAGCAGGATGATGACAAGAAGGATAAACAACAAGAATGAAAACACAAAAGGACCCAAGGACCAGGAGGATAAAGACAAGCAGGATGATGGACAAGAGGATACAACAAGAATGAAGACTGACAAGGAGAACCAAGGACCAGAGGATAAAGACAAGCGGATGATGACAAGAAGGATAACAACAGAATGACGACAAAGAGGAAAAGACAGGAGGATAAAACAAGCAGGATGATACAAGAAGGATAAACAACAAGAATGAAGACGACAAGGAGGAAACCAAGGACCAGGAGGATAAAGACAAGCAGGATGATGACAAGAAGGATAAACAACAAGAATGAAGACAGACAAGAGGAAACCAGGACCAGAGGATAAACAAGCAGGATGATGACAAAAGGATAACAACAATAATGAAGACGACAATGGAGGAAACCAAGGACCAGGAGGATAAGACAAGCAGGATGATGACAAGAAGGATAAACAACAAGAATGAAAACGACAAGGAGGAAACCAAGGACCAGGAGGATAAAGACAAGCAGGATGATGACAAGAAGGATAACACACAAGAATGAAGACACAAGAGGAAACCAAGGACCAGGGATGATAAATACAAGCAGGATGATGACAAGAAGGATAACAACAAGAATGAGACGACAAGGAGGAAACCAAGGACCAGGAGGATAAGACAAGCAGGATGATGACAAGAAGGATAACAACAAGAATGAAAACGACAGGAGGAAACCAAGGACCAGAGGATAAAGACAACAGATGATGACAAGAGGATAACACAACAAGAATGAAAACGACAAGGAGGAACCAGGACCAGAGGATAAAGACAACAGATGATGACAAGAAGGATACACAGAATGAAAACGACAAGGAGAACCAGGACCAGGAGGATAAAGAAAGTAGGATGATGACAAGAAGGATACACCACAGAATGAAAACGACAAGGAGGAACCAAGGACCAGGGGATAAAGACAAGTAGGATGATGACAAGAAGGATAACAACAAGAATGAAGAACGACAAGGAGGAACCAAGGACGGAGGATAAGACAAGCAGGGAATGATGACAAGAAGGATAACAACAAGAATGAGGACGACAAGGAGGAAACCAAGGACCAGGAGGATAAAGACAAGTAGGATGATGACAAGAATATAAACAACAAGAATGAAGACGACAGGAGGAAACCAAGGACCAGGAGGATAAAGACAAGCAGGATTGATGACAAAAGATAACAACAAGAATGAAGACGACAAGGAGGAAACCAGGACCAGGAGGATAAAACAATCAGGATGATGACAAGAAGGATACAACAAGAATGAGGACGACAGATAGGAAACCAAGGACCAGGAGGAATAAAGACAAGCAGGATGATGACAAGAAGGATAAACACAAGAATGAGACGACAAGGAGCCAGACATCCAAGGACTCAGTGATGGATAAAGACAAAGCAGGATTGATGACAAGAAGGAAACAACAAGAATGAAAACGACAATGAGGAACCAAGGACCAGTGAGGATAAAGACAAGTAGGATGATGACAAGAAGGATAAACAACAAGAATAAGACGACAAGGAGGAAACCAAGGACCAGGAGGATAAAGACAACAGGAATGAACAAGAAGGATAACAACAAAATGAGGACGACAAGGAGGAAACCAAGGACCAGGATAAAGACAAGTAGGATGATACAGAAGGATAACAACAAAATGAAACGACAAGGAGGAAACCAAGACCAGGAGGATAAAGACAAGTAGGATGATGACAAAAGGATAACACAAGAATGAAGACGACAAGGAGGAAACCAAGGACCAGGAGGATACAAGACAAGCAGGATGATGACAAGAAGGATAACCACAAGAATGAAAAACGACAAGGAGGAAACCAAGGACCAGATGATAAAGACAACTGATGATGACAAGAAGGATAACAACAAGAATGAGGACGACAAGGAGGAAACCAAGGACCAGAGGATAAAGACAAGTAGGATGATGACAAGAAAGATAACAACAAAATGAGGACTACAGGAGGAAACCAAGGACCAGGAGGATAAAGACAAGCGGATTGATGACAAATAAGGATACAACAAGAATAAGACGACAAGGAGGAAACCAAGGACCAGGAGGTAAAAGACAAAGCAGATGATGACAAGAAGGATAACAACAATAATGAGACGACAAGGAGGAAACCAAGGACCAGGAGGATAAAGACAAGCAGATGATGACAAGAAGGATAAACCACAAGAATGAAGACGACAAGGATTTAACCAGGACCAGGAGGATAAAGACAAGCAGGATGATGACAAGAAGGATAAACAACAAAAATGAAACGACAAGGAGAAACCAAGGACCAGGAGATAAAGACAAGTAGGATGATGACAAGAAGGATAAACAACACGATGAAGACGACAAGGAGGAAACCAAGGACCAGGAGGATAAAGACAAGCAGGATGATGACAAGAAGATAACAACAAGAATGAGGACGACAAGAGGAACAAGGCCCAGGAGGATAAGACAATAGGATGATGACAAGAAGGATAACAACACGAATGAGACGACAAGGAGAATACCAAGGACCAGGAGGATAAAGACAGTAGGATGATGACAAGAAGATAACAACAAGAATGAAAACACAAGGAGGAACCAAGGACCAGGAGGATAAGACAAGTAGGATATTACAAAAGATAACAACAAGAATGAGACCGACAAGGAGGAAACCAAGGACCATGAGGATAGACAATTAGGATGATGACAAGAAGGATACCAAGAATGAAGACGACCAGGAGGAAACCAAGGACCAGGAGGATAAAGACAAGTGGATGATGACGAAGATATACAACACAGATTAGGACGACAGAGGAAACCAAGGACCAGGAGGATAAAGACAGTAGGTGATGACAAGAAGGATAACACAAGAATGAAACTGACAAGGATGAAACCAAGGACCAGAGGATAAGCCAAGTAGGATGATGACAAGAAGGATAACAACAAGAATTAGGACGACAAGGAGGAAACCAGGACCCAGGATGATAAACAGCAGGATGATGACAAGAAGGATAACAACAAGAATGAAGACGACAAGAGGAAACCAGGACCAGGAGGATAAAGACAAGCAGGATGAATGACAAAAGGATAACAACAAAATGAAAACGACAAGGAGGAAACCAAGGACCAGGAGGATAAAGACAAGCAGGATGATGACAAGAAGGATAACAACAAGATGAGGACGACAAGGAGGAAACCAGACCAGGAGGATAAGACAAGCGATGATAAAGATGAAATACACAACAAGAAATGAAAACTCGACAAGGAGAAACCAAGGACCATGGAGGATACAGCAAGCAGGATGATGGATGTAATGACGACAAGGTGACAATAGAATGAAGATCAAGATAAGGTGCTAAAAGAACAATGAGAAGGAACATCGTCAGTTCCAAAATGTCCCCAAGAGATTAGCTACACTTGAAAAAGGAACGTCACTGTACGACCATTCGTTCTCAATACTTTTAAACCAAAATCCTCTTCCAGAAGTGGACATTTAAGTAGAAAATACGTCGCCCCCAAAAAAATCTATCTACGACAAATAGAATTAAAAAATCACCAACAAAAGACAAACCTGTCCCCAGGTGGCTTCATAAATGAACGTACACATCCTGTACATATCTACATTAAGACTGAGGAGGAGCCAGAAGACAAAGGACAAAGAAGAAAATGATTATTATTTAATAAAGAAATGTATGTATATTGTATACTATGCTGTGCATTTCAAATTAAAAAAATAAAAAAGCCTTTTCTATTGACGTGGATATTATAGAATAGATAAGGATGTGAATGGATATAAGAAGATTTAGGACACCTGAGTAAGGATCTTAGGGGTTAAATTCATTTCGCCTGTACGGTCTCTTTAATCACAGTGATAATTTACTGTGAAAATGGTTGAAACAATACAAACTGTTTTAGATCACTAACATTCTTTTAGAGATTGCAATCCGTATAAATACCAGACATTATAAAGATAAATGTGCTATATTACACAGCTGTCCTTTATTCAACCTCCAATACTATGTACTGTTATACCGACATTTGGTAGGGTATAAGGTTGGACTAATTGACGTATGTCTTTATACATCCTCCAATACTATGTTACTATGTAACCGTTTTACCAGATATTAGGGTAGGGTAAAGGTTGGACAGATGGACGTATGTCTTTATACAACCTCCATAGCTATGTACTATGTAACTGTTATTTACAGACATTATGGGTGGGTATAAGGTTGGACTAGATGGACGTATGTCTATACCACCTCCAATACTATGTTTACTATGTAACTGTTATACGACATATGGGTAGGTATAAAGGTTGGACTAGATGCGACGTATATCTTTATACACCCCAATACTATTTACTATGTACTGTTATACAGACATTATGGGAGGGTAAAAGTGTTGGACTAGATGACGTATTCTTTATACAACCTCCCATACTATGTATACTATGTACTGTTATACAGACATATGGGTAGGGTAATAAGGTTGGACTAGATGGACGTATGTCTTTATACACCTCCAACTATGTTACTATGTAACTGTTTAACAGACATTATGGGTAGGGTATAAAGGTTGGACTAGATGGACGTATGTCTTATACAACCTCCAATACTATGTTACTATTGAACTGTTATACAGACATTATGGGTAGGTATAAAGGTTGGACTAATTGACGTATGTCTTTATACAACCTCCAATACTATGTTTACTATGTACTGTTATAACAGCTTATGGGTAGGGTATAAAGGTTGGACTAGATGGACGTATACTTTATACAACCTCCCATACTATGTTACTATGTAACTGTTAACGACATTATGGGTGGTATAAAGGTTGGACTAGATGGACGTATATCTTTATACAACCTCCAAGTCTATGTTACTATGTAACTGTTATACAGACATTATGGTAGGGTAAAGGTTGGGACTAGATGGATTATGTCTTTATACAACCTCAATTACTATGTTTACTATGTAACTGTTATACAGACATTAGGTGGGTTATAAGTTGCCTAGAAGGACGTAGTCTTTATACAACCTCCAATACTATGTTACTATGTCCACTGTTATACAGACATTATGGGTAGGGTATAAAGGTTGACTAGATGGACGTATGTCTTTATACAACCTCCAATTACTATGTTACTATGTAACTGTTATACAGACATTATGGGTAGGGTAAAAGGTTGGACTAGATGGACGTATGTCTTATACAACCTCCAATACTATGTTACTATGTACTGTTATACAGACATTATGGGTAGGCTATAAAGGTTGGACTAGATGGACGTATGTCTTTATACAATCCAATCGTCATGTGTTTGGGGCTGTTCCCCGACTGATCGCAGTGCCGATGAATGACCATAGTCGGAAGTCCGGTCAGGAGTGACAGAAAATTCACGGTGTCATTTCTGTGGGCCCTTCTTGCACAGCAGAATTCACCCAGAGTGTTTACCAAAAGGCTTTGTCTGGGTTACAAAAAGGTCAAAAGAAGTCTAGATTACTCTAGCACACCAAGGTGGCAATTGCCAATAATCCATGTGAAATCCTCAAACACCCCCTTCCCCCTGGGTTGATCCAACCTCGAATCAAGCGGAGATCCCACTACCTCAGTGTATCAAAATTATTGTGCACACAACATTCAATTTTCATCTATCATCAATTCCATCACTGGTCTGCCTATCTGCTTTGAGTATATTCATGTTAAACTACGGTGTTGGCACTATGCAATGTATATGCAGTATGGGCACTAAAGGTTCGCCATCACTGCCCCTATACTATGCTACATGTTAACTACGGTGTTGGCACTATGCAATGTTATTGCAGTATGGGCACTAAGGTTCGCCATCACTGCCCTATACTAATGCTACATGTTAAACTACGGTGTTGGCACTATGCATGTATATGCAGTATGGGCACTAAAGGTTCGCCATCACTGCCCTATACTATGCTACATGTGTAATCTATGGTGTTGGCACTATGCAATGTATATGCATATGGGCACTAAAGGTTCGCCATCACTGCCCTATACTATGCTACATGTTAAACTACGGTGTTGGCACTATGCAATGTATATGCAGTATGGGCACTAAAGGTTCGCCATCACTGCCCTATACTATGCTACATGTAAACTACTGGTGTTGGCACTAGCAATGTATAGGCAGTTGGGCACTAAAGGTTCGCCATCACTGCCCTATACTATGCTACATGTTAAACTACGGTGTTGGCACTAGGCATGTATTATGCAGTATGGGCACTAAAGGTTCGCCATCACTGCCCTATACTATGCTACATGTTAAACTCGGTGTTGGCACTATGCAATGTATATGCGTATGGGCACTAAAGTTTCGCCATCACTGCCCTATCCTATGCTACATGTTAAACTACGTGTTTGGCACTATGCAATGTATATGCAGTATGGGCACTAAGGTTCGCCATCACTGCCCATACTATGCTACATGTTAAACTATGGTGATGGCACTATGCAATGTATAATGCAGTATGGGCACTAAAGGTTCGCCATCACTGCCCTATACTATGCTAACATGTTAAACTACGGTGTTGGCACTATGCAATGTATATGCAGTATGGGCACTAAAGTTCGCCATCACTGCCCTATACTATGCTACGTGTTAAACTACGGTGTTGGCACATGCAATGTATATGCAGTATGGCACTAAAGGTTCGCCATCACTGCCCTATACTATGCTACGTTTATCTATGGTGATGGCACTATGCAATGTATATGCAGTATGGGCACTAAAGGTTCGCCATCACTGCCCTATACTATGCTACATGTTAAACTATGGTGATGGCACTATGCAATGTAATGCAGTATGGGCACTAAAGGTTCGCCATCACTGCCCTATACTATGCTACATGTTAAACTATGGTGTTGGCACTATGCAATGTATATGCAGTATGGGCACTAAAGGTTCGCCATCACTGCCCTATACTATGCTACATGTTAAACTACGGTGTGGCACTAGCAATGTATATGCAGTATGGGCACTAAAGGTTCGCCATCACTGCCCTATACTATGCTACATGTTAAACTATCGGTGTTTGGCACTATGCAATGTATATGCAGTATGGGCACTAAAGGTTCGCCATCACTGCCCTATACTATGCTACATGTTAAACTACGGTGTTGGCACTATGCAATGTATATGCGTATGGGCACTAAGGTTCGCCATCACTGCCCTATACTATGCTACATGTTAATCTATGGTGTTGGCACTATGCAATGTATATGCAGTATGGGCACTAAAGGTTCGCCATCACTGCCCTAGATACTATGCTACATGTTAAACTACGGTGTTGGCACTATGCATGTATATGCAGTATGGCACTAAAGGTTCGCCATCACTGCCCTATACTATGCTACATGTTAATCTACGGTGATGGCACTATGCAATGTATATGCAGTATGGCACTAAAGGTTCGCCATCACTGCCCTATACTTGCTACATGTTAAACTACGGTGTTGGCACTATGCAATGTATATGCATTATGGGCACTAAAGTTCGCCATCACTGCCCTAACTATGTACATGTTAAACTCGGTGTTGGCACCATCAATGTATATGCAGTATGGGCACTAAAGGTTCGCCATCACTGCCCTATACATGCTACATGTTAAACTACGTAGTGTTGGCACTATGCATGTATATGCAGTATGGGCACTAAAGGTTCGCCATCACTGCCCTATCTAAATGCTACATGTTAAACTATGGTGTTGGCACTATGCAATGTATATGCCTATGGGCACTAAAGGTTCGCCATCACTGCCTATACTATGCTACATGTTAACTATGGTGTTGGCACTATGCAATGTATATGCAGTATGGGCACTAAGTGTTCGCCATCACGCCCTATACTATGCTACATGTTTAACACTACGGTGTTGGCACTATGCAATGTATAGCAGTATGGGCACTAAAGGTTCGCCATCACTGCCCTATACTATGCTACATGTTAATCTACGTTGTGGCACTATGCAATGTATATTGCAGTATGGGCACTAAAGGTTCGCCATCACTGCCCTATACTATGCTACATGTTAAACTACGGTGTTGGCACTATGCAATGTATATGCAGTATGGCACTAAAGGTTCGCCATCACTGCCCTATACTATGCTACATGTTAAACTACGGTTTGGCACTACGCACATGTAATATGAGTACGTATTGGGCATAACGGTTCTGTCATCACTGCCCTATACTATGCTACATGTAACTACGGTTTTGGCACTATGCAATGTATAGCAGTATTGGC